>JACGCM010000857.1:600000-1033304 GCA_014058105.1 Kingdonia uniflora
TGGTCTGGTCAATAGCTATTTCTTTTATTACTTGCTCAGGGTCTAGTTTATTCTGTAAATTTCTATCATCATCATCATTGCCTTCAAGCACCTCCTCTTTATTTTGTTCCACCTCCTCTTTACTCTTTTTACTCTGTAAATAAATAGACTATAAATGATAAGAGTGATACAAGATATGGGAAAATAAATAGAAGAAAATGAGAAGTTACCAGCAAAGAAATTATAAGTTACCTGACTACCTTCACCAACATCTTCCTCCTGGTGGGAGATTACTTCTTCAGTTTGTACAACCTCTATAGTCTGTTCCTTGACAGATACAGCAGTTGTTTGGTCTGCACTAGCCTGTAAATAAATAGACTACAAATGATAAGATTGATACAAGATATGGGAAAATAAAATAATAAAATGAGAAGTTACCAGCTAAGAACAAATAAGTTATCTGACTAGCTTCATCTTTAGTTTTTTTAACCTCCAGAGTCTGTTCCTCGACAGATACAACAGTTGTTTAGCTAGTACTAGCCTGTAAATAAACATACTACAAATGATAAGAGTGATACAAGATATGGTAAAACAATAGAAGAAAATGATAAGTCAACCTCAAAAAAATGATAAGTTACCTGATAAGCTTCACCAACAACTTCATCCTGGTTGAAGAATACAATATCAGTTTTTGCTACCTCTACAACCACCATAGTCTATACAACAAAGGTTAAATAAGAAACAAATTAAAAAAAATGGCATGGATAGGTCAATACATAACTTGAGGTTATGAATCTTCTTCTTCAGCAAATACCTCATCTTTTTTTTCATTATAATGCACTACTACAGTTGGTGGTTCTGAATCCTCTTCTTCAGCAACTTGAGGTTGTTATTCTTCAGATTTAACTTTCTCTTCGACATCTTTCTTTTCATCATTATCTTTTTTGCTGCCCTTCTTCCACTTCACCTACAACAAATAAAATGAACAAAGACATCAGAAGAAATAAAAGTTCTAGAAAAGAGAATGAAAAAACAACCTCACAAATGCCAAAATATTCTTAACAAATGACAGATTTCTAAGGAAATGAAAAATTACATAAAGTAAATGCCAATATTTTAAAACACAAATGTCAAATAAAATCATATCAATGATAAGAAGTAAGAAACGGATGATACCTCTAGAAGATCACCACCATATTCAGACATCATCATCATCATCTACCATTAAATTGTTTACCACCTTCAATCCCTCTCCAGGCGCAACTTGCTGAAGAAATTTTTGGGAGTTGATTGAATATTCTCAAGTTCTGGGAATTCCACCCGTCTCTTCCTTGGCACTTTATTAGCCAAGCCCTTCTTAGGGATCTTGGGGATTAAGATTTTTAATTGGATCAGTGGGACATGATCAAATTGATCATCAGTAAAAGCTTCTTTCTTCAAGCCTTCAACCTTTTTCTTCTTGTTGGGCACATCAGCTTCTTCAGCCTTCTTCTGCCATTCTCCTTTACCTTTTTTCGTTATCAGCTCCACCTTCTTCTTTTTCCCATCTTCTTTTTCATTACCTCCTCTCACTTGCGTCTTGCGGTTTTCTCAGGAGTAGAGAACTGGTACTGCCCAAGGAGTGGTAGAGTATTGTCTCCTACTGTAGACATCAAATTCATTCCAACATTTTACCATGGTTATGCAACATTTTTCCATGATCATCCAACTTCAGCAATATTTTTCCATGCTCCTCCAACTGGGAGCATACCCTAACCACTACAGCTCTGATCTCAGTGGCAGAAGAACTTCTACCTATTGCAGGTGCACCGACTGCAGGTGCAGCACCGATAATAGGTACTTTAATTTGATATCTCTAAAATATTCAAATAAATGACGATTACAAAGGGCAACTTAAAAATGATAAAATATTCTAACAATGATAATATGCACACAACAAATGACAAAAAAGGACTTCATAAGGACAAAAACATAAAATAAATGTTAAATTTAAGCAAATAAAATGATACGAAATATAAATTAATGACAAGGAAGCAATAAAATGAATCAATAATACAAAGAATATAAGATTACCATGGCCTCTTGTACAAGACATTGCTACATGTCAGTCTCAGACGGCAACATAGCTATTACCAGCAATTTGGGGTTAGCAAAAAACTTTTAAACATCACAATTTGGCGACGCTTAAAGGATGTCATCCTCCATCCTTGTAGCTTAGGGAACAAATGTATAGATTCCTCTTTTATTGGAAACTTCAACCTAGGAATAGAAAGTTTCCATATCATCAACACCTTGGTACATTTGTGCAATGATAAAGCTTTATCGGATTTTTTACCAGCGGCCGATCGATAATGGGCAAACTCCACTATTTGACTCCACAAGAAATTATAGACTTGCTCATCCTAGGGGAATCTGCTGAACTGATCTAGATCATCTACCAGATCAACATACTTCACCCAAACGTTTCTCCCCTTGTTCGGGAAGAGAAAGGATAGTACAATTTTTAACAAATTTATTCAAAGAACATCTTCTGCAAAATGAAATAACACAATGTAATGATAAGAACCTTAGAATATAATGAGCCAAAAATGGCAAATATAATACAAATATTAGAGGGGTGAGAAATACAATGCAGGACGATGATAAAGAAGAGAAAACAAATGACAAATTAGAACCTTACCCTGATGTCTTTCTAATTTTGCCTATTTTAAAGCATCATCAATTTCTTTCAACCCATATGTATTCTTCTTTTTGCGGAATTGCCTCATTATGAAATTTTTCATATGCTCAGGATTAACAAATAAGAACTCATTTGCAATAGAAGAGACATGTAGCCCCAAAATCAGGTAAACGTGAATGGGTTTTATCTGAATTATTATTTCTCCAAATTGGAACTTCATATTACCGAGATGACGATCGAATATTTCTACAACCAAAGTCGACATCGTCGTTATTGGATCAATCAGCAGTAAGGGTGCAAAGCAGGTGGCACGAAGAACACCTTTCTCCTCTTCAGGCAGAGCTGCAAACATTTTGTAAAGTCCCAAACCTGTACACTGAGAGGTGTAATTTTTAGCATTCGAGGTGCCCTTCTTGGCTCTACCCTCCTGTGTTTGGTTCTCCTCGTCAACTTGTTCATTTACTTCTTTATCAGACTTTATTGTGGAAGAAGAAAACACAGACTTTGATCAAACATCTAGTAGGCAGTAGTCACACAGATGATTTGTCATTTATATGACACTAAAATCACACATACACATAGATGATTTGCCAATGATTTTAGAGAAAACGATTTGTGCGACTAGGACGGTTTTTACGCTCGCCAATCACACACATAATTTGTAAAATCTGGACGGTTTTTGCAGTTTTATAGTGGTCGTGTAAGAAGAAAGTGTTTGAGGAATGGGGATAGTTTTTGGCACCAAAGCTAAATGAACTCGTATGAATCGCACGTATTACCTAAGCTTAAAGAACAGTAAACAAATACCAAATAATATAACTGATGGTAACAGAGTCTGCATGAGCCAAGATAACTGATGTTTAAACGCATAACAAATTGGTTACAACAAATGACAAAAAATGCATGTAATGGTGACTCGGTTTGCCTTACACGTCTCGAAATAGTAATGATACGTGTAGATCGGGGAACGATTAAAATTGGACACGTGGCGTGATAATAATATTTTTAGATAATTTGAACTTTTTTTAGTATTAATTATGAAGTGACATTCAAACTAGTGGATCCCACGGCCTTACCTGTTGCCTTACCTGTGGATCCCATGGCCTATATACCTACTTTAATATTCAAGCAGTTTATATTTTCATAAAAAATGGCAAAGTTGTATAAAACAAATAACAAAGAAGACTGACCGAATGGAAAGTTGCATAACACAAATAACAGCAGTCTGTTAAAAATGGCATAGATGTCTGAAAGAATGCCAGAGTTGAACTAAATAAATGACATGTTTTTTTTACAGCAGCCGCACAGACGAATTGCCATCGTTTGTTCCACGAGTTGAGTACAGTCGAGTACCATCTACAGGAGTTACGAGTACCATCATATGATTAGGTATTAATCTTTATTTTTATATCGCATATAAGTTAGTAATTTTTATTTTAGTAAAAATAATTCGTCTAGTCAATTTTTATGTCATATTTGGGGTGAATTTGACATATACCCTGATGTTTTATGATATTTGACTCACACCACACGGTTTGTAAAATATTTGGCATACACCTCACATTTGCAGTTTGACTGCAGTCAACTGTAGTTGACTAGCATTTTAATTGTGAAAATTTTTTCATTCTCGAAAGTACCCTTAAGAGAAACACACGATCCTTTGTTCAAACTTACAAAAAATAAAATAATAAAATAACGTGTCAATCAATTAGTTAAAAATCAAATAATCCAACATTCGTTCAAGATGTGAGCATCTCGAAGAGTCTTTGAATTTATTTCAAAAGGGTAGTTTTGTCTTTAAAAAAAAGTGAGACCGCAGTCAAACTATAAATGTGAGGTATATGTCAAATATTTTGCAAACCGTGGGGTGTAAGTCAAATATGCCATAAAACATCAGGGTATATGTCAAATTCACCCCAAATATAATAAACAATTTGTTTATAAGAGCATCCAGGGCAGCCTCCCTAAACTTATTTTAGGAAGGCAAAAAGTAATAAAATGACTTTATAGGCTCTATGTCCTTATTTTTTTCTTTCTCTCTCCTCAAAGATGGGGAGTCTAGAGAAATATTTGGTCAGCCACGTAAAAATCTTATATTACGTGGAATTGTACTTTTGATGAAAAAAGATTAATTTTTGCCTCTTATTTTTAGACATAACTAATTTTTGCCTCTTATATCCACAATATCAAATTTAGGTTGAAACTCCTCAAAAGTACTCTCTATCATAGAGAGGCGGCTCTGGATGCATACCATACTATTTCACAAAGATTACGGCGATAATTACACGGCTATAACATACTATTTTAAACCTTTTTTTAAAGTTTTTAGACTAATATTTGAAGTGTTTGAGGGATCTCCATGTTGTAACCAATTCAAGTCCTTGTTCGGCACTCTTCCCTAATAATTTGTCGTTGTCCATGGTGATTCCTAATTACATCAACAACTTTGATATGTATAACCTACTTTACTCCACTTTTTTGGTCATCAAGATAATGTGTGATTCCTAATGTACATATACCAACTTAAGTCGAACACATTTTTCATGACAACCTATCCATTTGATTCATTTCTTATTAGAAGCCACCACAAATGCAACCTTTGGGAGCTTACACGAAACAAAATGATACCAACGAAGGTAGAAACAATGACAATCTCTACTAGTTTATTACAGTCATCTCACTGTTTGTTTTTTGTTCACCAATGTGGCAAAAGTAACCAAAGAAGAGCACTAAATGCAGTAGCTTCCTCGAAAGCATGTTCAAGCCCTAGATGTCTTAGAAATCTTATATCACCTTAAAGTAGCGCTTGTTCATGCTTTCCACGAACGCCACTGCATTTAAGTATTCTTGTTTGGTTACTTTTACAGTTTTACAGATCGTTAGTGAAGAAAATGATCGGTAAGATGATTGGTTAAGGAACAATAAACTAATAGACTTTTTCATTGCTCCTACCTATTGATTTTCCTTTAATTTAGCTCATTTTCATGTGACATATTTCAAGTTTTCTCAAGAAAGAAATGAGCGGAGCTGGAGAGGAGTCTGGGGATGGTTCATTGGCTTGGCGTAAATCTCAGCAAATATGGCTTTTTTTTTTACTTTTTATCCCTCTGAAGTCTTAACTTGTTACCCTTCATGTGCCTTTGGCATTGTACCTATGTCAAAATCATATATTTTATCTTTATATCAAGTTTTTAATAATTTTAGAGAGTTTGCCTTCGGCATAATGCCTCTTAAGAGTACATTGCTAATAATAAAACCTGGAAAATAACTTTTATCGAAGGTTAGATATTATCTTAGGATTTAGATGTAACAACTTATTTCCTAATCCGACATTGTTATCGTCTGTTTCACAATAGGCAATTCTTTGCAGAAATTTGATAACAAAATGTTCCCCCTCTTTCCGATTAGTAAAGTCTTTATGATCATGGACTTCATCTCTTGAATTCACAAGCATACTTGGGTGCTTATAAAAGATATAACCATCTCTTCAATCCATGGGGATATGAATCCAGTACATACTCTAAGGGAAAATGGTGACGCCACAATCTTCAAACTAAGAACTTGTATGTTTGCATTGTATACGTTGAGAGCTTGTGTATTTTTTGAAAATGCCGCTCAGCTTGTGGGGAATTAAGCAAACTCTGTCATAAGATTTCCCACAATAGTGATAATATGATATTGTTGGATTTTTACAAAACTTAAAACTTATTTAAGCTTGAACTCATGACCTCGTTATCTTCTAATAACTCATTTTCATTCAGCTCTTTTGTTTAATTGGAAATCATGTGACTCCCAAACTATAGCCTAAAGTTTAGTCTCACATTGTTTATAAACAATAGATGAACTAAACATATAAGGTAGTACTCATGTAACATGTATGTAACATGTGACTAAGAGAAAGCGTATAGGTGTGTGAGGGGATTTTATACCCTTGACACACTTGGATCTCTCTCGGGCTTGGGATTGGGCAATTGGCTCTGGAGGCCTTCAGGCCTTTTGGGCTTGGGCTAGGCTCACCTATTCTTCTCTCCATAACCAACGGCTAGAGACCTGATCTTTAGGGAGACACGTCTCACACAATTTGAATAGAAAGCCATTGTAAAACCTCTCTATAAATGACTTGGTTTGGTCTTCAAACCAGTTTTATTATCTTTCTCTCTCTCTGCTCTGTTCAATTTCTCTCTTTCTCGTGTTTACGGTTTACCTAAGGGTGGAAACAAATTACTTGCGTAGACTTCCGGTACTGAAGCTACTGTATATGCTCTTTGTATCGACCCACGCCTTGAGCTACTCAGTCTACTAATTGCTATTGCTGTATTGCTGTTTCTTACCGGTGTAATTGCTTATGTTATTACCTTGCCGCTGTAACACCTTGCTGCTGAAACCTTGTTGCTGTTAACACGTTGCTTGCTGTTTGTTACCGGTGTACTTGCTGTGTTGTTTGCTATTGTACTGTATAATGTGTTCACGACTCTAATCCCAAAAAACTCGATATATCTCAAATCAAAACAAAACATTAATATCATAGGAATCAAAGTAATTTCAAGATAACAATGTCCGAAAATCACCCAAATAACACCCTTCATCTTCTCAATGACCAAAACTCTGAAACATTTCGTGCAAATCTAACCACTGCTCAATTACTCTCTTTATTTATGGCTTCTAAAACTCGTCACTCCCAAAATGTATTCCACTTGAATAACCATAGCAGATATTGCACAATGACCGTAGGTGTAGATTTAAAATGTTTGAAGTACTACCAATATTGCAAACCTCTACAATTGCCCCATCAATCAGATTTGGTGAATTATCCACCTTGAAGAATATTGATTGATACCACAGATGGTTAAGTGAATCCCTTTTTAAACTAAAAAAACATTTTTGGCAGCTGAAACAGAAGGAATCCGGCAAGCAAAACAAATACAAAACCCAAATATACACATTCGACCAAGCATTTTTGCAAACCCTTCACCCCTGCACCCATAAACCATAATATATGATGAACTCGAGCCTCTAATCGTATCCAATTATCCATCAATAATCATCATCCATAGCGAGCACTTAGACCCTAAATCCCTAAATCAAGAGCAAAGATCTGAAACCCAAATCCCACAAATAGACCGAAAACGAATCCCAAATCAAAACCCAAAATCAAAATCAAGAGGGGACAGAAACAGAGATCAAAACCCTTAGAAACAATCACATACATAGATTTGAATCAGAATTCAAGCTCTCTAATCACTGCAGAAGATAAGGATGAGTCACCACTCACCACTGGTGAACTTGGTAGATTTATCTAAAAATAAACTCTGCAATAACTTTCCAAAAGATCCATTTGTCACATTCTTGCTGATACAAAATTGCAAGCCGAGCTACTCGGGAGTATTATAAGTTAAAAGGTGACAGTAGACAAAAAAGCCCCTTCTCCAGAACTTTGCCTCGAATACAACCGAAAATAAAATTTCTCAACAGCATTTAGGATATCTAATTCTTAAACTATTACTTCGCAGCTTTTTTCCTCTTCGGCCTCTTGGCAGGGGATTTCCTTTTGTTTGATAAATCTCTGGACGGTTTCCGCTTCTTGCTGCCTTGATTTGTTGCCATTGGTTTCTCTTCTTCTTTTCCCTCTTCAGAAAAGGTATCACTGTGGGACTCATCTTCATCTGAACTTAGTACTAATTCACCCACGATATCTTCATCAACAGCTACCTCTTCATTACGCTTCTTTTTCTTCTTCTTCATCTTCTTCTCGTTAGAATTTTCACTTCTGCATCCCAATCCGAAAAGTTGGGTTTATAAACGAAACAATCAGAAATTACTTCTATCTATGAATCACAATGTAGATGACATATCGATATATATTAATTCCTAACACAAAAGGGATAAGTAATGTTAAATTTTCCACAAGTAACACTTTCTAACGTTTACAAAAGACAGATATATTTGATACATCATATAGATTAATAAAATATGGCTACATTTGCTAACTGTCATGATTCGGAAAATAATCTTAACGTTTTTAAAGCCACATCTCATAAACTTTAAAACTCGTCAAAGAAAAGATGTAATTTGCAACTTTGCAAGTCACAAACCCCTTGAGAGGAAGGTAGAGCCCGGCGACAAACATCGACCTCACAGCTGCTGAACTGTCCTTTGCCTGATCATCTTAGGATGGTCCAGCAGCCGTTAGGTTGTGCCAGTAGGTTATTCTTTGAACTCTGATAGACGCCCTCCAGTTTTTCTTTCGCGTGAAAATATCATCACCGTGATCTGCTCCTGAATCTTTGCCATTGAGAGATTATTTTCTCACTCAATTTTTTATTTGTGATACTTGACTAATTTATGTGAAGATAACATAATATATATAAAAGGATATGAGTTCATAATCAGTGTAGGGATTATTTGACTGTTATAATACATGTAATTTTAATATTATCATAACTCCAGATATACGGTATATAGCACGATAACCAAACAATATTTTGTTCCATGTTCTAAAAAGACCCTCCTCGGCTAGCAAACGAAAGGATATACGAGAATAAGATAAATATGCCAAAATAATCACCATACTTGGAATTCGGTCCTGGTAACCAATTTGAGCTAAAAACGGTGGCACCTTTTTCCACGTCCTTACTATCATCTTCTTCATCACTATCAAACTTTTTTCCATTGCCAAAAACAGACGAGTTTGCTCCAACAACAACACTACATAAAGTTGAGAGTAATGAGTTTTAATAGAAAAAAGAAATCAATCCAAAAGATGACGGAGAAGGGAAAAATGGGGAAAACCTGGATTCCACCATTGAATCATTTCTTTGTTGTGCTCTTTGACGTAGAGAGATAGCGTACTGAGACAACGGGCTCGCCCCCGACTCCTTCTCAACCTATGGCCACACAAGAGGTTTACTAATTCATAGAACTTAGAAAAATATTGTTCAGCACGTCAAAGTATGAGGCCCGCTAGTCCACGACTTTGTAGATTTTGGTTCACTGCACTCATTAAATATGTATAATTTCTAAGAATCCACCATAAATATTCCAAAGGGGAATACTATTGTCTTCTGATATCTGACATAGCTAAGTGCCAAACAGAAAAAGCACCACAAAGTCGTTGCCTGAATCAAAACATCTACAACTATCCCTGATATAGCGTTTCAATATATTTCAGTAAAAAAATATTATCAGCAATAAATAACATCGTAGATGTCATGATACATCCTACTTAGACTTTGAAAAAATGTTGAATAGATTCAAAAATACCCCTCCGATTGTATATTGTACTTTACTAATTAAGCATATATTTTATTTACAGATAATATCATCATATCTTATGGATTATCCGAAATAACAGCCAACGTAACAATCTTTAACTGACACATCGGATATCCAGTTAATATATCAGTTTCCAGAAGGAGCATATAAAGATCTCCATCCATGGCTGCGGTCATCCAAAAACGGCTCAAGTCGACATCGTGATAAGACAGTTGGAAATATCAGGTTGTACCACGTCCTTTGTTAATTTTTATTGTCCCATCAAGCTTGGTCTTAAGGCAAACTTAACTCAGAAAAAATAATAAATAAGCCACAGATCTCTCACCTCGAGAAATGAAGTTGCAGCTAGATCATTAGGTACAAAAGTGATGGTAGAACGCTTTGCATTTGTATAGTCAGAATTGGCCTCAATCTGTGACATTACAAATTTGAACCTGAGGGAACGCATAAAAATCGGAAGTCAACTTACCCCAGTAAGAGATAATATACTCATATTACCTGACGAATGAACTCCCTCATTTCTCTGCGGAACCTCTCGACCTTGGTAGATTTACAGAAACTTCGTAATCGTGAACTAGGAATAAACACAAGCTCAAAGAAAGCAACGGAATAGCTCCATTGGGACAAATGTTCAGCAAGCTCTTCAACCACAGAGAAAACGCATGCTTCTTGAAACCCACGTGTCTTCAATGTTGGTTTGTTCACCTACCAAATGGTTCCCCCGTCAATCGTGTGAAAAACGAAATTTGAGACTTGATGTCACGAATTTAATATTTTGGCAATAGGCCAGTATGGTTAAGTCATTAAAGTCCACGAAAATTTGGAAATATAGAAGACAATAGAGAGTGAAAACATCTAAATGAAGAACGTGAATTGGACCATTCTTAATTGGAAGGACCATCTCTAGCCCCCCATTCAGTCTAAAATTAGTATCGTAAGAACGGACAGCAAGGCTCAGGATGTCTGCTCAAAACAGACGGCTTAATCACAGGTGATGTATGACCTCCTGAACCGTTTAAGCCAATTTAAGATTGTTTCAGTAAGGAGAGAGATTGAGTCGTCTCAATTAGACACCACAGTCAGAGTGGATGATTAGTTTTTATGGAAGTTCAAACACTAATCTTAGGTATTAGGATGGACTAGTAAGTAAATTACTAAGCAACACAACCACAACACTCATTCTCTTATACAAATCCCCAAACAAGTATCTAACAAGGTATAATGAAGTTCTAGTTTATGCCTACAAAGAAATTAATATGATGAAATGAATAGTTTGGTCATAAAGAAAAAAATTGCATTTGGTAGACATTTTAACTTGATCAAAGTCTGTAAGCAATCAAAATCATCCATTGAGTCTGTGCTACTGTAAATCAGTAGCATTTAAATAAATTCTCAGAGAAATTACCTTTAAGACAGTACGTAAATCAACTGCTTTCCCAATACCCCCAGTTGGTGGATGATTGAGTTCTTTCATCTCCAGCATATCCAGGAGGGGCAAAGAGACAGGAATATAAGTACCAGTAGAAGCTGCAATTCGATTGAGCATTTTAGCACACCTCAACCTGACTGGAAAGTACCGTGCAGTTGGAACCAAACGTGCAACCCCAGAAAGTATTTGAGTCAGCGGATATGCCAGTGGGCGGAAATCGGCTTCAGAACTAAAAGCACAAATAGCACCAGTCCAAAGCTCGAGGCAATTCATGAACTTCCATCCGTAAACCTTTTTGGATGCTTCCTATAAACAAGTAATGATGTGTATTAGATCATGGACAGTATCATGTGGAAAATAGAGGGTAAAGAATAGTATCATGGACAGGATGGCAAAATTCTCTTCATAACACCTTCTAGTCTTGTAAGTATTTTCTTAACAAAACCGATAGCATTATAACATTTCATTGCTCAAATTGTCTAATGCGATTATGTAAAGATATATTTCACAAGGTAAAGAAATAGTGTTCAGTCCACAAGAAGCATTTGATTTGCTGATTTACTATTCTAAATAACAGCTCGCAAAAGAATTAGCAACAGCTCATTATATATCATTTAACTGTAAGAAACGTTAAAAATGTATAAAACATACAGTACAGAATTGACCTCTTACCTCTTTGGTGGTACTTTCTGAACGTAGTAACTGCTATCAAGTCACTTCTTGATATACATACATGAATAAAAGATCTATTTTTTTGCTAGAAAAGTCTCCCTCCTTCCCTCCCTCTTTCTTTCTTGTGGCAGCTTTTATGTAGAAAAATCTTGCATAACGTTTCTCTTCAAGTTATCCATCCATTAGCACAGGGAAGAGGATTTTTTTTGAGAATGTAAAAATAGTTTATTGCTCAATCAAGAAAAACTTTCCAAGGTGGAAAGATACAACCCGAAGGCAAAGAGGAAAAAAAAAAAAAAAATAAGGCAATACAATGTACTTAACATCACGGGGTCCACGATAATTAAATCCTTCCACCGAATCACTGGGTCTTCAAATGTAACCCCCTTCATGCATATCGAGGAAGAGGACCAATACAAGATAGTTGCGTAGATATCGAAGATGATCTCTTTCACGGTCTTTACCATCTTATTAAAGTGTCTTTCGTTCCTCTCTTTCCACAACACCCATCCTATCGCATACGGAGTTAAATCCCATAAAAATTTTCCAATCTTTCTCTCAAAAGGCTTGCACCACCACGTCTTTAAAGAAGAAATAAAACCCTGATGAAATACCCAAGAAACTCCAAAAGGATGAAGGAAATGATTCCAGACCTTCATCGAGATCGGACAATGTAAGAGTAAATGACCAATTGTCTCATCCGCCACACTGCAAAGAAGGTACAATGGTTCCAGATCTATACCTCTTCGCTGAAGTTGATCTTTAGTCGTAGTTCTCCCCCAAACCACCCCTCAATAATAATAAAAATGCTACTTTAGACGGGATATGTTTCCTCCAAACCAATCTTCTTGGAAAATCCATCAGTCGATACCCATGTCTCGTGCTTCTAACTTCAACCAAATGATCACACATTGATCTCACCGTGAACTTTCCACTATCGACGCATTTCTATTTCCATTTATCTTCACCCATCCGAATCGTAACCGAGGTAACTTTTTGGATCATATCAAAAAGGTCTCTCCGAAAATGGAAATTCCAACTCGGCGTTTCCCCTTCCAATTCGTAAAACTCTTTCACTCTCCCAAATTTTATATCACAAGCATCGTAGAGAGAAGGATACGCCAAAGCTAATTGTCCCAAGTTGCACCATACATCGTGCCAAAAACCAATCTTCTCGTCATTCCCAATGGCGACTTCAATGCCTTCTTTATACGAGTCCCACGTGTTGAATATTGACCTCCATAACCCTACCCCATATGTAATCTTAGGCTTATTTGGAAGCCAAGCATACTCCTTAATCCCAATTTTAGCTTTAATCACCTCAGCCCATAACCCATCTCTATCATTACAATATCTCCACAACCACTTTCCAAGCAGCGACGTCTTCATCTCTGTAAAGCACTTCAAACCCAATCCGCCAGGTTCTTTACCCATACACACTACATCCCAATTAAGTAAATGAAGCTTAGAAGCTCCTTCCATGTCATCCCAAAGGACATTCTCAAATAACATGTTATTTAGGGGGTATGTTATGGAGAGAAAGGTTGGAAACAATTTCTTAACATGTTATTTAGGGGTCAATTTCTTAACTCCATAACATTGTTGAGCCGTATATGAAAATTACAAGTGTTTTCATGTGTTTGCCCACCCATAACATGTTATTTAGGGTCAATTTCTTAACTCCATAACATGACCATTGTTTCCAACCTTTCTCTCCGACTTCTCCCACACAACTCCTATCTTCACGAGAATCTCTTTCTCTCCGTCTAGTAAATTTCTAGAAAAAATTTAGCTCAATCTCCCACTCCTCAAACTCCTTATATCTCTTTCCTCTCATTCCTTTCCAGTATCCCTCTCTCATATATGTTTTTGATCCATACATGATTTGTTGAATCTTTATCCCAGGTTAAATATTGGGATATAATCCACAACTTCAAAATTTCTAATATTTTTCCTAAATTGATGCTTGTACAAAGCAATGGTAGTAAGGTAGAGATTGCGTGATGAAGCACACAAATAAAAAAATCGGGGGTTATCTTTTAGCAAGACTATTTTATGTTCTTTTAGTCCCACATTGGTTATTCATAGAAGTAGTTTAATATCTCTCTCCTATATATAGAGAGTATGATGTAACATAAATAATCAATTCAATAATAATATTTTTCTCTCTCTAATCTATTTCTACAGGAATATACATATCATTCAAAACCAGAAGTTGCGAGTTTTGTTCTTGTTGGTCTGATTCACGCCGCCGCTCTCTCTCTCTCATCTATTTTGAAGAACGACGATTATTATTGTCTCTCCGGTAACGTTGTTCTAATCACAACCTAAGATTCCACAATTTTTTAGTTTTATGAATCTGGTCCTGAGATGCGATAGATGTTGATCTGAATCTCAGATCTGTTTGGTTTATTTGAGGTAATCGGTCGTGATAGCTATCAGTGACGAGTTAAGTTCAAGTTCGACCGTTTCTTCAATTCGAACGAGTGAAGATGTCGAGTCCTTTAACTCTGTTCATGATAATCCGAATGTTCATGATAATCCGAATCTGAAGATTACCTCACGGCTATAATATGGCTTGAATTATGTTCAATGGACACAGTCCGTGAAATTGTATGTTGATGGCCGTGAAAAGATAGGGTTTCTTCTTGGCACAGAAAAAAAACTTGCGGAATCAGACCCGAAGTATGCAAAATGGTTCTTGGATGATTCGATGGTGAGAACTGGGTTGATTAATTCTATGCAGCCAACGATCTTCGTTGGGTACTTATTTACAAACAATGCGCATCTGATTTGGGAATCACTTCGTAAGGTATATTCTCAGCGAAAGAATAATGCTAGGATTTTTCAACTTTCCAATGAGATTGAGAATTTTAAGCAGGGTACTCAAACTTTGAGGATGTATTATGCGAAACTTCGATCGAGTTAGGAAGAATTATCTCATTATAATAGCTACATCGAGTGGCCAGCTAGCACACTAAGTCAAAAGGTTTCTATTCCACCTACTGCAGCAGAGATTTATGCAAAGATTGTAGAGAAGACTCGGGTGTTTCAGTTTCTTGCAAGACTCAATCCCGACTTTGAGTATACACGAGTTCATCTACTTGACACGACTCATTTCCCAACTCTTAAAGAGGCACACGCATATTGTCTCTCCGATCAGAGTCGTCGGTCACCTATGCCTCCTATTTCCAGAATCCCTTCATAGACTTCCGTTATGGCTGTTTGTTATGCTTATCTGGCACCACCGTCAATTCCTTCACAAACTTCACATACATCATCACCTAGCCTTTCTCCGTTAGGAGCGGCTTCTGGTAACTCTCGCCCCCCGAGGAAGTGAGATTATTGTGGTAAGTGGGGACATCTAAAAACAACTTGTCATGCTTTGCACAGTCGTCCTACTTGTTATCAACCCCGCTCATCTCAATCCTCAGCACACTTATCTGTCGAATCTAGTGTGCCAGATTCTTCAGCCTTTAGTGCTCTCTCGAGATGAAATCAACAGGTTCCGACAGCTTCTCTCTATGTCTTCCACACCGATAGCTTCTCATGCAGGTAACTTCACATTTGTAAATAGTATTTCTGCATCTCCAACTTCGCCTTGGATTGTTGACTCCGGTACAACCGATAATATGACTGGTATGTCTTCTCTTTTCTGGTCTTATGCTTCTAATTCATAGCGACAGACAGTTCATCTTGCCAATGGAACTGAGACTCCTATGGCAGGGAAGGGTTGTATCCCGATTACAAATTCCCCTTCTTTACCTGATGTCCTTTTTGTTAGTAAAATTACTATAAATAAAAACTACAGTATACCCTTCTTTTCTGATTATGTTGTTTTTCAAGATTTGGCGTCACGGAAGATGATTGGTAGTAGACGTGAAGAGGGTGGCCTTTATTTCCTGGATGGACATGTCTCTTCTATATCTCCTCAAGCTCTTCAGTTAAAGTCTATGTCTAGTAGTGAAAATGTAAAGAGGGTGTTACATTGACATCACCGCTTAGGTCATATTTCCTTAAAGTATCTACGTTATTTGTTTCCGTCTTTCTTTTCCAAAGTATCCATGTCTGATTTGTCTTGTGAGACGTGTGAACTGGCTAAACATTGTTATAGCACGTATCTGTTGAGTATTAATAAAACTTCTTCTAGTTTTGATATTGTGCATTCAGATGTTTAGGGTCATGCCCCCGTTACCTCTAGTTTAGGATTTTATTATTTTATGTTGTTCATTGACGATTTTTCAAGGTGCACTTGGGTTTATTTGATGAAATTCAAAGATGAGGTGTGACAGCCTACCGAGCGCCGGGCAAATCCACCCGAGCGTTTTGAGATCTGACCTTGGATATATGTTCTCTATATCCTAATATAGCTGCACGCCAAGTTTCGTCGAAAACGGATTCGATTAAGGGGGCAAAAAGTGCCAGTACGCTTCGTCTCCAGCTTTAACGTTTCCTTTTGGAATTTAACTATTTACTTAGTAGTTATATTAAGGAGGAACCTTGGTCCAAACCTCCCCATGACTAAAAGAGCTTCAAAGCTTGGTCATCAAGGACCCCGGCTCATGGGCTATCTACAAGGAATAGTCATGAGTTCTCCTAGGCCTAGGGAAGGCTAGGGGACATTGCCTCGCAATGCGGGCCGCTTTTCCAGAGAGGGCTTTATATGGCACCGCTATGCCCCACGGGCTACCCGAGACGCACCGCCCCTTTCAGATAGACAATATAATTAGTCTAGGCTCGTCGCCCCTTGAGATATACATGTCCCATATCTGGAACCCGGCATATTGAGCTACCCTGATCCGCTACAGGACAGGTGTGCTTTCCGTACCTCGTACGCGTCACGAGAGATTACGCTGTAGGGATTATTGAGGGAACCTTCAGCGTTGTTGCCTATTCGGAATACTTATTCGATGAGCCCTCACGAGTATCCAGGATTATCCGGATGTCGGTCTAGCATCCGTGGGATATATTCCACTGGCGCGCCGCGCCCGTGAAGATGGCTGGTACACACCGACGGCACGTGCGTGTACACCGCATGGTCCCTTATTCCGCTGTGCTCCGGGCACTGTAGTAGTAGACCCGGGCTGGGCCGTAACAGATGGTATCAGAGCCAGACTAGTTTGGTCTAGGCTTATCCGAGCAAGGCTTGCTGGGCGTTTGCTTGTCAGAGCGTAAATGGATTGTGCCTACGTCTGTCAGAGCAGATCTTTGTGATGGTTCCCGAGTTGGAAATGCGGGATACCTAGTTATCAGTTATGATCTTCAGAGCCGTAGTTGCTCCGTACAGATGATCCAAGCACCGTTGCGAACGCTTGTAGAGCGGGTTGCCTACATGTTGGTTGATATTGGAAGCGAGATGAAGGCTTCATATCTGAGCGCGAGATTGCTCAAGTTAAGTGTGCTTTGGACAATGACGCTAAGATGAAGGATTGAAATTTAAGTTGGACGCGATGATCTATATCGTTGGTTGTCTCAAGAATGCTGGTCAGTATAGTAGATGCTCTATGAAGAATAGTAATATAGTGATCTTGCAGGTGGCTGTTTGCATTCGGTCCGCATACGCATTGCGAAGTTTAATAACAGTTGTGATAAAGGACGGTGGTTGTTTGACATGAATACCCCCTTGTATTTTTGGTCTGACATTGTTCTTACGACGGTATTTCTTATCAACCGGTCTCCGTCTCGAGTTCTTGGTTTTCGCACCCCGTATTCTTTTTTTTATCCTGATCGTTTTGTTTTTCAGATTCCACCTCATGTTTTTGGGTGTGTATGTTTCCTCCAAGTCACTGGCCTCTAAACTAGATTTTTGTGCCTTGAAATGTGTATTCCTAGGTTACTCTCATGCTCATAAGGGTTATAAGTGCTTTCATCCCTCATCCCGTCGTCATTTCACCTCTATGGACGTTACTTTCTTTGAACACGCTCTGTTCTTTACGGGGGGTGTTCTCCTTCAGGGGGAGTGTTTTCCAGTTCGTCATCTTCCTTTAGAAGATTTATCTTCTCCTCCTTCAGATCCACTTCCGTTGAGTGTTCCGTGTGACTCTCCAATCCCACCTTTAGTTTCACCTTCAGTTTCACATCCTTTACAGGTTTATACTCGACGACATCCAGGACGCCAACCTCCTACACCTGACTACCAAGCATCATCTGTAGCTCCAGGTCTGCCACCTGTCACCGATTCACCTTATTAGGTATTGAGCCTTCTCTTACCGCTTCTATACCAGTTACTAGTGATGATGATTCACATGTTTCTCATAGTGATGATGATAGGCCGATTACTATTTGGAAAGATAAGGAAAAGCGTAATGCAGGAAGCCTGATAGATATTCCGATACGGCAGTTTATTCTATTGTTGATTATACTTGATCATCGTTTATCTCCTACTTACAAAACTTTTCAAGTTTCTCTCTCTTTGGTTGATATACCACGTAGAGTGGCAGATGTATTAGCCAAACCTTATTGGAAGGCTGCGATGTTGGAAGAATTACATGCATTGGAGATCAATAATACCTAGTCATTGGTTTTTATCCCACCTGGACGTACATCAGTCGGATGCAAATGGGTGTTTATGGTTAAAGAAAATCCAGATGGAACGGTAAACAGGTACAAGGCTCGGTTAGTTGCTAAGGGGTATGCACAGATACATGGTGTTGATTATCAAGAGACATTTGCTCATGTGGCCAAGATGAATACTATTCCAGTCATCTTCTATATTGTTGCGTCAAAATCTTAGCCCATTTTCCAGATGGATGTGAAGAATGTTTTTCTGAATGGAATATTGCAGGAAGAGGTCTATATGTCTCCACCTCCAAGTTATCATCCCGCTTCTGCTTCCAGCTTGGTATGTAAGTTTAAAAGGTCCATCTATGGGCTTAAACAATCTCCTCATACTTGGGCTGATACATTTGGTATTACTATGATTGACTTTGGTTATGTTCCGAGTAGTGTTGACCATACTTTGTTTCTTCGACATTCTGGTAGGAAGATTGTTGCATTGCTTGTTTATGTTGACGATATTGTTATTACATAAGATAATATTCAGGGTATTAGTGACCTGAAATCTTATCTCTGTACCCGCTTTCAGGTGAAGGATCTCGGTCCCTTGTGTTATTTCCTTGGGATTGAAGTTGCTTGTTCTAGTTCCAGTATTTTTATCTCACAGAGAAAGTACATTCTTGATCTTCTCTGCTTTAGAACAGCTTGCGTGTCATCCTGCTGACACACCTCTAGAACTGAATCATCGTCTGGCCGACTTTGAGGGGGAGTTATTGGGGAACATTGGGCAGTACCAGCGGCTTCTTGGGAAGCGTGTTGTCTTGCTGATACACCTCTAGAACTTAATCATCGCCTAGCCGACTTAGAGGGGGAGTTATTGGGGGACATTGGGAAGTACCAGCGGCTTCTTGGGAAGCTCCTCTATCTTTTTCTTACTCATCCTGATATTGCATATACGGTTGGAGTTCTTAATCAGTTTATGCACAAGCCACGTCTTTCCCATCTTCATGCAACTATTTGTGTTCTTCGGTATCTCAATGGGTGTCCTGGTCGTGGCATCTTATTTCGAGATCATGGTCATTCTCGAGTCAAGACTTGGACTGATGCTGACTATGTAGGTTCATTATCCGATCGTCGCTTTATTTCTAGGTATTGTACCACTATTGGTGGTAATTTGGTTATATGGCGGAGTAAGAAACAAGATGTTGTTTCCAGGTCCAGTGCAAAAACCGAGTACAGGCCATAGCTCAAGGTGTTTGTAAATTAATATGGCTCAAGTGTCTTCTGCAAGAGCTTCGGATATCGGTCTCTCTTCCTATGACGCTCTATTGTGATAACAAATCTGCTATTAGCATTTTGGCTAATCCGGTGCAGCATAATCGTACCAGACACATTGAGTTGATCGGTACTTCCTGCATGAGAAGCTTAAATCTAGACAGATTCAGACTCTCTATGTTTCTACTTCGCAGCAGCTTGCAGATTTTCTCACGAAAGTCATTAGTAACTGATTATTATTAGATGTTTTATCCAAGCTAGGCATATGCGATATTCATGCTCCAGCTTGAGGGGGAGTATTAGCATGGTTATTTTATGCTCTTTTAGTCCCACATTGGTTATTCATAGAAGTAGTTTAATATCTCTCTCTTATATATAGAGAGTACGATAAACCTAAATAATCAATTCAATAATAATAGTTTTCTCGCTCTAATCTATTTTTACATTATCGCCCCCGAAGCCCCATATCATGTTGTTGTCGTGCCCACCCTGACATGAATTCCTGACCCACTAGTGATCTTAGCCACAAAACCTCAATAAGCTAAAGTTCATGGATAAACTTTTCAAAACAGACCATGCCAGTGTTGCCATCCTCGTCAAGACATAATCAAGGAAACTCCAACTTATATGATCACTAGCGGAAACATGTGTCACGCCACGGACACCGCTTTGTAAACCCAAATTGGCATACCTTCGGCACTACACCTCTTTAGTTGTGTGCCTAAGGCTCTACGAAGTAAATGTCAGTGCAACCGATTTCATTTATCAGACTCAATTTTTAATTTTTAATTTCCATGAAGTCTCTTCAGCACTATGCCCCATTTTATACTACTACCTTTAACTGAGTTGTGTGCTAGCATGCCTAAATGTTTTCAAATGTTGTATAGATGCCACCATCCAAACTTCACCTTTCGATGTCAGTCTTTATTTGCTAAGGCTAAGGGGCTATAAGACCCAAGTAAAGACGGTTGTCATCAAACCATGCTAAAACTTAAAATGGAAATAACCACATGAGCCCTCCCGAAGTTAAATCTTAATTATGTTGGAGTTATAAGTATAGTCAGAACTCATTTAAAGCCTTCCTCAGAGAATCTAAGAAGTAGTACTTAGCTCCCAAAATACCAAGAAAGCTCACATCGCTTAAAATCTAAGCATATGATCAGTTTGTAACATGATATATTGATAACGCCGAGGAAGCTCACATTGGTTAAAAATCCGGTATCCCTTAAACACCCAGCAATCACTATGGCTTTGTACAGTTGCTCCACATGCCCAATATCATCCACATATATAACCATGATGCATGATTTTTTTTATTTGTAACTGTACAGTACATAAAACTCTTGTGCTACTGACTTGGGTGAGTACCGCAAACCATTTTGCCTTCAGCACTATTGAGTGGCGTGATTCGCTTGTTGTCATTTTGGCTTAATATTCAAAACTAAACAACATAAACCAACGAAACCTAACTAATCAAAAACCAAAACAGCATAATCATTTCAAAACACAGAGATTGAGAGCAAGCCTTTAAAGAGGAAAATTGTGAACAACATACCCCATGAAACGTATCTTCGGGGTTACTTCTACCATTAATGTGTTGTGAATCTATCGTTGCAAATGCATAGTCGCAGCAGCATCCATATGTTCCCAATAACCCATATAAACAGAACCTAAGATACAAACTTACAAAGAGAACAACCTTTCATTGAAACAACCCCATGACCGTGATCTACAAATCCTCCAAGAACGCTGAGCTCTAGTTAAGAAGAAAACAAAATTCCAACTTAATTAAGGCCTCCCTTTTCTACCAAATTCTGCAACCCTTCATAAAAGATGGTCCTTAACAAATGAAATTGCTGAAAAAACAATTCAGGTTGCTTGAACTCTTGTCTTTGAACAATAATCCTGTACTTCCCAATAGAAAACCCCCAAACAATTCATGTTAATTGCAAAACTTGAAGCAAAAATTCACATCTAAACTCATCTTTGATACAGATACCTAAACCAAAGATTCAGCTTAAGATGTTCCGCTGAAATCATATTAAGCTGTTGAAATGCCCCCATGTGATTTAAGGGTTCAAGCAAACAATAATTCAAACAATATGAGTGTGGCAAATATCAAGACCTTTGAGCCATCAAAGCCCCGCAATAATGATTGAAACCCTTGTAAACGAATCGAAATCCTTGACAATCGAGAGTACCAAATTTGAAATCCTTTGAATCAAAACCGAAGACCATAATGAAGATCAAACCCTCCAACTAAAACCTACAAATCATTGGGGAAACATTGAATGGGGTTGAAAGAAATCAAACCCTTGGCATTCCCCAAATCCACCCAACCAATTAAGCACATTAATATGAAACTCCTAAAAATCCTTCATTTTCCTCAAGAATAACCCATCACAAATCTAAATGTGAGAAACCCCTAATAACTTAACCCGAATGAGATGGTGGCAATGATTCCAATCGAGTCGAATCGTAGAAACGAAGCCTAAGATTTGAAAACTGATTTCTAAACCACGGAACATCGATTTGAAACCATGATCGTAGGAGATCGAGAGCTAAGATCAAAACCCTTGGAACCCAAACCGATATCCGAATCGAAATCCTCACAATCGTTTGATCAAAGTGGTTGATCGATGATGAACCAATTGTAGAATCAAATCTCGATTCCTGGACCACCATGAGAAAGAGAGAGAGAAGTTTAGAGAGCAGAGAAAATGGTTGGAGAGAAGAGAGTGAAACAGTGATGAGTGGTTCTGTTTTTTCGCTTTTATATTTTAGTTGCAATTGTGAATGGACAACTTTACCCTCAGAGGAAATGATATTTACGAATTGACCAATGAATTTGATCCACAAATCGATCTCAGTAAACGCATAATAGTTCCATCTAGCGAGAAAGACAGATCCGACGGTTTAAAATGAGTAGTTAAAAAAATCTAGTTGAAAATAAAGTATACCCCGTTGTGTTTTATTTATATAATAGATAGGCTTTCTTGAAATTCACTTGTCAGACAACCCCAAGGACCTAGACATCCATAATTCATTAGCAATCAGAGACGTCTACAATGGAGTGTCTCAGCCATTCCATATATACATATTGCAGTGACCTATTAGGCACTTACACATACCACATATATACACACACCAATATATCTAGTAGCCCCAGTTATGAATATTAACCTATTAGGAATATAACACCGAGGGACCTCAATAATTCATTAACAATCAGAACTTAAATGATCACATTGAATGTCCGCCTACGATAGAGTGTCCAATATTGAGTTGATACTCATAAGCTTGAGCCATTCCATATATACATATCACATACATATATACACATTAGTAGCCCCAGTAAAGCATATTAGGAACACAACCCCAAGGTCCTAGATATCAATAGTTCATTAGCAATTATAACTTATATGATCACGTTGAATAGACGTCTACCATGCAGTGTCCAATATTGTGGCAATGCTCATAAGACTGAGCCGTTTCATACATACATATCACATATATATACACACAAACATATATAGTAGCCCTAATTAAGTAGTACCCAAGAAGAAGAAATTAGGGTTGTGCACGGTCCGGTTCAATCCGGTTTTGGCCCTAAACCGTGAACCGAACCAGGGTACCCCAGTTTTTAATAACAAGGAACCGAAACCGAACAGGCCTCAAAAATAACCAGACCGGTTTCGGTTCGGTTTTTGTATTCGAATTTTGAAAAAAACCAGAGGAATCACCAAACATTCGGGGGCCCATACCTCTTCTAATAGGGTTTGTTGCCTCTTTGGGAGACACAACACGTACACCTCCCTTAACCCTACCTAACCTACACTCGAGTTAAATATTAATCATGGTTAACAAACCCTAGTTGTATAAGTTTGAAAAGAAAAGAGGTTTTGGATTTTGAGAGATTAATTTGTAGCCGTTGGATGATGGAGATAGAGATGTAGGTGGGACCTACGTTGAGGAAGACTTTTGACTCACATATGTCATATCAAGGTGATGTGTATTTGTACAAAGTATTTTCTTGTTGCGCTCTGTAGGAAAGACGTCAATCACGTGTTTTCACCGTTGGAATAGTTGTAGTGGGAATCATTAGGAGGATCTGAGAGTGGAGTAGAAGTTAGAGGTTAGCGTGGTCCTATTAATACAGTTGTAAGCATTAATACTTCCTTGTCACCAACCATGGGAGGACCCTACGTCGCATTCTCTCTTGGAGGGCACCATTTACCTCTCTTGATCTTGAACCAGTTAGTATTCCTTTTGGTTTAGCCATTGTGCTCCACTCCCTCTCTGTTGCATCTCTCTATGTGCGATTCTATTGTGCTCCACTCCCTCTCTTATTTTGGTTTAGAGGAAGTTGTTGCCTCTCTCTCTCTGTGATTCTTTTGCAGTCGTTCGTCTTGTCTAAAAAATCATATTTAAGCTTGTACCCTTATCATCATCTCAAGTAGATAAGAGGGAGAGAAGGTTTGTTGTATCATTGTGGAACTCGTCAAACTCAAAAGAATAACAACAGACTAACAGGAGAAGGAACTCATCAAAACTCAAAAGATTTAAACTTGAAACAAAACTCGGTTCGGTTTAGTCGGTTAACCGGGGGTTCAAAAAAGCAATCGAACCGGAATGAGTCGGTTCCTCTAATTTGGAACCGAGAACCGAACCGGGTCATTGAAAAACCGAAAGAAAAAAAAATCGCCGATTCGGGCCGTTTTCTCGGTTCCACCGGTTTCCTTGTACAGCCTAGAAGAAATGAAGCCTATGCGAAATATTAAACTGTGTATGGTGAAAAGTCACCTTAGTCTTCATATTAATTGCCTCAAGCAAAATTGTTGTCACCTGCCTAATGAAAACAAAGTCTGCCCATCCCACCACAAACCTTTTATATTTGTTTGACTTTTGGAAGAAATTTATAGTTTTTCACATTATGGAGAAATGTTAAGATGTTCCTCACAAATCAAAGAAAGAGTGAAATGTACAAAATTGATGATAATATTTACTAAGTAATACAGATATAAAGTAGTACCCAAGAAGAAGAAACAAGTGCTAGATTTAGAATGTAAATAGAGGGAAATTACCTTAGTCTTCATATTATGTGCCTCACGCAAAATCATTGCCAACTGCCGAATGAAAACAAAGGCATTTTGATAAGCAGTTGGTACGTCCACTCTATACAGTTCAATGACACAGCTCCTGAGAAATTGAATATGCTGTAATGTCGTTGCATTTACAAACTGACAGTTCATAACATATGCCTTATATATTCCTTTGAAGCACTCATCTAAACAATCAGAACCAATTTGGATGCACAAGTCTCTTAGAAAAAATAAGGAAGCTGTAGGAAGAGCACCTCCCCCTGTACCCAAGAAGTGAAGAGATACCTGTAAAATAAAACATGATGGTTGGGATTATGCTCTCTCCAGAGTTTTAAAAACATACAGCAAATTAACAAAACCACTATTTTCCTCATGGTATAAATGGAGAAGATAAACTATTGTGCAATAGGGTACCTGACACGCATTTTTTCCGGCATGCCAAGCCATGGCATGCCATGAGAAAAAAAAATCAATAGTCGAACGACTTTAATTAATGTATAAACGTCATGATATAACATTATAATAACAAAACAAAAAATATCATATAAACTTAAAATTGATCAAAAGACATACTTAAAATTAAATCAATTATATACATCACATAACTTTTTTTCAAAACAATTTAACAGAAGCATAGTTGCCAAGTTAAATTTAAATAAATAATGATATATGCGAGTTCTTCTCAAAATAATAAATATAACAAAAGGATACTTGAAAAACAAACCAAATCAACTAGCTTGTCTAACAATATCGGCAATGCTACATTTCTCTTCACCTTGATTAGATGTCCCGCCACTAACACCTTCATTTGTTCATAGTGCAACATTATCACGTTCGTAAGCATCCAAATCAAAAAAACTCTTCAATATTTCATGCCCCATTGTCCTCAAAAGTAACTTCAATTTCCTCATCCTAAAGAGAGAAACATTATCTTCACTAGATGCGTCAAAATCACCCATTGAAAAGCCATCCAATACACTTCCCATAGCGAGAAAAATTTTACTTGTTTTCTTTTTACTTCGAACTTCCCTCTTCAATTCACGTTGAAGTTGTGATATCATGTTTAATTTTTGTACTTGAAGGAGATTGCGAGGCTTGGTCTTAATTAAACCAAGGGATGAGAAAAGCCTCTCAACGGGTGCACTATGGCCTATGGGGAACAATTGCAAAGATTATCATCGAAATTCTTCGCAATAATGGGGAAGTACCACAAAACTTAATCCAAAAATTCCGAGTCGACCCACTATGAATAGTCATACATGATACATACTACAAAACTCTTAAAATTACTAATTTAACCTCGATCAAAATGCATGCCAACTGGCATGCCTACAACATGCAGCACGGGCATGCCTAGTTTGGCATGCCGGTTCCATAATGTCATGCACCCTATTGTGCAAAGATACTATTACAATGGTTTCTGCAAGTAAACGCCATTTTATATCAATAACATCCATGGACAAAAATTACTCCCACGTCGGGAAAAGATGAAATCCAACAAAAAGATATAAGGATATGCTCTATCAAATTGTACCGAAGCCTTTAAGGACAAAACTCCATACCTAGTCTGGCCAACTATGTGGTGATGGTGGGGA
The DNA here is from genome assembly GCA_014058105.1 of Kingdonia uniflora. NCBI lineage: Eukaryota > Viridiplantae > Streptophyta > Magnoliopsida > Ranunculales > Circaeasteraceae > Kingdonia > Kingdonia uniflora. The sequence goes on from JACGCM010000857.1 coordinate 626,500, forward strand.
GAACATTGGTGCAATGAGGCTTGCCCCCAACAAATAGCACCAGAGCATGGCTTGGCTAAGCGTATCAAAGCATATATCTCCAGTCGTTTGAGGTGCAGCTTATGTTTCTCTCTCTGTGAAGCTCAAAATAGATGGTTGATCTATCATTTAGATGCGAGGCGTAGTTGACAAATAATGACTAATGGTATTTGCTCCAAAAGTGGTGAGGGTGCTTCAAATAAGAAACACGGGAGAAAGAAAAATGAAGGCATTGCGAAACCATTGGATTAGGAGTTTCCTAGTTTTTGACACCATTGTACATGCTCCTAGGGATTTTGGGTCAATATATGTCAAATTAATAAAATTTGGTTAGGGACTAGATATTTAGAAACCGGTGGTAATATTATACCAAAGAGCTACTTTGCAACAAATATTAGGTGTGTTACGTGTGTATATGTTTTACAAACCCCTAAGTACAGTTCTCAAATTCTCACAAAAGATTCTAAAGTTCTCAATCAATAGCATTATTTATCATAAATAAAGGAGAACATTCGAAATAATATATCCAATTAGCCACTTTGTTTGAGGACACTCTAAACACAAAATAAAGTTTGTTTATACAAGGCACAAATCTGGACACAATGACCTTATAGATGAGTGGATGCCCCCTTGAGATCCTGAACTGCATCTCCATTCAACTTTAAATAATGGAAGGCAAAAGAGTAACACAGCATGATCATTTATAATGTGGTTGTGTATATTGTGCTAAACCTGCTTTCCTAGAAAACCAATTAAGAAAATATAAAGCAAACAACAACAAAAGTAAGAAGAAAAATGAGGTGTCTCAACATACCTTAATATACTTCCTTAAGAGACTTGGATAAGCAGCCAAAAACACGACTGAAAAACTTAGACGCCTTATTGTGAAAGCTATCATCTCCGTATCAGTCATTTGGTTTAAAATATGGAGGGCATTTCCAAGATATGATTTCACTAAATGCCCAAAACTTTTCCATTCTTTCTTGCTCATAAGATTAATTACGGTTTCCTTCTTTCCTCTGGAAGTGGGAAGTTTCATTAACTTTCGAAGAATTCCGTCCATATTGTTCAAGACGAACACCATTATTTTATTAAAAACACTGCTAGACATTATACTAAACTTCAATGAAGACTCGTCTTCGCCCATATCTCCATAATGACAAGCAACACGGAAAGCACGGAGAACCGAGCGAACTGCACCTACTTTATTATTTTCTCGAATTAAATCAACCCAAGAATCGACCATAGCGTTTGTAATAACTTGCTTCGATGGCTCTGTTTCCTTCTCAGTAATAGAATACGTATGTTCCAATTTGGTGTCATCCATATCTGTTCCAGCATCTTCCTGAAATGTGACAAATAAACTTGGTGAAACGAACAAAACTAATGAGAAGCAAGTTAGTTCCATAAAAATGGTGAACCTACTCACATCAGCATCTTCATCACCACTGAACTCTAAAAGCTCCTTAGCGTGCGTTTCCAAATACTCGTGGAACTCTGGATCCTGCGGAGAAGAGATGTCATAACAGAAACGTTATACAACTATAATAATCAAATAAGAAGGCTGTTTAAGACTACATCCAACAACAACGTGATAATCATATATCGTATACTAAATAAAAGATACCAGCTTCGCCAAGTTTGGTGTATCTTTCACCAAAGATATATGTAAAATCTTATGAATGCACCAATCCAGTGGAAAACCCAAATAAAATAAAGACAGTAAGATTCCTCTTCTGTACTACATGTACCAGACAGATTGCAAGACAACTACATTACTTACCATTATATAACAATGATAAAATTAATAACTCTTGATAGAGATGCCTAAACATGTTAGATCAGCTTTCATTTTAGACAAAATGGGCATTGCTCATCTCAGAAAGTAAATGATGTACGACTCTTCTTAGGAGCCAGGCTCTAGTCCTCCCCGTGTATCTTTTTTTTTCTATGAACAAAACTTCAAATTTACCACACACAAAAAGGGTTTACGCCTTCTGTATCAATTTTCTCTACTAAACATTCTATGAAAAATGTATAATTAATTGTCCACAAGTCCAACACCCTAAGAAAACTACTTCAATTGATATTAGCTTATGAGAATCTTAATATATTATTGCCAATTTAAAGTAATAACTAGGAACACTAAAGGTAATTTGTACCTTTTCTGAAAGCCTCTGTAATTGACTAACGTGTTCTTTCGCATTTTCACGAGTCTCAGGGACATTTACAATATCCTCTTCTTCGTCTCTTTCATTTTCTTTATTTCGTCTACGATTAGGCTTATCTGAAATCAAACAACATACACACACACATATAATGAGAATTAAACGATTTAAACATTTCCAGGAGAAGGAGATGATAATGTTATGAAAGATAACCTGCACGCCTTTTAGCGCCCATGTTGCGAAAAATAATTCCTGAAACAAAATTAGACTAAGAATTATTTACAGTAATTAATGAAACACAGTATTGTAAGTAGATTCAAGGTAAATGTCTCTCTCTTTTTTAGCTACGAACTTAAATAAATGCAGAATTATAGAGATTTCGAACCTTTGTGATAGAAGAATTGAACTAATTTCGGTAAAAAAAACACTTCAAAGGTCAGCAATGGGGTGGAGAATAGATGAGGGGTTTTGTTGAGAACAAGGGGGATGATGATATAGGGTTTATGTGGTTTTGGTTGAGCATATCCAGCAGGGTGTGAAGAAGTCCAAAAACGCACTAGTTTCCCACGAGATAGTATCATCATTTTCAATGATCAAAATATTTATGATAAATTCATTATACCTAAATAAATATCTTTTTTTTTCTTTCTTCGGTTTGGTATGTTGGTGATATTATCAGTGGTTCGCCACTGCCTTGTTTTATGGCATAAAACTGTTAATGTATCATAATTTTATCAATTTATCACCAAAATATCACGATAATTTAATGGTATTAATAGATAATTGGTTTTAACTTTTAACATTCTCAAAACCCAAAAAAGTACGTGATTTATTTTATAATAAAAGAGGTGTGGCCACTTATTTAAAGACCTTAAAGGAGATGGTCTCATATCTGAATACCAAAAGACTAAAACACAAATATTATTGAGAAAATGATTATTCTCTTATAACTTATAACCATACATAGTTGATGTTTTTAAGGGTTATAAAAACTAAAATGACATAGGTATGGCATTGGTGTTGGGTGGATGGTTGGAGAAAAAGAGGGTCGGTTGCCTCCACCTAAGCAACTGACATTAATGTTGTCATATGTTATAAGGGCTAGAACAAGTAAAAAGACATATAGCATATAAGTATGGCCTCATCTCCATCTCCATCTCTTATCCCAATCTTCGAGACTAAATTAGACACAAATAAGAAGAGCTGGAGTAATCGTTGTAAGCGATCGCCCTCATTTGTGTATTATGTCGTACTTGCTACAATAAGAGTACAAGAATCATATAAGAAATTTGGATCTCTATTTTAAACATTTAACACAGGAGGAGTATTGCAAGAATATTTCTAACATCAATCAACAATCAAAAAATAATGAATTTGAGGAGCTGCGTCACTCGTATATGCATTAGTTTATCGATAACTTTATGAGACAATTATTAGACTTCAAATTTAAATTTGTAATTGAATTGTTCATACCAAGTTGTAATAAATAATAGTTATCTCAATAAATAATTATCTCGTATTTTTTCACATTTTATTTTCATTACTTTTTTCTAAGCTTACATATTTTTTAAGACTCCTACACTCTTTCTTAGACATTTTTTTAAAATATTTTCTTATATTTCCTTCACATCTTCACTCATTTTAAACCATAGATCAAAATATCAAAACCAGCGCATTTATCGACCCCTCACAATTCTAATTTTATCATAGTATTTTGATTTTATCATGATATTTTCGTCACTCAAAATTTTAATCTTTAAAGGAAAAAACCGGTTTATACCAAAAAATATGTATTTATCGATGATATTTTTGGTATTTTGATGTTTAATATGATAAATTGTAATGTTGTTTAAAATGAGTAGAGATGCGAAGGAAATATAAGAAATTATTTAGAAAAATATCTAAGAAAGAGTGTAAGAGTCTCAAAAAATATTTGAGCTTTGGAAAAAAAAATAAAATGTGAAGGAATATGAGATAATCATTATTTATTGAGATAACCATTATTTATTACAAATTTCAACTTGAAGTCAAAAAATTGTCTCATAAAGTTATCGATAAACTAATGCATATACGAGTAACGCGGCTCCTCAAATTCATTATTTTTCGACTGTTGATTGACGTTAAAAATATTATAGCAATACTCCGCTCACGTCAAATGTTTAAAATAGATATTCAAATCTCTCACGTGGTTCTCGTACTCTTGTTGTAGTAAGTACGGTATAATACCCAGAGGAGGGCAACCGCTTATAGCCATTATTTTAGTTCTTCTTTATGTGTAATTTAGTCTCGGATATTGGGATGACTCTTAGGGAACATATATATAACTAGAGGATAGGTCAGCGTACGGATGTTCATTACCAAAGAAACCTCCAGACAAGTTGATTTGCTAAGCAATTATCTTTAAATGGGTGGTCATACCTCTTTTATTATAAAATAAATCTCATACTCTTTGTGATGTGAATCATCACTCATAAGGTCGTCTACCTCCGTGTGACCTATGTTATTTAATGTTTTATATATTTTATGTTTTAGCTTAAAGCCTGTTGGAGAGGCCCAACCTAGGTTATTAGCAGTTTCCCAGTTTAAGTAGAATTTTATTTCAATTAGAATTAGGGTTCCTAATTCTAACCTCCTTGTGTTTTATAAAAGGGGAGGTCTAGGTTATTTATTTGTTTAAAAGTTGAGTTGAATTTGATTAAAAGTAAGTTGATTTGTTTAGTTGAAGCCCTAGTTTCCCTAACTCTCAAATACAACGTGATTTTTCTTACGAATCTTGCTTCCGCATTTGTAGTATTCACGTCAATTGGTACCAGAGTTGCGTCAGATCTAAGTGTAGTCAGTTTTAATAGCAAAAATGCCTCGTTGAAGACCCAAGGTGAAGAAACCTACTCTAGCTCAAGGTGTAGCAACCCTAACGGGTATAATTGACAAGCTTGAAGGATTTGTCGAGGCTTTGGGTAGAGGAACCTTTTTCACGCCCCCCAAACCACCTATGTTGGGCGTAACTGAAGATCTCTCTCTAGAGGGAAGCGTTGCCGCGAGGAGCGACGAACTTAACAATCTGTTTACGAGTGAAGAAGAAGCACGAGAATATAGCGTACGGAGCCACTCACGTGGGTGGCGTGTGGGCTATAAACCACTAATTTTTTTGCCCAAAACGAAACCGAAAACCAAGTTGAATCCAGACGTTGTTACCGGTCCTGGAGATCTCGCCGATGAAGTTGTTGAAACAAGCAAAACTGCCGCAAGGAAAGATACAATCGACGAGGGAGATGACACCGAACAATTTGCCATTGTAATGGGTGTACATCCGTCTGACGTTTTAACCAAAATTTTTGATTCACGACACCATAAAGTTCTAATTGCAAAGGCAAGAAGAAAAGTGTATGATGAAAAGGGGACTACCGGAGTACTCACCGTTGTCTTGGGTGTACCTCCTATCAGAGTTTTAACTGAGGATTTAGCCGGTTTACAAACCCTAAAGCAACCAGTTCCAGGTCTGAACTTTATTGCAAGGAGAGAGGTTATTGACGAAGATGGAATCATTGAACTGCTATCCAAAGTTCCAGGGAACCCCAACGACGAAGCTTTTGTCGACGATAAAGTTTTTTTTTCGACCAACAATGGAGTATTTGTTGCCGACGAATGTGGAAGCAAGATTCGTAAGAAAATCACGTTGTATTTGAGAGTTAGGGAAACTAGGGTTTCAACTAAACAAATCAACTTACTTTGAATCAAAATCAACTTAACTTAACTACTAAATAAATAACCTAGACCTTCCCTTTTATAGAATACAAGGGGGTTAAAATTAGGAACCCTAATTCTACTTGAAATAGAATTCTACTTAAACTGGGAAACTACAAATAACCTAGGTTGGGCCTCTCCAACAGGCTTTAAGCTAAAACATAAAATATATAAAGCATTAAATAACATAGGTCACACGGAGGTAGACGACCTTATGAGTGATAATTCACATCAAACCCTCCGTCTGAGAAGATTTCGTCCACGAAATCAAGGGGGCGGTGTTCCTGAGGACTCACGTACGTATGTAGTACACATCCCAGTCTCATCGTCTACATCCCGCAGAACGTGCACAAAATTTGTACGGTAGAACTCTTCTGGAAATCTTGAAGTCTTCTGCAGAATTTTCTGTACCCTGCGATTGTACTTGAGGTCTTTAAACTCCAATGTTGAAGAATGTCTAATATTGAAGAAAACATAGAAACCTGCGTCTTGAACTTCGCTAAGAAACCGTCCCAAAACGGATCGACAAACGGGTGATTTTCGGTCGTGCTTTGGCACATTACTGGGCATGTGCACTGTTGGAATACACCATGTGCTTGATTTAAATCACTACCACTACCATTGGCATGCCACATAGTATACCCTAAGGCAAGTTCATGCATGCCCAAAAGTCGGCATGCCATGAGGCATGCCCAAGAGATTTAACAATTGTTTCAAACTTTTTCTTTTCCCCACCAAAATTTAAATTTGGTGGTATGAGTTGGGTCTGCGTGGGGTTAAAGCATGGTACGTGCTTACCACAAGCAACTTCATCTTCTTTCCCACGAACTGTGTTTCTCTCCTCACGAAACTCTGTAATTTGGTTTTCTGGTTTCGTTGATTTGGCCCAAATTTCATTAAAAACTCGAACCGGAGAGTTCCACTGGACCTTTTGAGGAACTCCGGTGAGTCCGTCTTCATAAAGCTTACATGCTCCAAAACCTCAATTACCGGCAGCAACATCGGCTAAAACATCGGTAAGTTTTTCGGTGTATTCACCGTCGCCAATTGTTTCTTTTTCAGCAATTAATTCTTCACCTGCAACGACTTTATATAGGGCTTGTAATTCGGTAAATTATGCAACCTCACCGGCGAGATCTCCATGGCCGGTAGCGATGTCTAGATCTGGCTCAGGTGTTGGTTTCGGCCTAGATTGGATCTTTAATGGCTTATAACCCACACGCCACCCACGTGAGTGACTTTGCACGCTAGATTCCCATGCTTCTTCTTCACTCGTAAACGGATTGTTAAGTTCGTCGCTTTTCGCGGCGACGTTTCCCTCTAGAGAGAGATCTTCGGTTACGCCCAACTGAGGTGGTTGGGGAGGGGGGGAAGCGGAAAAAAGGCTCCTCTACCCAAAGCCTCGACAAACCCTTCAAGCTTGTCAACTATACCCGTTAGGGTTGCTTCACCTTGAGCTAGAGTAGGTTTCTTCGTCGCGGGTCTTCCACGCAGCATCTTTGCTCTTGAATCTGACTACACTTAGATCTAACGCAGCTCTGGTACCAATTGACGTGAATACTACGAACGCGGAAGCAAGATTCGCAAGAAAATCACATTGTATTTGAGAGTTAGGGAAACTAGGGTTTCAACTAAACAAATCAACTTACTTTGAATCAAAATCAACTTAACTTAACTTAATTTAACTATTAAACAAATAACCTAGACCTCCCCTTTTATAGAACACAAGGGGGTTAGAATTAGGAGCCCTAATTCTAATTGAAATAAAATTCTACTTAAACTGGGAAACTGCTAATAACCTAGGTTGGGCCTCTCCAACAGGCTTTAAGCTAAAATATAAAATATATAAAACATTAAATAACATAGGTCACACAGAGGTAGACGACCTTATGAGTGATGATTCACATCAAACCCTCCGTCTGAGAAGATTTCGTCCACGAAATCAAGGGGGCGGTGTTCCTGAGGACTCACGTACGTATGTAGTACACATCTCAGTCTCATCGTCTACATCCCGCAGAACGTGCACAAAATTTGTACGGTAGAACTCTTCTGGAAATCTTGAAGTCTTCTGCAGAATTTTCTGTACCCTGCGATTGTACTCGAGGTCTTTAAACTCCAATGTTGAAGAACGTCTAATATTAAAGAAAACATAGAAACCTGCATCTCGAACTTCGCTAAAAAACCCTCCTAAAACGGATCAACAAACGAGTGATTCTCGGTCGTACTTTGGCACATTACTGGGCATGTACACTGCTGGAATACATTTGGTATTTGGTGAAGCATGTTCATATCATGTGTTGCTGGAGTTGCCTCCCTTAATTTGCAAGTTGCAACTGCTTGTATGAGATTATTCTTCATCCTTTCTCTTCCATAATCACGACTCTGTAACTCGATTTCAATCGAGTTTTTGGTAGGAAACCCTAATCCCAATTCTTCCAATCCTAAAAACTTATTTCGCCACAAATCGTTCATGGATTAGATCGACACTAACCTTTGCTCTCTCTAGATTGGTGTGACCTCCATTGTCAGAGTTACGACGACCTCTTGATTGAGTTCCTTCCTGATTGCTTTGGCATTGGCTACCACACCGTGCGGTGTTCCTATTAATTTGGGGGCAGCCTGGATTGGCTTGCGAGGCGGCTCATACACGTATTTCTTACGTGAAAACCAAGCCGGGTCTAGTGGTCTTAGACTTTGGTTTAAAGCCCATACGTGCTGACCACGTGATGTATTTTCTTCTTCTCTCTTGATCCTGAGTTCTTCATCTCTGCCGATCGAAAAATTGCCGACTGTGGTTTTGACCCCGATCCCAATTATAATGAAAACACTAACCGGAGGGTTCCACTGTAATCTGTGGTGAACTCTGGTAATTCCTTTATCGTTAATCCTCGCAATATCACGAATTGTAACTGAGCTTTTTATCGCAGATTCGATGAAAATTGTGACACCGTTCGACGTTGCCTTCGGGTGTGTCGGTGATGGTAGGTCATTGACCGGACCTTCCAAGACGGTCGACGTCTCTTTGCTCGCTGTATCAAACATCGAAGTTTCCGATCTCACGCCGTTATTGAGGGAAAGACATACAAACGGGTTTTTCGTTTCACCGATCTGTGCGATGGTGCTTCAATCTTCAGGATAATCGTCGTAAATAGGTGGTAAAATCACCGTTAATTGGGGTGGGGGGCAGAAAAAAGGCTCTTATACCCAAGCCTCGACAAACCCTTCAAGCCTGTCACTATACCCATTTTCAAAACCCACAAACTACTCCAGTAATGCAGTCAACCTTTGTGCCCAACCTATTACAGCAACAAACCAGGCCTCACCAAAGCTTGGGGAGCCTGGCCCAGTGCCCAAAAGCTCTATGGGATTGGCTCGACCCTGACCTGCAGCTTTTTAACCCAATTTGGGAGGGTTTTTGGTGAATTTTGGGAAGCGGTTCTCAATGCCTTCTTCAATATTGGATAACAATCGACGTAAGAATGTTGGTGGCACCATCGCACCCCCACTCTCGGGTACAGTCTCGGGGTATGAGAAATTTCGCGAAAGACTTCAAGAAGTTTAGCGTGTTCTGCATGATGAAGATGAAGAAGAAACTGGGATGCATACTACATACGTACCTAAGTCCTCAGGAGCACCGCCCCCTTGATTTCGTGGACGAAATCTTCTCAGACGGAGGGTTTGATGTGAATCATTACTCATAAGGTCGTCTACCTCAGTGTGACCTATGTTATTTAATGTTTTATATATTTTATGTTTTAGCTTAAAACCTGTTGGAGAGGCCCAGCCTAGGTTATTAGCAGTTTCCCAGTTTAAGTAGAATTTTATTTCAATTAGAATTAGGGTTCCTAATTATAACCCCCTTGTATTCTATAAAATGGGAGGTCTAGGTTATTTGTTTAGTAGTTAAGTTAAGTTGATTTTGGTTCAAAGTAAGTTGATTTGTTTAGTTGAAACCCTAGTTTCCCTAACTCTCAAATACAACGTAATTTTCTTACAAATTTTGCTTCCGCGTTTGTAGTATTCACGTTACTTTGGGTTTTGGAATGTTAAAAGTTAAAACCAATTATCTTGTAATACCATCAAATTATCGTAATATTTTGGTGATAAATTGATAAAATCAAGATACATTAACGGTTTTATGCCATAAAACTAGACATTGGTGAACCACTAATAATATCACAAAAATACCAAACTGAGAACAACAAAAAAATTAAGATATTTATTAAGGTATAATCAATTTATCATGGATATTTTGATCTATGTTTTAAACAACATTACAATTTATCGGGTTAAACATCAAAATACCAAAAATATCATCGATAAATACAGATTCTTTGGTATAAACCGGTTCTTTCTTTTAAAGATTAAAATATTAAGAGACGAATATATTGTGATAAAATCAAAATACCATAATAAAATCATAATAGTGAGGGGTCGATAAATATAGTGGTTTCGATATTTTGATTTATGATCCTTTTACAGTATGTTGTCACCCAAACTTCATGCCTAGTTATCACTTGTTCTAATTGGGGGGTTTTATAAGCAAGGATAACTTTTTACAGAGGCAAGAAGAAACTTTAAGCAATAATATCGTTTGATATTTTTTTACAGGCAAGGAGCGAGGACCCCACAAGAAAAACATAAATCTTTTATTCATAATAAAATTTCATCTTTTCTACTTTTTCTCTACTCTCTCTCAACCAAACCACTCTCCACTGACCTTTAACACACTTTCCATTATCATCTCTCTTCATTCCAATTTTGGATACCTAATTCAAATGGAGGGATGGTAATTAATAAACTGCAAGAAAAAAATCATTGGATTTGAGATTTTTAACTCGAAAACCAAACCTAAGAAAAAAAATTAAGTAAGAACTGTTAGGAGTTGGGTCCAGCCCAAGCTAGGAGCCCAACTGGGTTGGGGTGTCCTATTGGACTCCTAAATAGCCCATATGCCTTTAGGGTTTATGGGGAGAGTTTGAGTAGGTTTGGTAACCTTTTAAATAGGGTTATCTACCTTGTATTACATATAGCTTTACAGTTCTTCAAAATCAATAATAAATCTTTATATCTCTCAAGATATATAATTGTTAGCTTCTATAATATTATATTCCTTAACACGTTATCAGCACGTAAGTTAATGGATCAAGAAGAGAAATAAATTACTCTTCAATTAACGTTTTTAGGAAAATCTTGCGATCAGAAAGGTGTTTTAAAGATTTTTGAATTTAGATTTAATTTTTATATAATCAATATTTTATGATATCTAAATATGGATTAGTAGTATTTTTCTCTATTTTTTCGGATTAAAAATAGCTAATTTTGGTAATTTTTACCCTTGATTAAGAGCTATTTTCAAACTAAAATTACTTTCTCTGTGAATATCAGATAGAGGCGAGAAAACTTTGGTTAGAAAGCCTATCCCATAAGATTTCCAACGGTATATGACACGTCTTAAGGAGATGTCCCAATCGCCGGGAAACTCACGTTAAAACTAGGTAGCTAGCAAAAACGGCCAAAAACGACGATTTTAGCAAAAATAAAGGAATTTTTTGAGTTTAGTCCCCAAGTTGCTAAAAAATGCAATTTTGGTCCCCAAATAGCCTCTAACCATAGGTCAACCCTAGGTGAAGTCGATTTTTACCCTGAAGTACCTAATCTACCTTCAAGCGAGTTGCACGTGCAGACAACTTGTTACCTGCTATCTAAAATCACGTGAGGGTAAATTAGGTACTTTAGGGCAAAAATAGACTTTAACTAGGGTTGACCTGTGGTCAGAGGCCATTTAGGGACCAAAAGTAGGTTTTTTAACAACTTGGGGACTAAAGACAAATATCTAGTTTGTAGGTGGGGGACTAAACTCAAAATATCCCAAAAATAAAATATTATTTTTTTAATAATTATTTATTTGATGACATCATCATTATCCATTGGTGACGTCAATAGTGGCATGTGTCAAGGATGCGCAACATGTTGATATGGCAGTGGGGTTCATAGTGCTGACGTCAGCAGTGACACGTATCGAGGACACGTATGGTGACATGTGGCAGTCATCTGACGATCATTGGAGTGACACGTATGACAGACACCTGTGGCATGAGTGGGACACGTGTGACTGGGTCAAACTGGTCTAGGTCGGTTAACCCAGTCCAGGCCTTGACCTAGACTGATTCAGACTGACCCAAGACCGGTTCAGACACTAAATCGGCTATAAAAAGTCTAATTCTTGGTCAAATTGAGTCAAGTTTAAACAAAAATCCTATTGACGAGACCTACCCTGTGGGGGACCCAATTTTAAAAAAAATTATGAAACATATTTTTTAATTTTTTTTAAGAATGGGTGCCTTGTATATGAATAATGACTTACTTATATAGGATATAAGTAAATAGATTAATACATATTTAAGTATCTTACGATAGCTAATATGATATTAATGGTATGCCCCTATAATACTAATTATCATGATCTGGGGATCAAAGATAATATGAAATTAAGAATAATTTAGGATACGACTAGGAGTCATATCTAAATCACAGTTAATTATCAATAACAAATAATTAGACCTCAATTGGGAATTGACTTAGTCTTATTTCTAAAAACTTGGTGTCTGAGAAACCATTTTTCGTATCTAGGTGCAATTAAATGTTACATGATAATATTTATAGGTATATAGGCATTGATAACAACCTATAAAACCTTAGAATGTTAGTTCAAAGATAGGCATAATCAACCTATTTTGTGAACCCAACAGATTTCGGGGTAGGACCACTTGTCAGCTAAACATCTAATATCCCTCATATTCATAGCAAATGGGTCATTTGGCTAGAATATACAGACCTTTATAGAACTTTAGGGCTTAGAACACCTTAGTTGTTTTGTAACATTTAGTGGTTTTGAATAGCTATTTTGGCTAAGACTCTATTAAAATGTATTTTAAGATTAATATCACCATTTTATGGGGTAAAATTATGATTTAACGTTTAATAGGATATGAACAAGGTTCACTTATAAGTAATGATTGAGAATCACTAACTTATATAATATGAATAACGTTTAATAATGATTCGAAATCATGTACTTAAATAAGATTTCATAAGGAACACACATATCTGGTGGTTTTGAATATCATTCTTGGCTAAGATTCTATTAAAACGCACATCTAACATTAAAATCGTCATTTTACGGGGTAAATTTAGGATTTAATTATTAGAAAAGAATTTTATGAGTTTTAGAATATGAATAGGGTTCAACTATAATCTGATTATGAATTATTTATTTTTCATTATTCTAAGTACTATAATCTGTTTTTAATGCATTTGAAATATTTATCAATAATTGTCACTAATTACGATCTACATTTTGCATTACAGATGTCATCAGCCTACGTTATGATTATAAACTATTGCGGCTTGATGGTTCCAACTACATTTTTTGGTGTACGGACATACAACTCTATCTACAGATGATGAACGTCTCAAAATCGATTATTGCAGATAACACCGTCTTTGAATCACTTAGGGCACATGCCATGTTGGTTATGCACGCCTACCTTCAGCCAGAGCTGAGGTTTGAGCATGCATGTTATGGAGATCCATATGAGTTATGGACGAGCTTAGAAGAATTCTTTAGTCTACAACAGGCCCTAACGAACTATAAGAACCGTAATCGCTGGAACAACTTGAGGCTATGTGACTTCAAGACTGTATCTGGCTATAACTCAGTATTATAGAAGATTGTTTCAGCCAGAAGGCTCAATAACGATTATGCCTTCACAAAAGAGGTTTTGTAAAAGATTATTTTAATAATTCTGCATTTACAGGCTACTCTTAGGGACAAGTATGCAAAAATGGAATTTAGTAGTCCTGGAGATCTTATCCAACTCTTGCTCACTGCAGAACAAGATGGCACATTTGTTTTTAACAAGAGGTTTCCCCTATGAGGAAGAAACCAGTTGTACAGAAGATCTTATCTCATGGTAAAGGCAACCACAAACGGGGTTCTGGCGGCGGAAATGTGACTAAAGGCGGGAATCGGGGATTCAAGGGCCCTCAGAAGCACAACAGGTTTAAAAAGTTGGTAAACAACAGACACCAAAGAAGATCAAGAAGCCAGATTCAAAATCTTCTTGCTTAAGATGTAAGGCAGCTAAACACTAGGTACGTGATTGCAAGACACTGTGGGTACCTAGAGTAAAAGTCTAGGATAACCACATCACCGATGACATAACTTCCATCACTATAAAGTTAGCAGCGTCAGACTTCTTTGGCGACACTGATGCCGACATGGATCAGCATACAGAGTAATTTGTAATGATATATCAGTAGATAGGGCTGACAATATGGGTTAAAGCTCGCGGCCCGGCCCGCCCGGTAAAAAGTCAGCCCAGCCCGGCTCGTTTACTGTTCATAGCCCGCTTGGCCCGGCCCGATTAATTGTATGGGCGGGTTGCGGGCTACCTTTTATAGTTGTGGGCCGGCCCGTGGCCCGGCCCGAATCTAACCCAATCCCAACCCAAACATAAATTAGATCCGTTGGAGAGAAATAAGAGCCGTTGGAGATGTTTCTATAAAAAGAAACCAATCATCTTTGTTCTCAGTTACAACTTTTGAATCCCCACAAGCTCTTTAATTTTCTCTATCTGATTCTTTCTTAAAGACTCTTGAATCTTCAATCTTGATTCTTGATCCTCAGACAGTCAGACTCTTGAATCCTCACTCTTGATTGAGGTAAAGTTTTGGTTTCCTCACTCTATCTGATTATTTATGTAAAATTAATACTTAAGTTTTGGTTTCATTTTTTACTATCTATTTTTGTTGTTCTGTTGCTCTGCCTCTGATTGATTTATATTCATTTTTTGTTTTCTCTCTTTCTCTTCTTCAAAACCAAATTAGAGGAGAGCTGATTTGCTCTCTCTTTCTTTCTCTCTCTCTATTTTTGATGTTGCTTTATTGACTGATTTTCTCTATTGACTGATCTGCCAAACTAATTTGTTTTTTTTTCTCTCTCTCTCTCTCTCTCTCTCTTTCTGTCTCTCTCTCTCTCTCTCTTCTTCAAAACCAAATTAGAGGAGAGATCAAGATGAAACCAAATCAGAGGAGAGCTCTCTCTCTCTCTCTCTTTCTTCTTCAGAACCAAATTAGGATTTTATTCATTTGCTGATCTGCTGATATCTCTTCAGATCTTCACTTAAGATTTGAAGATTATGGGTTACGATATGACAATATCAATTGCAGACAGTTGTGACATTATCTGATGAAGTTGTGGGATTTTTGTGTGTGTTTACAGCGGATTTTCTGATTGGTTTTGGAGATCATTATTCATATCTGCAGTTGAGATTGGTGTTTGCAGATCATTTTTGGTGTTTGCATATCTGAATCAGATTGGTGTTTGCAGTTAGGATTTTTTTGGTGTTTGCAAATCATTTTTTTGTGTGTTTGCATATTTGAATCTCAATCAGATTGGTGTTTACAAATCATTTGTTTTGGTGTTTGCAAATCATTTGTTTGGTATTTGCAGATCATTTGTTTTGGGATTAATTTTTGGTGTTTGCAGATCAATTGTTTTGGTGTTTGCAGTTGGGATTTTGAGATTTTGTTTGGTGTTTGCAGATCATTATTCATATTTCCAGATCATAAAATCAGTTTGCAAATCACAAAATAGTTTGCAGGTCATATTCTGTTTCATTATCTTATTTTGTTTTGTGATTTCTTTAGGTGTTTGATTTTTGTCTCTCTCTCAAGTTCCTTCCGATTGATATGGCTGATTCCGGTAGACATTGATAAATTTATATCTGCAGCAGACTTTCTGATTGTTAAATTGGTTCGATTGTTCCTAATTATACATTTATACGATCTTTTTGAGTTATTGTTTGTTTGAGCATTTCAGAATGAGGCCGCGAAAAAGATTTCTCACCATCAGCGACATAGATGACGAAAGTCCCCAGATAAGGTATACTAAAAATGATCCACATCGTACACCAACATATTTTGATACAGAAGATGAATTACCAACCCAACCTCTGAGCCCTCAAGATCCGAGCCCCAAAATTTCTAGCTCCTCTAGTAAAATATCAAAAAGGTCACTAAAACTTAGATCAGAGGTTTAGGATTGGTTTACGAGGTATGAGGCTTTGCATCCCGGTCAGGTAAAATTCCCAGATAAGATGACTATTTTGGCTGATTGTAAATTTTGTCCCAAAAAAGGATACAGTGCCTCTGGAGGTACTAGCACTTCTCACCTTAAAAGACATATGAAGGATTGTAAGCTAAATCAAGATCCCTCACAATTACAATTAGGCAGGTCTCCTACAGGTAATCTTACAAGTTTTCGCTTTAATAAAGAAGTTGCTCGTAAGGAATTAGTTAGATATATAGTAGTTGACAAGCAACCATTTAGCTTATGCGAAGATGACCCATTTAAAAGGAGGGAAAAGATGACATATGAAGCATTATTTCAACCACCTAGTAGGAATACCGTTAAAGCTGATATTTTTAAATATTACAAAAGTGAACTGGAAAAATTAAAAAATCTTTTGCAAAATACTCCTGGTAAAATATCTCTTACGAGTGATTTGTGGAGCTCTCCTTCAAAATTAAGATTTTGTTGTGTTACTATACACTTCTTAGACTCTACCTGGACAATACAAAAAAAAATTATTTGGTTTAGGTTACTTGAAAGCCCCCACGACGGTTTAACTATAGCTAGTTCTGTTTTTGACGCAATAAACGAATATGGAATTTCAAATAAAATATTTTCTATATCCTTAGATAATGCTAGTTCAAATGATCGTGCAAGTAATAAATTAAGTAATTGGTTACCTATTCAGCATAGCGGTCAATATTTTCATGTGAGATGTTGTTGCCACATTCTTAATCTCATGGTAAAAGATGGATTAGATGTATGTAAAGATGCCTTAGAAAATGTAAGACAAACAATAATTTATTTGCACAGTTCGCAAAAGCGTTATCAAGATTTTACGAAAATATGTCAAGCTTTAAGTATAAAATCGAGAAAACCACCAATAGATGTTAAACATAGGTGGAACTCTACATATTTAATGTTAAACGCGATAATTTCTTTACAACAACCAATTACACAATATCAAATGGCAAAAAGCCTTAATCACACTATTAGTGATGATGATTGGGTAGCAACAAAACTACTACGAGATTTTCTTAAAGTTTTTTACGATGCAACACTATGTTTTTCCAAAAGTTATCATGTTACATCTTGTGAAGTTATTAGGCATTTAGTTAATATTTATGAGGTATTTATTAAACATAAACATAGTACACATTTTCGAGAAATTTGTGGTGAGATGTACGACAAATATAAAAAATATTGGGAACATGTTCCGTTGGTTTGGGTCGTAGGTACAATATTAGACCCTCAAAATAAGCTTGTTGTATTAGAAATTTTTTATAAAGAAGTCTTTTGCCCTTCTACATATAGTTTTGAAATAGAAGTTGCTAGACATGCTCTATAACTACACTTTTTAAGGATTACGAGGCGAGTGGTAAGTTTAACGCATCATTAATGTATGTCGAATCAAACTTATCTCAACCACAAACTGCGGCAGAAAGAATTAGGGAGATCACTCGTCGAGGAGCCCATAGTGGAGGAGGATCAAACGAGTTGAGTCGCTACCTCGAATCTGATACAATAGATGACGTGGATTTTGATGTTTTGAAGTGGTGGAAAGTCAATGAAATTAAGTTCCCCATTCTAACTGCTATCTCCCGCGATATTCTTGCAATTCTAGTATCTACAGTAGCATCAGAGGCAGCTTTTAACGGTGCTAGGTGGTTGATAACAGATTATAGGAGTAGTTTAGAGCCTGATACAATCGAAGCGACCATGTGTTTAAGAGATTGGTATTTAGCAGAAGACAAAAATCAAGATAAGTTGCTCCAAGGATCAGAAGAAGAGTTAGAACTAGAGTAGTTTTTTTGTTTTTTTATTATTATTTAAAGATTAGTTTTTATTATATGTGACAATGCCAAATGAGCACTTTATTTTGAGTATTTGAACTTTTGTAGAGAGGTAAGGTTTTATGTCCCCCTCTCGAATTTTCACAAAAATTAATAAACAAGGGTTCTTTTTTTAACTAATTAATTCGGCCCAAACCCTGCCCGAATTCGGCCCATATAATCCAGCCCAAACCCAGCCCAAACTCGGCCAGGAAATCCCGCAGCCTGAACCCAGCCCAATATGGCCCGTATATTCCACGGACGGGCTTCGGGATAAGTCTATTAGAAGCTAGCCCGGCCTGGCCCGAACTTTATTTGGCCCGCGATGGCCCAGCCCGAACCCGCCCAGCCCGCCCGAACTGCCAGCCCTATCAGTAGACATATGATGCCACAGTAAAAAGTACTAGTAGTTTCTTTTCTCACAGAGACTTGATTTACTTTTTGTCAGTATTTTTGATTATGTTAGGAACAAATCATTTATGTTTCAATAAAATGCTCGTGACATACATGAGATTTTTAATTTGTTCTAAATTGTGATTATTCGAATTTATTGCTTAAGAAGTGGTAAATTTCTATGTATGATAGTTGATCTACTATATACAACTCGCCGATTGATCTATCTAGTCATTAAGCATGACCGATAATCGAATGAGTGGCGATATATGTCTAAAAGACATTAGTACCACACAATCGACCCTTTTGTGAAATGAATATATTTCTTATCTAACCTTGTGTATCGGGAATGACACAAATATCATTGGTACGACTAACATGATAGAAAGTACTGAGTGCGTCACGATATTACTCTCTAATGGTATGATACAAGGTATCTAGTCCACTTTATAAACTAGTAAATTTAGCCAAATTTTACTGAGTTTAGGGAGATACATGATAATAATTATCACGTAATGACTATCGAAGAAAATGACAGCTAAGGTTATGTACACTCACTTAATGCCTAAAGGTTAGAGCACACTATTGGAACGGTTTCCAATACACTCCTCAGGGTTCGGATAGTGAAGAGGATTATCGGGATTACATCTCAACTTTCTTTAAAATGAGAGAAGATCCAGAGATGATACGTATAATGATTACTTTTGAGGAAAGTCTATTATTTTATCCTAGTATGACCAAGGTAGAATGGGATCTCCAGCCTTTGCTCCAAACACATCCATGAAGACACATGTGGACCTATCCATTGATAGGCATGAAAAATGCCTATTTTTGTCATTTAATTTATATTATCTAGGAACTTATTTTATGTTTCACTGGGCGTAATTGAAGTATGTTTAACTATTGCAGGTAAAGAAACATTTGTGATCAAACCCTTCTTAAAGCCCAACTCTTGCAAGCTAAAGAGCTGCTGGAGATGATCTATTCTCAAGAGTTGTTAGAGATGACCTTGTACCAAGAGCTGCTGGAGCTGCTAGAAGACTTAGTAGTCAAGCCTAGCTAAAAGGTCTCCACAAAATTAAGAGTGGTTGAGGGAGATGAGGACTTTTAGGTAGGATAAAGAGAGGAGAGTTGTAAAGAACAAGGAGTCATCTTTTCTCTGGAGCCACCGTAGCTTTAATATTATATTCTTCCGAGAGTATTATATTTTATTGGAGAATCTTGAGAAATCTATAGAATTCATGTAAGTGTTTTTAATTATAAATTCTTTTTACAATTCTTTTTTACTTAATTTGATAATAGAATTGTGATTTTGATCTATGCATCCCTGAAGAACGACAACATTCTTTTATACTATAACACCCGATTTGATACGGTCTATCAAATGGTGCCGTTGTCGGGGATGCAATCGATTTTAAAATCGTATTTCTATTATTAAATTATTGTTCTGTTTGACGAGTTTTTCATTATTTTTTATTAGTGATTTTTCGTTTGCTTTTCTGGTTAAGGTATTTGTTTTATGTGTTGTTGCAGGTTAATGTCAGGGTGAGTGTGAGTAATAGTCAAAACGTTAAAGTTGTCGCAAGTATTGAAAACTCTCTCTCTCTCAAAACAATAAACACTATCTTTCTCCCACAAAATTCTCTTTCTCTCTCTCCAAACTCTCCATAAAATCTCCCATAAAAACCACGTCTCTTTCTCTCTCTCTCAAAATACCACATCAGTGATTGGGTTTCTGGAAATCTCAGAACTCTCTCTTCCTCTCCAATATTGCTCGATTGATGATCGATTGAGGAAGGGTATGCGGTTGATATTTCTTCACGAACAAATGGGTGCCCTAAGTTCTGCGGTTCTTTGCGTTCTAAGCTTCTGATTTATGATCGATTTCCTCTAATTTGGTCTCTCTAATATTGACTCATAGCTTTTCTAACCCCTGATCTGGTCTCTCTAATTAATGGTTTGTATGGGTTTTCCTTTGAAATTGGGATTCGATTTACAGTTGTTTGTTTCGTTTGGGGCTTCGATTTCATATAGGGTGTCACTATTGAAAGGGTTTTGTTGTTGGTGATTAAAGTTCTATGATCTGTTGCTGCTGCTGCTGGGTTTGATTTGTTTGCAATTGAAGATTGAGGTTTCTATTTGCAAGTTAGAATTGAGGTTTTGTTGTTTGCAGGTAAAGATTGGGGTATTATTTACAATTGGAAATTAGGATTTTGCAGACCTTACTGTTGCTGTACCTCTTCATTCTATTGTTGTTGCTGCTGTTTGCAACTGAGTTACTGCCTTGTTGTTGTTTGTAACAGAGAATCTGCTACTTCCTGCTTGTTGTTGCTCACCGGATCATACCAAATTCCCGCTACTGTTGTTGCTGTTTGCCGGAGTACAATCTACCTCCGGGTTCTCGCTGCTAATAAACTGTTAATTCTTGCGTTGTTCAAACGAGTATTACTGCTGAATATTTAGAGCTTGGTAACTGTAATTTTGGATTGTGCTTGGGACACGGTAAATCGTATCAAAATTGCTTATTTACTCTGCTACAGTAATTTATTGTATTTACTCTGCTGCTACAGTAGTTTATTATGTTTATGAGTTTCTGCTTTTGATTTATTTTATTGAAACTGTGATTTAAAGTTTGAATTTTGCATTGTTTTGGTATTTGATCAATGATTGTTTTCGTCATTTTCGTCACTATACAGTTTTCTTTTGTATAACTCTGTTCGTATCTACCAAGTATTATAGAGTTGTTCTTGCTAAGAACAAATTTGATTCAACAACTGTTGTTTAAAAGCTCTACCTATGTATTCCTGTGGGAACGACGGTATCTTTTACTCGATCTAGGCAGTTGGGTAGCATTTTTGCTACGTACTTGGTTCACGAACACAGACATACATAAGTGTTGTTTCAAGTTATTGGAGGACAAAGCCAACATCAAAGAAAAGCGACAAAAGCTAAGAAGACATCTAGTTGTTTAAATTTTTATGTATTTTTTAGTATTGTTATAAGGATTGAGAAAATGTTTATGTAAAATTTAATGAGTGACACTCTGTAAGGTGAGGAAATTGTACTATGGAACCCTTACTCGGGTCCAAAATCGTTTCAACGCGTACTTCACAAACGATCCTGAGTGGGCCTTTCTAACGGTTTCACCAGGATAACCAAACGTTCCCCTAAAAAGGCCGCCCTGTAGGTAATCATCTTTTCACCGTACCCTCTCTGTCGCGGCACATTGTGTGTAACTATTGTTTGATTGATCAAATGTTAAATTTTTACAACGCCTAGATAAGGGTGAACCAAAACAGGATTTCATCACCTGTGCGTTCCCACACATTAGGACCCTGGGAGTTCATCACCCAATTTTTAATTTTTTCGATATCGATAGTTCTGACCACTTTAAAATATTTTCAGATAAGAAGTCATAAAAAACATAGTTAATCAAAAGGCTTCGCTCGGACCTGGAGCAACACACTCACTAGGAAAACCTGATAAGTGGCTACGTTTGTGGAGGACGTACATTCCCTGGCATAGTTAGTGTGGATAGGTGACTTTAAGCGGTTTGCCCTGTCTTCCAGCACAGGTGCATCTAGGTGACTAGATAGCATGCGAGCTATCGCCAAAGCGAGTAAAAACAACTCAAGTACGAACCGATCTACTGTCAGGAGTAAGAACATTAAACCCTGAGACCGGGTTCACAACTTAACTTAAAAAAAAGAGACCAGTAAAACGTTTTTGAGTGCTTGCATCATTGTTAGGCCTTTTAGTGTGTTTGCATATATTGATTGAGTTATATGTTAGATTGGGGTAACACCCAAGCTCGGACTAAGAACGCTGCTTGAATCAATATGAGCGGGACTGATGGGATTAATGGTCCTACCGCTGCTAGGGACGATCCTGAACCTACTGCTACTACAGAGAGAATCACTCTTCGCAATCGAATGTATCCTACAGCTGTGACTAAACCTTCGTGTATTGTGATTCCTAGATATGTAGGAAACTTTGAGTTGAAACCGGGATTCTTGTCTATGCTTCCCAAATTTCATGGCAGTCCCACTGAAACCCGTATAACCATCTTAGGGACTTTAGGGATCATATGTTTATTTTAAACTTCGAACGTATTACAGAGGATTTTTTAAAATTATGTGTGTTCCCTTTTTCGCTTATAGGAAATGCACGCGATTGGTTGTACACCCTTGAGGAGAACTCTGTAAACACGTTTGAACAACTTGTTAATGATTTTTTGAAAAAATATTTCCCTAACCATATAACTGCTAAGATACGACAAAGTATCTATAGCTTCACGCAAAACCGAGGTGAGTCATTATATGACTACCTACAAAGGTTTAGGGATTTAGAGCAAGGATGCCCATATCACGGGATTCAATTGATAGATATAGTTCAAACTCTCTATGAAGGTCTAGATTATGACACTAGAGCTCGTGTTCAGTCTATGTGCCCAGGTACATTTGATGAGAAAACTGACATAGAAGCTTGTAAATTTTTAAATGATGCAGCGGATAAGACCTACCAATGGCAAATGATGAGAGAGGAAAAACCTTGTCACAGTGCAAATGTACACCAAGTAGACTTTAATTCAGAGTCTGGAACTCTTAGGACCATTCTTAATAAAATTGAGAACTCAGAGATCGGGAAAAGGGCGCAACACCCTACCACTTCTTTTGTTAACCATGTGGCGATACCACTTTGTGTGTTTGTAAAAGTTCGGACCATCTGGTCCAAGATTGCCGTGCTTAGTTTAAGAGAGGGTAGGAAAGACCAGGTTAATGACATGTATCAACGTCCCAATAACCAACCTTTCAATGGTGGATAGAATAATAATTCTAACAACTTCAATTCTAGAGGAAGTAGAAATTAACAAGGCGGTTCTTCTGGTAGCGCCCCTTATCAACCGCACAACCAAGTAAACCATCACCAATCTAGTTCCTCGTGTCAATAAAATCTATCATACCAAAGTCCCCTTAATGTGCCTTATGTTCCTCTACACAATAGGAATCTGCCTACTCCTACCACGTCCTTAAAAGATACTCTTAAGGAATTTATGCAAGTAACTCAGTCGTCTATTGCCAAACTTGAAGGATAAATAGGTCAAATGGCAACAAAGATAAGCACGAGAGACAAAGGAACGTTCCTCGGTCAAACTCAAGCTAATCCTAAAGGGAATACTGAACATCCTAGATCTTCTAATTGTGATGGAGTCAACACTATCTTTTATCTTAGGAGTGGTACGAAAGTTGATAATCTGGTAGTAATGCCTAAGGAACCCGAGCTGAAAATTCAAAGTAAACCCATAGAAGAACCTGTGAGTGAGGAAGAAACTGTGATAACACATCTTTAGCTGCTGACTCTTTTTCTTCAGCGGTTAACTCTGGCTAAGAAGGGTAATGCCTATGAGGATATTTTAGAGATTTTTAAGCATTGTGTGATTAACACTCCTATTCTTACAATCATAAGGCATATTCCTAATTACGTAAAATTCCTCAAAGATCTTTGCACCTTAAAACGGCGCATACATGTCCTAAAAAATGCTTTCATGTTCACGAGAGTGATACGTCTATTCTTTTAGATGCACATGTTAGTTCTATCCTTTTGAGTAAATCCCTTCCCAAATACAAGGATCCGGGATGCCCTACTATTTCATGTTCGATTGGAACCCGTAAGATAGGAAGAGCTTTACTTGATTTAGGTGCCGTCGTGAACCTCATTCCTTACTCTATCTATGAGCAATTGGATATCGGTGTAATTAAGCCCACAAATAGGACCCTGCAGCTAGTTGACCGATCTATTAGGATTCCTAGGGGTGTAGTTGAAGATGTGTTAATCCAGATTGAGCAGTTTGTTTATTCAGTAGACTTTGTTGTGTTCGATACTGAGCCAATGGCAAACCTTAAAGATGAGATCCCTGTGATTCTTGGTCGCCCCTTTTTGGCAATAGTTAATGCAGTAATCATTTGTCGTAATGGAATTATGAAGTTGACCTTCGGGAACATAACAGTAGAATTGAATATCTTTAATGCGTCACATTCCCCTTCTAATTCTGAACCACTCGAGTCCAATATGATCTAGAGTATTGTGAGTAGTACTTTTGAGAATATCTTGTGAGTCTGGCTGAAGACGTTAAACTTAACGCTTATGGTAGGTAACCCTTATCATGTTCTCATAATATTTTTAGATTTTCTCTTGTTCTTTTCATTTTTGGCAAATGTGGGGACACATGCTGATTCAGTTTAAGGGTGGGGGTAAATATGATTTTCATAACTTTTTCCAAGAAAAGTTATTATTCTAGGATATTCTGGTATTGTAGACACATCTTTAGTATACTCTGATCTTTGGATATTCTTAGAGTTGCGCTTGGGATAAAATTATAAGGTTATGGTTTATTTTAAACTGTAAATTGTTAGTGCATTAAGAATTTTTAAGTTTTTGGTACTACTATCCTATTAAATGTGTTTCAGAAGAAAATCACCCTTATAATTGCACTTTACGTAGTTATATTATCAAGGTTTTGATAAAACTAACTATCACCTTTTGATTAATCAACAATTTAGGTTATGAAGAATCTGTAACGAGGGAGACAATTATCTAAGAAAACTTCGTTTCTCATAAATTCATACTAAGGGTTTGTATGTATTTTCACAAGTTATTGGGCTCCTTCACGAAACTAACATACTCGTACAAAAAAAAAGACATTCACAATTCAAGGCCCCTCGCAAGATTAGAACCGATAGAAGAATAATTTTTACCAATCTCGAGGCAAACCATGAATCAATGTGAAAGTAAAAAAAAAAAAGTATAGTTGAGAACTATATGAAGGAGGGCAAGTTGCAAGTATAAAAATAGCAAATGAAAACTCAAATGCAACGTCTTACCTTGAAAAGCTTTTGTGGATATATATTTTTCCTGAAATATCAATAAAAGAGAGCGAATAAACTAGGGCACTTGTCGAACAAACTTCTAGATTTTTTCCACCACACTCAAGATAAGGCTAAGGTTATTTGGAAGGATTATCAAACACTTTGATTCTAGAAACTAAATTCACTATACAAAGGATAAAATTCAGAAACTTGATCTAATCTGATTGTAGTATAATTGACTTGATAAATTCTAAACGTATCTGATGGTTAACCCTTGTTTAAGTGTTATATCTATGAGATGAATTCAATCCAATTTCAGAGATACCAGGAGCAATGATTATTAGTTGTTTATAATACCAGAACATCTGTGATAGAATTTTGTGGGTATATTCACTGAAAACCCTCACGAGACACAACTCTTCCTATTTGGGTAACCTATAAGTTGAAAGGCTTGTTGCATACACTAAATGCAATCGTAAGAAACCACGAAAGAGTTTAGTTTTCATTTCTTTTTCTAAGGGACTAGCAATATGTTAGTTTGGGGGTATTTGATAGGCATAAAAAATGCATATTTTTGTCCTTCAATTTACATTATCTAGGAACTTATTTTATGTTTCATTGGGCCTAATTGAAGTATGTTTGACTATTGTAGGTAAAGAAACATTTGTGATCAAACCCTTCTTAAAGCCCAACTCTTACAAGCTAAAGAGCTGCTGGAGATTATCTATTGTCAAGAGCTATTAGAGATGACCTTGTACCAAGAGCTGCTTGAAGACTTAGTAGTCAAGCCTAGCTAAAAGGTCTCCACAAAATTAGGAGTGGTTGAGGGAGATGAGGACTTTTAGTTAGGATAAAGAGATGAGAGTTGTAAAGAACAAAGAGTCATCTTTTCTCTGGAACCACCGTAGCTTTAATATTATATTCTTCCGAGAGTATTATATTTTATTGGAGAATCTTTAGAAATCTATAGAATTCATGTAAGTGTTTTTAATTATAAATTCTTTTTACAATTTTTTTTACTTAATTTGATAATAGAATTGCGATTTTGATCTATGCATCCCAGAAGAACGACAACCCTCTTTTATACTATAACACCCAATTTGATACTGTCTAACATCCATCTACATAATGGCCCACATAAATATTTATGGTCATAATAGACGCATCTAGGAGATGGTCTTACGTTTGCCTATTACTAAAATCTAGGAATGCAACGTTAACACGACTTCTTACTTAGATCATTCGATCGCAGGCTCAGTTCTTGGATTAACCGATTAAAGTCAATCGATACAACTTAACGAAGGCTTAGGAGTTGGACTCACATGCTCTTGATGATTATTTTACCGCTAAATGGGATAGATGATTGAGCATCGTGAGTACCCTATACCATACCCAACTCGGGATTGTCAGAAAACCTAATCAAGCGATTTAGGATAATTGCTAGGCCACTATTATTACAATCATAGCTTCCGGCTAGTGTGTGGGATATACATTTTTACTCCCATATTACTGATTAGGGTTTGTCCATTAGCAAACCATCAAATTATTTTTTCCCAAAACGACTAGTAACTGGGTCGGAGCCCAATGTTGCCCATTGATGAACATTTAAATGTTTTGTATAGGTGATAATCGTACCACAATGTATGAAGATGAGATCCTCAACGTCAGCTTGGTATTATGTGGGTTATAATTTGTATTTATCACTGGATATTTGGAACCCACTGCGGCGACGTATATACTGCAGGGTAGATAATTGTCACTTTAATGCGACGATATTCCCAGTATTTGAGGGAGATATGATAGTCAATGCTGAGGTTGTTTCCAATAGGTCTTGGAAAATACAATCGTTGTCTCATCTAGATCCATATGCATAACTTATGTGATAATAAGGTTCAACGGATTACAAACCTCCAATAGGTCATAAATAAATTGTTAGATACATTTATAGACACTATTAAAGTACCATAAGTGTATGTACCTGTAAATAATACACCTATATAGTAGAACGTTCTGGGGTAACTAGTACCGCAGCTGAACGTTCTCGGAGAATTAGTACCGCAAACGAATTTGAGACTCGTACTTAGTGCGGAGCACCGTTGGATAAAAATATTCTACGTCAGGGAGCTGCAGAATATAGGGTAAATATGACTAATGGTGTAGGCGGTTCATCGAGGATTAGACCACCCATCGACGAGGCAATAAAAGCTACGAGACCAGTTGATGCATTACGAGACTAGCCCAGGGTGGCACATACGTATGATAAGAATGAGATCTAGATCTATTAAAAGTCTGTAATAAGTACAACGTAGGATCGTCCAGTAGAGATTTGTCGACAAGGTATTCATATTCACTGTTGTGCTCGCCATCAAAGATGAGGATTTTGAACCACTTATTGTAAATGACTGTGTGTTGTTGTATATTGGCCAAAGTGGGAATCTAGAATCCAAGCGGAGCTCAGTTTGCTAGCATAATGCGAAGTAATACAATTGAGCCTGTCGGTAATAAATAGGAAAGGTACGGAAATATGATTAACTCGGAGAGATAATTTGGTCAATACAAGACTAGTTACCCAGGAAATCTTTAAAAGATCTAGCATAGATTGCAATGTGACATATTACCTGGTTATGGACGCTATAACGTTTTGGTATTGATCAGTCTATCAAGTTATCGAGGACAAGCTAACATGCGTATGATGTAAATACTGCGTATATATATAAGAAACTAGATACGAATATCTACATGAAGTTACCTGGGAAGATATAAGCTTCTGGAAGCAACTATGCCCAACACACGAGATGCGTACGTAATAAAGCTGGAAAAGTTATTGTTAACTTGAAGCAATTAGGGCCCATGAGACATAATAAGTTGACTGAGTATTTAAAGGTCGGGGACTTTGCAAATATCCTTATCTATCCATGCGTTCTTATTTAGAACACAAATATTAGCTTCACTCATCATAGTAGTGTACTAAATGATTTGAATATCATTAGAACTCCGGGGGAGATCGCGAGAGCCACCAAATACCTTGGAAAGGAATTCGAAATATAAGACCTTGGGAAATCAAGTAGTGTCTCGATTTACAGATCAAACATCTTGATAGTGGCATGCTCATATGCCAAACAATATATATCAGAAGAGTTATCTAACACTTCGGTATAGATGTAGTACACGGTGCTAATTCGTTTATTGCACGTCCACCACATAGGTATGGACAACGACATCTTCCACCATATACTAGACCCAATGACTCATTCGTGGTAAACTGTTTAGCTTGTTATAGTTCTGTTCTTACCCAAAGGCACTGGATTGAGATTTTGTACATTCTGAGGTATCTGATCGGTATGAAAGACTGGGGTCTTTTCTACTCGAAATGGTAAACGTAAAAGTATAGAGTACACCGGTAAATAATACTTCTCAAACCCACATAGAGGCCATTGTCAAATGGACTATGTATTTATGTATGGGGATACATAAAGATTCATAGAGATCGATGAAGCAGATGGCGGTAGCTACACCTCGAACCCCGAAGATTCTTGCACTTTATGAAGCTGGTAGATAATGGTGGTTGCGCTCCAAGATACATCTCATCAACCAAAGTTGTGGCATGTTCAATCCAAGATAAAGTATTGACTATGTATGAAGATAATTTAGCTTACATCATTCAAGTCAATGGCGATTTATCAATGGCAACATAATGAATCACATTTCACAGAAGCCATTCCATCCTTATGAATTATAAAAGGCGAATAAGATTGGCATTATTCAAGATATTTTAGAAAACATCTTTACAACCTATTCACGAAGACCCTTGCACCACTTATATTAAAGCAACTAGTACATGGAATTGGCATGCAGAAGATTCATTTATCAATATCTCAGGGAGATCAACGTTAGGGGGAGTAGTCCCAGACTGACATAGACATATGCGTGTTGCATTCATTTTCCTGATAGTACAGTTTTTATCCTAGGAGATTTTACTGACTGGAGGTTTTGATAAGGCAACGTATACGCGTCCACAACTCATAAAGGGCATAAGATTGTACTCTTTCCTTGCACAACTTTTTGCCCAATGGTGTTTGCTAGGCAGTAGTTTTGATGAGGCAAGTCGTCCTGATATGAAACACCCCAAGGGGGAGTATTAGGAGTTGGGTTCAGCTCAAGCTAGAAGCCCAACTGGGTTGGGGTCCTATTAGACTCCTAGCAAGCCTATATGCCTTTAGGGTTTATGGGGAGAGTTTGAGTAGATTTGGTAGCCTATTCAATAGGGTTATCTACTTTGTATTACGCACAGTTTTACAGTTCTTCAGAATCAATAAAAAATCTCTCTCTCTCTCTCAATTGCTCTCAAGATATATAATTGTTAGTTTCTATATTATTATATTCCTCAACAATAACCTATATAATTTATCCAAAATATTAAATTTATTTGAGATGTTTAGATTTAGATATGGTGCTTAAGATGAGTTTAAACTTTGGAGTCTACCAAAGATTGGGGTTTTATTTGATGGAGTCTTGTAGTATCAAAATGTGTGTAAGACATTCACGGAGAGCGGAACACCGAGATCAATGAAACTCTTCACCTATTTAAATATTTATTGAATCAAATCAATACTTTTCTCATTAATTCGGTGATAAATCAATCACTGCTTATTGGTAAATTTAGGACATCAAATTAAAATCACAAATATAAAGAGATAAAATAAGTTTTCTACAAACAATTCCATTTAATGGCAATCACAGTTTTGTAATTTACGTTTACGATTAATGACCTGTAATAGCCTAATTTCGTATCTCGGGCCTAGTCTTTACACCAAGGATAATCAGAGAGTTTAGATGAACAATGAACGAATACTAGCACAAAGTTTAGTGTGGAAAATCTTTGAATATGTTAAAAACCACGACCTCTCTTAAGAATTTAGAAAGAGAGATATTATTGATAGTTGCTAGCTATTACAAGGGATGCTCTGAGTATCTTGTATAAAGTGTTTGAGTTAGGATTCATTCGTCTCTTATCTTGAATCTGGTCCTATTTATAGGTCTTATAATATGACCGTTTGACGACCATTATGATTCTTAATGATGAACGCTACAATATATATTTGATAGTCTTTGAAATGATTGTGTAACGGACTGATCTTAATGTTTTGTAACGGCTTCAATTATGAAGGAGTGCTTATTGACTTGAACTGTTGATATAGAGCTCGAAAATGATGGATACAATTTAAGCTATTTCGTAATATGCCATAAATGTGCCACGTGTATGATGACGAGGTCGAGTGGTTGTATGATGGTCGAAGATGAAGCTTGAGTTCGAGATGCGAAATAAGCCACTACAACCGCCCTCTCTCATCCAATAGTACGAGAACCAGTATGGTCAACTGGTGTTGGTTGAGAAGCTTCATTAATACTGTAATTAATATTGGGGAATCATGTAAAAAATGCAAGATCCCGCTATTTGGGAATCATGGGACGCTGTTGGCTGCATAACATACGAGTTATCCCATCAATCTATCATTTGGCGCTACGATTCGATTGAAATGGTGGAATTTATAAAATCAAAGGCAGTTGGAAGCTAGCTCAAGCTTGTAAAAAATTTATTACCACCGTGACAGAACCATCGATACTACAGTTCGCATAGCAATTACAGAAAATCACAGTAAATATTACAGAGAACTTTACAATAAATAAGCTGCCAAGCGCAAAAACTATAAAATACATCAAGATCAGTGGAGACAAGTGAGGTACCTACATTGGAACTCTTTTGCCCATGACAGAGCGCAATACTCTTATTCAAATTCTCAAAGACAATAGTGATGTGTTCGCATGGACATTTCATGAAATGTCAGGTATTGATCCGAATTTGGCTTGCCACAAGCTTAGTTTAAAAAAAAAGTTGAGGAAGTCAAACAGAAATAACGAACTTTAGTACTAAGGCTCCGAGAAGAAGTCAATAAGGAGATCGATAAACTTATGGGAAAATTTGACCTATAGTTTCACCTACAGATTGGATATGTGCCTTTAGTCCCCAAGTTGTTTAAATATGTAGTTTTGGTCCCCAAATTGCTTATGACCACAGGTCAACCTTCGTTAAACTCAAATTTTAACATGAACTGACTAAACTACCCTCACACGAGTTGCACGTGATTTCCTCTAACAGGTAAACAAATTGTCTTCAGGTCATCTATTCCCCAAAACAATCCCCAACGGTTTTCTCCTTTCCCAAATTCCCCAACGGTCATCTCCTTCCTAAATCTCTTTAATTTTTCTAAGTTTTGGTGTTGGTCATCTCCTTCCCAAATACCTCCATTAAAGCTCTCTCTCTCTCATTTCTGAGTTTTGGTGTTGGTTTGTCTTTGTGTCTGTGGGAGGTGGAAGTGGAGGTGGAGGTGGTGGTGGTGGTAATGATATGAAGGTAAAATCACTTTATATCTCTCTGACTCTCTAATTAATTAGGTGCTTTATATAAATTTTGAGAAATTACTATTGTAGCTTAAAGGTAAGAAATGGGGACTAAAGATAAATTGCAGGATGATTTGTGTCCTATCTGTGATCAAGCTTTTCATGATATTGGATATCATAAATTGGGGCTAAATACTAATTTATTGATGATTTATCATTTTTGTTGTAGGATAATTTGTGCCCTATATGTGATCAAGCTTTTTATGTTATTGGGGATTGTTCATGGTTATATAATATGTGCAAGAAGCCAAATATCAGTGGAATAATACAATTCCATATTTCTAAATTAATAGAGAACCTTGGTAGAAAGTACTTGAAATGTCAATTCCCTACCTGTGGTGCTTTCCAATGGTTGAGTGAGGCCATTGAGCAATCTTCAAATTTACCAAGTATGAGTAGCTTCTCTTTCAAAGGGGGTTGCTTTGGTTGTGAGAAAACTGGGCACTGGTGGAGAGAATGTCCTTGGTGAACTGTAGTTTTCCCTAAAGGTTGTTGTGGATTCATAAAATTGTGTAAATCTACTGCTCAGAGAAGCAAAGGTAAGAAATTCTTAGTTTGTGAAAATGTTCAATGCAAACACTTTATGTAGCTAAAGGACTATATGCATGAAGAAGGAAAGAATGTACACCTGCCAGAGCAACTCGTATTTATGTTTCAGAGTTTAAAGTGGCCCACAATTCTGCTAGTACGGCGTTTCTTTCTCCTGGAGAAATTGGCGTACTCTGGTCTGGAAGCGTCATTCTGTAAAAAGATAATCAACTATTTTATGAGACAATGAGATTGAGAACTTCGTTCCCACAGACGACGCCAAATATAATAGCCTAATTTCGTATTTCGAGCTTAGTCTTTAAATCAAGGATAATCAGAGCGTTTAGATGAACAATGAATGAATACTAGCACAAAGTTTAGCGTGAAAAACCTTTGAATAGGTTAAAAACCATGACCTCTCTTGAGGATTTAGAAAGAGAGATGTTATTGATAGTTATTAGCTATTACACGGGATGCTCTGAGTATTTTGTATAGAGTGTTTGAGTTAGGATTCATCCGTTCCTCAAATAGAATTTACTGATCCTATTTATAGGTCTTATAATATGACCGTTTGACGACCATTATGATTCTTAATGATGGATGTTACAATATATATTTGATAGTCTTTGAACCGATTGTGTAAATGTCTGATATTGTTGTTTTGTAACGGCTTCAATAATGACAAAGTGTTTGTTGACTCGAACTGTCGATGTAGAGGTTGAAAATGATAGATAGAACTCTAGCTGTTTCGTAATATGCCATAAGTGTGCCATGTGTATGATGACGAGGTCGAGTGGTTGTATGATGGTCGAAGATGAAGCTTGAGTTCGAGATGTGGAATAAACCACTACAAGACCAATTTTAGAAACCCAGAGATTATTGTATTTAAATTTGATTCTTTCAACTGAGATACTGCGAGATGTGTAGAGAATTGATGAGAATTAGGGTTTTTATATCATACATAAAGATTTTGAATGGAGTAATAGAAATGGTGAAAAAGATGTTATGGGGATGGTGCGGGGAATTCGTTGGGAAAGAGATTGTCTCTCTCTATCTCTTCATTCTCTTGATTAAACGAAAGTAACAATCGGTTAAAAAGTCAAAAGAGAGAAATACAGTTTCTATTTTGCAAGATCTCCACTCCTTGGCTCTACGAAAATATCAAACGAGATTACTGTTTTCAATTTCTCTTGGCATTTGCAAAAAGCTATCCTTGCTTATAAAGATCCCCGTTCTAGTTCTGTGAGGCACAATACCAATACCAATACCAGCAGCATTACAAGTATCACATGACGTGCGTGGAGTATTGTGAGCAAGTTACCAGACATCGAACACAGACTTATTCGAGGAGGGACAACACTTGTTTATGTATTAGTTATCATTTATCTCACTATTACTACTGCATTTAGTTCATCTTTGAAACCTACCAATAAAGTGGAGTTATTATGAATCTCCCCAGAAGCACTTCCTTTGCTACTTTCTATAGTAACTAGAAGAAGAAGAAAAAAATTGTTTGATTTCTCGAAAAATCTCTGATATAACTGCCATTTTGCTAGTATATTCAGACAATATATCAGTCACAAAACTTACATTTTCCATACTTTGTCACCCGATAAATCGTATGTCATCGAGTGTACGGCCCCTCCCGTATTAGTCAGGACGGAAGCTTTATTTAGCCTCCCCGCTTAGAACCCCACGAGAAGAAAAGGGCCGAACAGATCGAAGGTTCATCATCAAACCCTGCATTACCCAATTCTTGAGTGCTATATAAATGGTCGAGTGCACAATTAAAACTCTATTATTTCTGAGTTCTGACTGCCAAACTAGTTGTCTGGAAACATGAGTCCAACACACAAAGTATAGTGCAAGAAACAGACGGATACGTGTCAACAAGCTGTGCGTCACACTCCTACATTTGAAACCACAGAAAATAAAGAAAAAAAACATTTGGATAATATATTTATTTTCCCTCCACGTAAATAATGCATGGTCCATCCTAAATAAGTAAATATGTCATGAGTTCCCAAAATATGAACAAAGTTCCCCTGAAACAACTGTATTTACTCTACAAAGAAAAGAAATGCTCAGACTTCAAGTTTCTTGCCGGCTAGTCCCCGATGCCAGACCGCCCAAGTACGGAAACAATGGTGAATTTTCTGTTCTTCGGTTTCGGAGAGTTCAATATGCTTCACAGTGGGTTGGAGTCAAGGCGTTGAGAGGAGAGAGGGGCGGAGGTGGAAGTGGATTTCTTGGCGGAAACTGGGATCCTGGGCTGGAAATTGAAGTCCCTTTTGAACAACGACCAGTAAGTTGTAATATATCAATTTAAGCAGTCCCTTTGTTCCTGCAGATTCAGAAATACCAAATGAATAAATATTGAAGATTTACATATAAATAAAGGAATATGAATTTGCTTACAGAAGGAAATAAATAATAATCAAGAACACGAATTCAGAATCTATATTAACAAGCTCCCAAAGATATGATATTCACAAAATCACTTGTATCACATGCATCTAAAGAGTGAAGGGTATCCAATTATCACCCGGGGTATGACTGAGTTTCATCTCCTACTTATCACTAAACAAAAGGCCTGATATGATCCAGAACTGTGGAAATTTGTTAACAATTGAAAATCTTGTTTTTTTTATTTTTTTTTGACGGATAAAGAAGAAATGCAGTTCAGGACAGTTGTTGGTTCGTCTGCCCAATTTTCTCTCTTTACCTTTATCTTCTCCTCGTATGTAGTTATTTGATTTATTTTCATATTGCTTTAGGAGTTTATTTTGTTTAGTAAAATTAGTGGTCATTTTTTGATATATGTAAAGGCTAAAGCTTCCATTATTAGGAGAATTTTATTGAAAGGACTAGAAAATCAATTTTCTTGAGTCAAATTCGAATTATTATACTGATGCGTCTTCAATCCACTGCGTTCACAGAATTATTTCCAGCACCCTATGTAAAGAGGCATATCTTATGAAATTTACAAACTTTATTCTGTCAGGAACTCAATCACCCAGTCCTATAACCCGCAGCTTATATCTCCTTTGCACACTCTTAAAGCTTTCTGTTTTACTTTTTATGAGGCATTCCTAATATAGAAAGCTTTACAACCTAGGTTCTGTCAAAAAGAATTGTGGTCATTCTGGAGGTGAAGGCAATTTGAAGGAAAAAATTAGAATCTCACAACTTCAAGAATAACTATTAACCTAAGTCTTTCTTTAATCCCACGAACTAGAAATTCCATTTTCTCATTCCCAGACGTCAAAGTCCATGTCCTCTGTTTCTAAGTGTAATAAATATGTCTTTTAGTTATAAAAGTGTGTCTGCAGTATGTCTTGCTTTAGCTTAGCTAGGTGTTGAGAATATACAAATGTGCATTCCTCTCCCTACCTCTCTTTCCCTAACCTATTCTTGCAGTTCTACATCAGCAATGATTTCTTTGAATAAGTTTGCACATAAGATTCACACTACTTGCAGCATAAAAGTTACTTTCTAGACGTTTTTAAGACATGGTCAATGGTAGTCTGGCAGAGTAATCAAATGATTCAAATTGAAAGACATAATCCAGTTGCCCTAAACCAATAACTTTTCACTTGATTGATTTTCCAAAGCAAGTGAGAATGTTGTAGTTCATTCATGCAGTAGCTTCTCATATCATCCAATCAGTAGAAAGGATAAGGGAACAATTCTTCTCTGCCTCTACACTACAGCATATAATTATTTCCTAAGGGGTTTAGATCCCACCACGGAAATCCTACAGGTGAAAGTTTTCGATGCATCAGATGATCCTAACCACTTCAAAGCCTGAGTAATACCAGATGTATGATTGGCATTATCTGACAAGGTCTCACTTTCACCTAGAGGAACTCCTGGGTGGGAATTCCGAAGATGGACACAAATCATGTGTGCTGGAGAGTAGAGAGAAGGTTTTTTTTCCCACTTTTCCCTTCCAAAGCAGGTATTCGACGCTTTTACGTATCATGCATTGTGCGCAATTTCTTTTTTATGTTCTTAACCCTTACCTTGTGATCTTATGTTAGGTAAATGAATATTCATCTCTGAAAGACGGACCTTTATATTCATGGGGGGAGCTGAGTCCAGGGCCTTTCTTTATACGTCTTGGGAGCCTCTGGCTAGTCACTTTCACAGTTCTCGGGGTACCCATTGCTGCTGCAAGCTTCAACCCTTCTAGGGTAAGCTGAAATCAAACACTTCCCTCAAGTTTACAGATGAAAAAACAAACATTATTTGCATAAGATATCATCTCACAGACAATATCTACCACAACCTATTATATGCACATTCATACAACCTATATACCAAAGAGTTAAAATCACCCAGCCAGAATCTCTTTCATCCACAAGAAAAAAATGGTGTCATTCAAAAAATTTGAGACCAGAGGAAATAAACATGGCTGCTAAAACTGGACAAAGATGAAATGAACTTAAAATTATTTCAAAACTGCAGATAATAATATAAGTTGCTGTCTCATATTATTCCTAGCTACAGTTACATGTAATTTTACTTATTTCCAATTGACTTTGCAGGAGCCCCTAAGATTTGCGCTAGCTGCTGGAACTGGAACGCTTTTTATCGTGTCGCTTGTTCTTCTTCGGATATACTTGGTAACTTCTGATCAATATTATGGTCAACTGCTAGTTCCAAATATATGTATTTAGTAATACTGTTCCTGGGAAATTCATGTACTAGCGAAAAAATTTTATCAAAATTTTAGAAAAGAAAAGAAGTGATATTACCAACTCTCATCTGATCTGCTGCCACTTACACTATTAATTGGTTACCTGCTAACATATAAAATAGTTATCTTTGTTTTGCAAACTGTAGTGTATTTCTATCAAACAATTTGACCAATTTCAGCTGCCACAACCAACACGGTGTAGGTTATGTTTAACATACATAACCAACCAGCTTAGTTTGCTCAATCAACAACTACTTTCGCAATCTATTAATTCACACATCAAAATTATTTATCAAATTATCCCTTTGTACTTCATCATATACTTCTATTTATCATCATATTTCACATATTTCCCAATTAACCTTGTATAATAGTAAGAAAAATTTATTTACCAAGATGAATGGAAACTAAATTAGTATAAGCTCCTTTAACTTTCTTCCTTATGTTTTCCTATTAAATTGGTACAAATCGTATCAACTATGAAGTAAAATGAAGCACATGAGAAAGTTTTTATTAGCAGTGGGTTCACTTGATGGGTCTTGGTGTTGAGGAGTGGTTTCTTGGTGATTTTTATCTTTGAATTTATTGGCCTCTTGGAGAGGTGTGTATCTTTCTTCGTTTTTCTTGTTCTCTTGTACAGGTATAGGGGTCGCAATGGGTCGGGTTTGGAGCGGGTGGAGTAATACCATCTCCATACCCGCCCCATTACCATTTAACTTAAATGGGGAATACCCAAACCCGCCCCGCAAACCCGTCCCATTTATGAAATTTTACAAAAAAAAAAATAGAAATTACCTTTACAAAAAAAAAAACTAAACTAAACTAAATCAGGTGCATAGTGCACACACAAACACAATAAAAAGATCATGCAATGTGCTACATTGCAGTAAGAACAAACATCATAGGATGCGCTGCACTGCAATGGTTATATTCGTATCTTATCAATCACTTGAAATAGATCAAATCAGAATTAAGATTGAAAATGTTGAGACTAATCTTAGTAACTTGTAAACGTTGAGACTTAATTGGTGTTTAAAGCTTCTGGATTGTTGGAGACTTGGAGGAGTTACCTGAATTGATTAGTGATCTCTATAATTTGCTGAAACAGATCACTGATGTAGAGATTGGTTTGAAACAGATCACTGATGTAAACGTTGTTCCAATCGATTGGTAATATATCCAATCTTCGTAAACTTCCCAATAAATGATGTAGAGGTTGAATTATAAAATGATCGCAGACTTAATTGTTGTTCAAATCTTCGTAACCTTGAATTTGGAGGATGAAGGTTGAAATGATTCAAATGGAAATGAAGGTTGAAATGAATTTGGTAATTGGTACAGACTGATGTCTGATCACAGAGGTTGAAATGAATTTGTAGAGGTTGAATTTGAAAGAAGTAAGAGATGAGGAAAGAAGTGATTACGTGAATTAGTTTACTCATATTCTCATAACTCATAAGGGTATTCAGGGCATATCATATATAATTGGGCCGGGTGATGGGGCCCCGTTTATTTAAGGCTAAAACCAGACCCGCCCCAATTAATAAATGGGTATTTTTTTTTTACCAAACCCGCCTCATTAAGGGCGGGGCGGGTTAAATTGCCAGCCCTATACAGGTATTGTGCTGTTTTTTCGTCAATAAACTTCGTGATTATAAGAAAATCTCCATATAATAGACATACATGTCAGTTTCATGTGTAAATCACCCGGAAATCTAGCCTACTTATCAGTTTTCGAAATTTTCTCAAGCGATGTCAAATGTGTTTTCACTCAAGCATATTATTTTGTAGTATATATAAAAATTCATAAGATGTAAGTTCAGTTAACTATATTACAGAAAGAAAAGGTGAAAGATAGATGAGGATGGATGGAGGCAGTGTGAAAACGACCACATATATTTGTTCGACTAAGATACGAAACCAGATTGAGTTGAGTGATGATATGTGATCATGTTGCAATCCCAAATCATAGTGTTGTCATGCTGTTAAAAGTAATGAACTTTTGAAATTGTTCATGCAGGGGTGGAGTTATGTTGGAGATAGACTTCTGTCGGCAGTGGTACCTTACGAAGAATCTGGATGGTATGATGGACAAATGTGGGTAAAGCCACCAGAGGTTAGTGGCGATGAAACCCTATTTCCAGATCATTTTATCAGAATAGACCTGATTCAGCTAACAAACCTAAACAAAATTTTATGTGTAAAACTTGAGATCGTCCTTAAGATTGATTGATTTTCACAAAGAACTATAACCCCATGATGCATAAAAGTTACACTTTTCTCATCTTTTGAGTACGTAAAATCAAAATCACGATTCCAAAGGCGGTTTATTTATTATTTTTTTGGGTATAATTAACTTCATTTGAGCTCAATGTAACCTGACCTGCTCATCATATCATCCCCTAAACAAGCCAATGAAAAAACATTATCCCCCAATCAGGAATTTGATATAAGTTAAATTAAATACATATAACAAGAGGATACGCTAGTATTAAACTGAAATAATATAAGATAGTGAGGGAGCTACTTGTATATACTTTAATCACAGTTCTATATAGCTAACTCTAGATGAGTCATAAACATAAGTAAATCATTATACAAACTCATGCAAAAATATCCTTGCAAAAAACCCATGTGACTCTAACCTGGTTGACTCCGAATTTAACTATGTAGATATAATAAAGAAATGGCAGGGATACAACATCGACATTAGATATTACATACTAGGATAACAATCACCGTCTTCTATTTTAGGGATTTTGTTATTGGAGAAAGTAGGATGAGTATCCCAGATTAATTTTTATATAATTAAGTAAGATTTCATCAACATAACGAATGAAAAATACACCGACGTCATATATATATATATATATATACACATAATAATAACAAGAGATGAAATATAAGCTCCCTCACAGATTGTTACATCAGCGTCACGGTGTATGAAGATTTCCAGTACGCTTAGTTGGAATCTCTTTTGTTTTTACATCTCATCAGCTCAAGAACTAGAATGTCTCAATACCAGATCCATAAAATACTGAAACTGAAAAAAAAAAAAAAAAAATCAAAATATGAAGTAAGCACCACTTTTATCGCAGACAAAGTATCAGAAGTGCAACTAAATAAAAGGGATCATCTAAATAAACATGTTGCAACACATTCCAGCTGTTCATTTTTTGAATGGCCTAGATTCATAAACCAGATTGGCCATTACTTAGTCGTGAAGGCAAAGCCTACCTCTATGGTACTAATGCTCGTTATCACAAAGTGTTTCAAACATATGAGACATGCATAAGTACAATAGGTTTGTACATGTAATCGATCACAACTATCATATTTTAATTGATAACATAATGTATATTTATTCAACACAGGTCTTGGCTCGGGACAGGCTTTTGGGATCATACAAGGTAGTAATGATGTTCATAGTTTATCAATTTCATCGTGTCTTTTACAGTAAAATATAATGACGTCTTTGTTGTGACTGCATAAATATCTACAGCTAACGGGAAAAGTTTGTGTACAATTAACTTTAAGAGAAATCATGTAAACAGGGAAATCTGCATAAGAAACTAAACATATCCACATCAGCAAGAATATTAAGGGGCTTTATTACTTTATAAAGCTACCAAATTCACATCAATAAGAATATTATAGAGCTATTCATACTAAATCTGTCAAATATCAACTTATCACATTAATAATAGATCATACAGATATAAAAAATCCTGTCGTTCAAATTTTTGAAGACCTGCTCAGTCCTAACAAAAACTTATATAATTGGTGAAGTCTGTTATTCTTGTCATTTAATAAAGAGGGAAAAGTAATCATGTTTCTTTTGTTTGATTTTTCCATTCCCTGTTACCTTAGCACTTAGCTAACTTCAGCAGCTATTTAACTTCTAGATTCCAGTCAAACTGTTGATTTCTTCAAGTTCTAACTATAACTTCCTTTTCTTACCTGCGCTTCCATCTGCCATTTGTACCTGTCATAACACCTATAGATACCACCAAGATACTACCTCAATTTAAAATGTCAAATCCATTCAGACATTTAGTAATAAGCAAACAACATTATTGATGTTTACAACCTTCTTATACATGTTGGAGAATATGTGTGTTATTACACATATACTACTTTAGTCTCACATTGGGTAGAAGTAAAAATAACTTAGAGATCCCCTATTATATAAAGGAGGGTAGGTTGTAATCTTTAATCAACTTAAGAGTGAATAAACTTTCTCCTGTTATTTATTTCTACATGGTATCAGAGCGGTTGCGTTTTTGAAG
This sequence comes from Kingdonia uniflora, assembly GCA_014058105.1. Lineage (NCBI taxonomy): Eukaryota > Viridiplantae > Streptophyta > Magnoliopsida > Ranunculales > Circaeasteraceae > Kingdonia > Kingdonia uniflora. Next base: position 667,637 of record JACGCM010000857.1, read on the forward strand.
ACAGTGTAACGGTTCCTTGCTTCCGCCGGTGACAGCAACCGGTGGCCGTTACCGTCGCCGGATTACTAGAAGGAAGAAAAAAAAAAGAATTCGTAATTCAACAGTTGCTTCTTCATACCCATTCTCTGTGATTAGTTTGGTGTTCTTGGTGGTGATCACTAGCTGATATAGTATTATGAAGACCCAGACCTCTAGCTGTTCTTGGCTTGTGTTTCTTTTAGGTGCTGTCCAAGGAGTAAAGACTGAGTTCTTCTTGCTACAATATTTGATTTCTAATTTCAGTGGTGGAACTTCTATGTCTAATCTCCTCTTGGAGAAGATAAAGTACTACATTATTTTATCTTGTTTTTGTGAAAGGCGTTTTCTTTTTGGGTTCCCGTCGCGAGATGCGATTTTCTCTCATTGGATCAGATGAAGTTGATAAGTAACCTTCCACCTCAATCATGAGTTTGTTTCTTTTCTCGAGTGATTTTTCCTCTCCTCGAGTATTTCTTTCCTAGAATGATTCTCTTTTACTCTAGTGATTATCTTGTCTCTTTTGCCAAATTCACAAGTACAAGTTACAAAATCAAGATGTGATATTTTTCACTATCTCCTGTCGTGAGATACGATTTTCTCTCTTTAGATCGGATGAAGATGTTATTAGACTAACCCTTCACCTTGGATATGAGTTTTCTCTCTCTTTGGACCGGATGAAGATGTTAGACTACCTTCCACCTCGATCATGAGTTATTGGTTTCATTCTTCGAGTGATTCTTTCACAGAGTGATTATTTTTTTATCTTTTCTATTTTTTCATATCGCAAGATGCGATTTCTTTCTTTCTATTGTTTTCCATTGCTACCTCGAGTGATCATCTTCCTCGACTGATTATCTTACCCCTATGTCTCTTCAAGATATCTACATTACCCTCGAGTGAGAAAACATGGCAAGTCGGTTGGTGCCGCCGATTTCACAAGTACGTGTGGGAAAAATGGCAAGTCGGAATGCCGCCGATTTCACAAGGGATATGTGAAGCTTTGAAGTGTTCTAGTGCTGCAAAAGAATGGTGTGACATTTATCAGCTTTAGGGGGAGCTTTATTTCTTTATCAGTAAGGGAGTGATTGTATTTTTACGAGGGACTATCTATTTCTTCTTCTTATTTGTAATCCACCTTGACACGCACATTATATGTCCGTATGAATGTGAGGGGGAGTGTTGGAGTATATGTGTGTTACTACACATACTACTTTAGTCCCACATTGGGTAGAAGTAAAAATAACTTAGAATGCCCTTATTATATAAAGGAGGGTAGGTTGTAATCTTTAATCAACTTAAGAGTGAATAAACTTTCTCCTGTTATTTATTTCTACAATACAAATGATAGCAACTAGCAACTATTAACGTGTAATTTGGTTCGAAGCAGTATTTACCTTTTGAGCTCCTTATCTGTTGCACTCTATAATAGTTTTTGCTTCTCATATAATGTAGAGCATAAGAAATTCTAAGTAAATCACTTTCCTTTGATCAGCTGAAAGTAGTTTAAATTTACACATCCAGGTAAAGCCAGTCATCAAGTTGATGAAACAAACTCTAGTCGGCACTGGTGCACTGCTTGTTTCAGCAGTGTTGTTGTTCATCTTTGCAACACCAGTGGAAGATTTTTTTCAGAACACTTTTATCAGAAACGACAGTCTGACAACTTCAATGAGCAACCAAAAGTCCAATATGAGGTACCAAACTATTATTTTTCCTTTGAACTATCTAAAGTGAAATCCCTTAGTACTTGGTTAATTAAATTGTTCTGTTGCAAACTTTTTTCTTCAACCAGAACAGAGGAATTGCTAAGGCTACCAGTGGAAGTAAAGGATAATGATGACCTAGCAAAAGCTGCTGCTGAGGCCGCAGATGGGAGACCAGTCTACTGCAGGGATAGATTTTACCGTGCTTTGGCAGGCGGGCAGTATTGCAAATGGGATGATCTAGTTAACTAATGTAGAGGAATAGGCATGGCGTATTCTCTCTGTGAAAATATGAACATGACTTGCTATATATACATACAAACTGAATCTTTCAAATATCTATCATTATTTTTGCTGCTTCCACAAAAAGACTTATTTTTTATATCAAATGGAAACTCTACCATAAAAAACATCAGCTAATAACCTATACTTGATGGAAGGTAAAGCAAAGATGGGATTATTGTGAAGGAACACTACATATTTACTACAATTCTGTAATAATACATAATGAGAAACAAAAAGACAAGGTCCAATGAGAAAGCTTGCATATATTAACAGTAAGATATACAACACATAACAATGAAGCAGCTGTAATATTATGCATGGGATAAGGCTCTCTGAGAGCATTAGTAGGGAAATAAAAGTACCAAAGGACAGCTTTACTCTTTGAACTCTATACATTGGATATTCCCTTCGTCTGATACTTAAGGAGCCACTATACCTAGAAAACATCATCAAGTTCAAAAAAGTAGAGCATTAGTGAGCAGCTAACTTCAAATATTTACGTTTTGAGCCCAAAGAAAAAGACTGCCAATCACACAAAAATTCCTTACCTATGAGCTACCATTGGAGATGGATGGGTTAGCTAGGTTGCTTGTGCCATTTTTCTTTCAGACTCCTTATGGTATCTAATCTTCATCGCTAAAGATACTAATAGAAAGAGGATTACGATTTCTAGTATAAATTCCAAGATGCCCGTTTCCTATCTTCTTTAGACAAGCTTTTTACACCAACGGAGAATGCTAAATAGTTTTGGTTGAATAATATCCCTGAGTTTTCGTCTTCTCTGTTTTTCGTCTTCAAGGTCTAGAGTTCTATAGGCAAGAGCTAACAGATATACTGCTGGATGGAGTCTCCTGTACACACAACAAACATGATACAGTAACAGATACAGTGAGTGTGTGTGTGTGTGTGTGTGGGAGAGAGAGAGAGAGAGAGATTTGACGGCTCAAGATTAAGTTAAGGCCAATATATTATAGAGATCCAAGGATATTTACTTTTCAGTTTGCTCACTTGCAGCAAATCCATCCCATTGCCTTTGGGATGGGACTGTCCTTCCTTCCTTATTGCGACCAAATGTTTCAATGTACCAACCACCTATGTCATGCATGCTACAACGAGGCTCAAACAGCCAAAATCTACAGAACATACCCAAAGAATAAGACATTAGTCTGGAGTGCATCATAGCAAAATAAGTGAGAAATACCTAAAGAATAACAAAAGCATCTTGATCATTGTTACTAAATACAGCATTCTTTTAAAGATAAGTTGAAGTGCATATTATTTGGAGATGATGTGTCAGTTTACACAACAGTTTGTAATATCTTCAAATTTGCTTCCAGAACTAGAGATAGAAAGTTTATGCAAAGGGTGATATGACTCGAGCCGTCTCTCTCTCTCTCTCCCCGCCTTTTCCTATCAATTTAGCATTATAACAAAGTTTTTTTCTCAGGATTTTGAGGAGGAGAACAATGGGGAACAAGGTCCCAAGAGAGTTCCGCCATCCAAATTCCAAGATGAGCCGGCAACCAGTCCCTTAGCCCGTCTATATAAATTAGGCAAAATAAAACGGTCGATTCCCGCGAGACTTTGGGATGCTGAGGAGTGTGTTCCAAAAGTTAATGAGGTATCCACCATTCACTTCCATGTCAACAAACAAAAGCTTACGAGTGTTAAGTACCTCATTTGTGAGGGGGCAAGGATGGCTATGGTCTTAACCTCCCTGGAAATATGTATCATGGTAGAACTGTAGAAGGCAATTGTTGGGCTCACTTTCAGAAAATCAACATCTTCACCATTGATCTCCGCGCTTCGAAGATGATTATAGGGATGATTCGGATTTCGACCAACGATGACAACCATTCCCAAACGATGGTAATGATTTAGCCTCCGCCTCGGTTCAAGCTTTATAATAAAAAAAATCAAGATGTACAACTTAATTTTCCCGAATTTGACGAGAAGATGGACCAAAACAACTTTACTGATCGGTTGAACAAGGTCAAAATTAGTTTTGCATATAAGCATTACAAAGATCTAAACGTATTATGTTAGTAGAAACCAAACTCACCGATTAACACTCTTAATTGGTGGGATAGCTACCAAAAGATGAGGTAGGTCTATCCCCCGCTTACGGATGGATGGAATATGAAAACGAGAATTAAAAACACATCTTATTCCCCTAACCTATGAAGTGGACATTTATTCTAGAATGAAAAATCATCGTCGGCGGCATACATCGGTGGAGGACTATAATAATGAGTTATATCTCGTATTTTTATTTTTTTGGAATTCGAAAGTTCGTAGGGTTCATCATTTTTCAGCATTCTTCTAACTAGTCTCCCGGGGCTCGCCACGGTACCTCCACAAGCCGCACGCTCATTTTAAGTCAAGATAAATCTTGGCAGTTGACCCCCCCGGTGTTGGGTTTCGAACTCGTGACCTCTCTCTCCTCTCTCCAAGAAGTGGTCCTAAACCACTAGCCCAACACCAAAGAGGTTATATATTTCGTATCTTCCCGAGCAAGAAGCTACAAGGCGAACTTGCAATGCACAATGTTTTCATGATTGGTGAGGAAGTTGAGTTTGTGAAGAAGGCATAAAACAAACCAAAACATCTAGGTCATCCTCCGTTCCAGTTTTGGCCAAGCTGAGTTTACTATGGTCCAAAAACCGGCAACTATAAGTGGACGGTTTCAATGCTTCAAGTGTGGCAATTCAGGTTACTTTTAGAGGGATTGCCCACAATTAAAGATTTTCACATTTGTAACCAACAACCTCCGACAGCATGTCGTGGCCGAAACGTAATCCAAGATGAAGAACAGGAAATGGAAGTGAAATATGCAAGACCTACCTCAAGTGCTCCACAACCTTGATATTCGAGTCAAATATTAAAAGGGTGGGAAGTTGATATGACGTTAGTCATCTACCATTCGATAGGGTACATATTTTTAGTATCATTTGTTTTAGAAATGTATTATTTAATTGCATGGGATAAAGGATGTTCCTTTAGGGTTATTTTCCACTTCTATTAGGACTCTTTGTTCTATAAAACAAAAGTTTTCAATTATGATTTATTTTTTAAACTGGAGATTCACCGGGTTGAGAATTTGCCGTCATTCGCCTAACGACTCCATTAGGGGATGTTACAGACCTTACAGTTCGGATGTTCCTTTTAAGTATGGACAATTCCTATTAGGTGGCATGTGTCGCTGTATAAAAAGAGGTCCTTAGTATAGGGTTTCAGAGTTAGTTTAATTTTGAGTTAAGAGATTGGAGTCTATGGGATTTGAATAAAGTTCATTGATTTATTTTAAATAATAAATGTGATACCGATAAGGGTTTTTCAAAACCTCTCGCTTCCGCTGTTTTGCCCCATCACAATGAGTTTATACTCTAAAACATATCTCCACTAAACCCCCACTCGTCTCAAGGCAAAAGCCCATCTGTATACTCAAGACAAAAAGTTTTTCTTAAATTGTTCATGACAAGCCTTTCAAATTTTTGAAAGAAAAAATAATAAAACTCATTGAGCATTATCTCTTCCCTGCAAGATTTTCTTCAACAAACAGTAACATCTCACTTCGTTATTGGCTTAACACAGTCTTCACAACCTCCTTTGACATTCTCCGCAAAACAATGAGATAATTTCAATGGTGAATCTGTTGATTACCAATTTTTGAAGGGGTTGACCTTGTTTTCATTGATTTTTCTATAATTTTATCAGTAAACTATCTATTTTTTTCAAATTGGTAGCATATCCTGACCAGAAGAAGAGTTTAGTTAGAGTGCACTAAGCTATCTATTTTGGAAGCCCCAAATATTAGGTATATTAATTACAATCTATTAATTTGTAACAGATAACCGATTGTTTGCATAATAAATCGGAACAGATAAATCTCTAACTGTAGATTATACAAATTTCAATTGAATGGAAAAGTATTGTTCCCTGTTGTATGTCAAATTTCAATTAACATATGCTAAACTACTGAGTTTGTCGATGTTATCAAATGCAATCAAATTTATACTTCCTTAAGTAATTAGTACTATTTTAACCCTAGTCTTTGTGTCCTATCATTATTCTCAGTTCCCCATTATAAATAACATCATTTGCACTATAAACTAAGGGTCATATTTGGTTTTTACTTGATAAAACTAGTAGTTCTGTTCTTTTTGCATTAACCCGGGCTTGCCTTGGAAAATAAGAAAAACAGTGATGTTCTGTGACTCCGAGGATGAACTCAAGTTGTGAATAACCGGGAGATCATTCTGGCCAAAAAATATCCTCAACTCATCCTCATGACAACTGTACGAGTAAAAGGATGTTTATAGTTCCATCTGTCACCTGACCCCAGCCTGTGTTCATCGGTTTGGCTAACATGTCAAATGACCAGTGCTTGTCGGGCCCAGATGCTGATGAGTCGAGGAGTACTTTTCAAATATCGTGCAAAAGAAAAACCAGTCCAAAGCTCCAAACTAGAAGTTTTTCATATAACCAACAGCTAGCAATCCTCTTTTTGAAGGCTAAAAATGTCAGCCTAAACTGTTCTATTTTCGATTGATCTCCTGTTCTGTATGATGGATCGTCATCAGAAAACATCACCTTAACTCATTGGGCATGGATCCCATGAGTCTGTGTACTACTGTGTGTTTGCACGTGTATGTAAACATAGATATACGTATATAAGCGAAAAGGAGATAAAGAGAGATACTTGCTAGGAGGTAACCGGGCTCTGCTGCATCTACATTCACAAACAGAAACTTCATCTCCAACTTCATACCAATGCAGGTGCTTAACCTGAAATAATGGATAAATGCCAATGGAGAACAAATAGTTACTAGTATTCATTAAGAAAAGAAGCAACAAATCTGAAAGCAAAAACAAAAGTAAAAAAAAGAAAAAAAGAAGAAGAGACATGAGACAGCCTTGATGTAGCTCATAAATGGTGAATATGGAACAAAATTGTTAAAGAAAGCGCGCAGAAGGAAAAGGTTTACCACGTTAACAAAGAATTCATTAAAAGAAACAGATCTCTCAGTTTTACTAATTCACTCATAAACCCTAACTAAAACATCGTCTTCCCTTCAAGAATGCCACCAAAAATCCTAACTAAACCTCCTCTATTTAAATACGGAATTACAAGATTTTATATCTAAAGATAAGCTCTTAAAATGTTCTAAACATATTTCCTAACAAAATAAGAGATAATCTAAAAATAAAATATGATCAAATCTCGTATTGAGGAAGTGAGACCACGCAGGAAAGAAAGAGGACAATAGACATGTCACCTATCAACTCTCCTCTGATAAAAGAATTGTCCACGAATTTTAGGGATGGGGTAACCCACCAGAGGTGGTTCTTAGTGTGTTTCAACCTTGTTGTGACTGCAATTTGGTGTTCTCTTGCCAGGAAACAAGCACTCTTGCGGCGTATTCTTACCACCAAATTTCCCATAACCGTCGGATGTACCCAATAACGAAGCTACCATGTCGCTGGCAATATTCTCTCTTTCTTGCTCTAGTAAGAAACCTTGAAGCATAAAATTCATACATTATGGTCGATATTTCAAAAACGTTACCCAAATTTAATTTGTACATTCTAAATTTCTACAACGATCACAGGACAGGGGTCCTTCTCCTTCGTATTATTTTTCATCTTCCGAAAATGTCAGATTTGCGTACCTCACACGTGGAAGAAAAGATTCGATCTAACACCATATTAGAACTGGAGGTTCCATCTCAAAACCAATTGGCAATGAGAAGAGTAGCCACATGATTTTATATTCTAAGGTGCAAGGTATGACTTGACCAATGTGGGACTTTATATCTCAACACCAACCTTGCACACTTATTACGTAAATGAGGGTAGAACATTTTCAATGCTCCCAGCATGTAGAAGGTGTGAAGGTTGGGAGAAGTTTTAGTTATTTATGTTGCACCATAAGGGATATGAACTTAAATAAAAATCCAAAAACTACATTGATTTCAAGTTTTACAACCATATTCTTCAAACAAAAAACACACAAACAAAGAAAACCTTCCTATAATCAAAATACTCTTTATTTATCTGCATCAATTGAATTGCCATATGCCAACAATCTTATTTATAGGCTAGAAAGACTTTTAAAATAACAAACTAAACCTAAGACAATAGTCCTTATTAAAATAGGAAACTAATTATACTCGGATCTAAACTAATCCTAATATTGAACATAAGGTTTAGCACGAATATCTTGTAGACTGCCAAAGATTCGGGCTGAACCAAAGGCTAATGGTTATTGTTCTTGTAGAGGGTTCTTTGATGGTTTTGCCCCAACAAAAACAAGGAGAAGATGGGAACATGCAAAATTTGCCAAAGAAAGTATTTCATATGGGTAGATCAATGAAAATTGTCTTGTTGCATTTAATATAAATAAGATTTTTGTTGAAGATTTAAGTAAGTTTAGTAGTTGTGTGCGAGACTAAGAATAAGGATTTCAATTGGAAACACGAGGAAAAACTTTCCAAGGTCTACAAATTTGGATCTTAAATCGTTTATTGTAGATATCGGAGTTACACAAAGATCTTCTTCTATAATAAGGCGATAAGTGCATAAAAGTATGATGTAACTAGTCATCACCCGCCCACGTCGCGTCTCTCTCTATTTTTATTTTCGAAACCGAATCCTACTCTTTATGTAATTAGAAGTTATTTATACTATAATTATTTTGTTTAGTTGCTTGAGTGAAAGAAATTAGGCTTCCTATTTATATTAGAATAAAAGTTTGTATTTTAAAGGCACATTGTGTTTCTACAAAAGGAGACCCAAGGTTTATTGTTCTTTAGTTCTTAGTATGAAATTCAATTTATGAACTTCATAGTAGAATTTAAAATTTAACAAAAAGAGTTTATTAGATTTAGAGTGCTAATTGCTAAATTTTTCAAAGTAGAAGCTTTCACCGACTCGTCCTATCAAATTTGGCATGGGGGCGAAGTTCGTTTGTTAAGTTTCGATGGAAAACAAGAAAAAACACGAACACACTCTTGAAGAGTGGGAAGCAATGAACGTGATGATGTGCACCGAGTTCAATACTTCTTAAAAGATGAGGATGAAAAAGATGAAACAAATAAAATCCAACCCCATTGTTTTGACGATGGAATCAAGCTTATTCCACCAACAATTCATAAAATTTCTCAATATTTAATCCCGTTTAGGAAGTGTTTGAAACTCGTTTTGGTGTGTTGGTGACACTGCTTTTATAGATTTTCGGTGCTGGTAAATGTAAGGATGGTGGTGACAACATCGTAACCCTATTCATCGGTACAATCCTTGGTTACGGAAATTCTGCTGAACGATCCGAATTGTGAAAACTTGGGCTACAATTCGAAAGATTTTGCCAAATAAGTGAATATTGCAAAGCTCTCCATGGATGTACTAGACATGTAAATTTTGATTGAACTTTTCTAAAGAGGAAGATTTGATGTAACAGGTCGTTGCCCACCCGCGTCACTTCTCATTTTTTACTAATGAATTTTACTCTCTCCCTTTCTCCAATTAGAAGTTATTTCTATTTTTATCTATTTTCTTTACTTCCCTCAATAAAAGGAACTAGATTTCCTATTGGGATTAAAATTATGGTTGTAATCTATAAGAGGGTGATCCAGGAGGATCTGAAGATTGAACCCCTTTAAAAGATGCCAACTCGTTCGAACGAGCCTTGGAGCCGTTCGAACGAGATATGAGGAAAGCAAGCCAAATTAAAGCTGCCTCTATTTTTAGGCAAAAATAGGCAAGTAGTTCGAACGACATTTGGATTTCCAGAAGACCAATTCGAGTAGCATTTGTTTTTAGGAAAAATTTGAAAAGTTGTTCGAAAGACATTTGGGTTCGTTCAAACGACTTGTTCCCAGAAAGACCAAATTCAAGCTGCCTCTATTTTTAGAAAAAAATTAGCCAGTCGTTCAATCTACCCATGGGTTCGTTCGAACGACTATAATGTTCCTTCATTATTTTAGGCATTTTCAAGAGCTTTTTTGTCCTATCTTATAACTAGAAACTTGTAACACTCATAAAGGGGCAAAGCTAGGCAAGATGAAATTATCTTAGATCAATCCAAGTTTTGTAAGAGAAACTTAGGGTTTTGAGAGAAATTCAATTGAAATCAAAGCATTGAACAATTAAAGCTCTAGAAGGGAAATTCTCCCGCCAATTGTTTGTTATTCGTATTAATTCTTCCATTTAGGTTAATCTCAATTCGATTGTGGATTAAGTGGTATCAGATTTTCAAGTAACGATTCTCGGGGGAATTGTGGTTTATGGTCTCTACACGTGACCGACTAAAGCAAACGAAGAAGAGCCTAGTGAGTCCGTTAAAGATTCACCGGAAACCTAGCTCGAAGAAGAAGAAAACAAATTCAGAGATGGGCGATTCTGAAGATCGACTCACAAAGTTGGAAACAAAAGTTTCTGACCTAACTACTACCCTAGGGGAGTTGGTAGAGCAATTACGTCTCGCGAACCTCGCAAAAGTTTTCGCTTCTACGAAACGACGAGAGCGCACGAAGAAGAAAGGGGTTGAGGATGAGGTAAGAGACGATGTTAACGAGGATATCGGTAGTGATTCTAGTGATGCCAAATCCGTCGAGAAGCGATCGGTTATTGGTAAGTCAATAAATCCTATGCGTAATCTTCGCATCGATTTTAAAATCGAAATTCCGGTATTCGACGGTTCAATCGATGCCGAGAAGTTGGATAATTGGTTAGATAGGTTAGAGACATATTTTTTCGTTTACGAATATTCCAATACTCAGAAAATATACTTTTCTACATTGAAATTCGCAAGTCATGCACTCACGTGGTGGAAGTCCTATCGGAAACGTCACGAAGTAGAAAGCTTGAGTTGGAAGGAGTTCAAGGTGTTGGTGAGGAAACAATTTTATCCTATTGGGTATGAGTAAGAGAGAATGTTCAAATAACATAATTTACGCCAAAAGTATGGGCAATCCGTACAACAGTTCACTACGGAGTTTCATAACCAAGCGTTGGTTTTGAACATTGATGTGGATGAGTATGAGGTGTTCATGAAGTACACGGGGGGTTTATCGGAGTCTATTAGAAGGGAGTTGAAGCTCTTTGTTGTGGCTAATATCGAAGACGCTACCGTGAAGGCAATTGCTATTGAAGGCAAGTACTTGAAGAGTGACAAGGAAGACGACAAGAACAAGTCGGGGTACAAATCTAGTTGGAAGAACAAGCATAAGGGAGAGTCCAAAGGAGAGGGGTCTTCGTCCAAAGAGAATTATTGTAGTCATTGTAAGGCGAGTGGGCATATTTCAGATAAATGTTGGAAACTTCACCCGGAGCTTAGACTGAAGGAGAAGAGCAAGAAAGAGAGATATGCACTAGCCGCAGCGGTTGTTGACCTCCCGGATTTAGATAAGCCGAATCCTAAACTTACTCTTATGTTTCAGTAGACTATGGCCACAGAGGAGGTAAGTCGGGAAGAACTTTTTCATGTCAGAGCCTAGTAGAGGCCATTGTTGATCCAGGTAATCAGAAAAACTTGATTTCTAAGACGTTGGTGAAGATGGGTTTGACTACTACAACTCATCCTAAGCCGTATGGTTTGGGGTGGATTCAGAAAGAGGGTGCCCTATATTTAACTTTAGTTCTTAGCTTTGAAGTTTAGTTTATGAGTTTTTACTAGAATTTCATATTTAATAAAGAGAAGATATTAGATTTGGGTATTTATTGCTAGGATTTGTCCATGACAGATGTTTGCTTAAGTGTATAAAATGGCAATCTCACTTTATAGCAAAACCATGGTCACGAAAAAAAGGCGGCTAACAGAACTATGAGAGCTCTGCTGCTTTCTACTTTGAGAGGTAAAAATGTGGGAAAACATAGAAGTAAGTGGGGTCTTCTGTTTTTTGTGTGGGGATCGATTTAGTCCAAGCCATGCCGAAAAAGAATTGCTTCAGACTTTTTTACAGCTCAGACCCTCGGATATTAGCGGTAAAAGGATCCAGATCCAGTACAAAAATGTGGGGAATTAAGCGTGAATTGAATATCCTCTCTATATCCAGTAGCAACCGAGTTTTTCATATTTAATATCTGAAACCCAATGCACTTGTGCCTAATATGCTTTTATGATAACTAGGAAAGCGCAGATAACAGTTGTTCTAGGACAAACCACCCTTGAATATAACAATGATGTATAAAAGAACAAGATCCTATCAAGTTAAGAAATTTATAGCAGGCAGCCAGGCAGGAACGAAAGATAAAGAAAAAGGTAATGAAGGAAAGCAATTATACAAACCATCAGCGTTCTATGCTTCATAACGACATGTGTTTTTGTCCCAAAATTATTGTAGACAAAGCATGAGCCTTCTTCTGGATTGGTTCCTATCCCGGTTACAGTTCCCAATAGAAACCTTGATCCAGCATTGGATACTGAACATTCAGGTGTCCTAAGAAACACATGAATATGGTCTTGTGAATCTTTATTTTGAATCCCAATACGACAACTTTTGGGTGGTACTCTAGTAGCCACAGCAACCACTTTTCCAGAAATATGTAACTCTAATTCCTTATAAACATCTGGTACATAACTGATGTTATGTACACTTTCCACATTATGTGTCCCACCATTATCCAATGATCCAGATTTACTAACAATGCTTGTATTCACAACAGATTGACACAAGTTGGAGCCCACAGACGTAAAAGAGCTTAATTTTGCATAGCAGGTATGTGATAATTCAGGAAGCTTATTGACTAGGCATACAATCCCGAAAAGATCTCGGCCTGAAACCAAGTGAAGCACTTCAGAAGTTTCATATACAGACCTCTCGTCAGCTTCAAAACAGTCTGGAAGAAGATCCATAGACTCAATTAGAGGACCATAAAAAGCCGCTTGTATGGCTGAGTAGAATTCTCCCTCAAGTTCAGCAAAATAACCAGACCCAACCACCACCTTCCTCTGAGCTACAATTTCGTTGATCGCTAATCTATACGATCTTAGCCATTCGACAACTTCCATTTGGTTTGACACTGTAATATGAGATTCATATGTATACAGAGATGAACCTTGCTTCGAAATCTTTTGCACAATTTTTCTTTGAGAGAACAAATAGTTATCGTAATGGAACCTTTTGTCAGAATCCGAAAGAATCTGCCAATCAATATTGATGGAAGTACCCAAAATCAGAAAATTTATTTTACGTATACTGTATGCCATTAATCATATCGCACATGTAAACACATCCAAATACGTGTATTCCATAGTGGAGATTCCATGATTAAATACAAATTTCACAAAAAGGTTGATGTAAGTAGATACTATCCTGAAACTATGCAAGTAGAATATCAAATGATAATAATGGGTATTGGTTCAAAAATATCCACATATGTTCCCAAGTATATTTTGTTCTTTGGAAGTACAAAAATGATACGAAATATACTTTTAGATGCAACATTGACATAGGTAAGTATGTCGATGTCCGATATGGGTACGAGGTGCTGGACATGACGTCTTTAAAATAAGTAAAAATGCAGACACGGCCTTTCACTTACAAAGATATATATATTTTTTATTTTTTGCACATTTCTTATGTTTTGTCCTATTACCTGCACAATTATTTTGATTATGTACATATATGTTACTAAAATTGTGATATAATAAATATGAATACATATTTCGGATAAATATAGGTTGACTTACAACTAATAACAAACTTAGAAATGATACATATTAGTAGAATTAAGAAGCAAGTCAAAAGGATTTAAAGCTTCCGAAGATATGTCAAATGGTTAATAATCTAAGGAAGGGATACCCATTGGCGCGTTAAAATGAGTGTCCGATACGTTAGAACACAAATTTTATTGCAAATATGGAATGTCCATGTAAAATAGATTTCACTAAATTTTGATAAAAGAATTTTATCAACTGAGCAGCTCATATTGGTATAATATATCAGGCTATCTCTCGACCTATTTCAACTATTTGGGTGATAAATTGATCTTAAATTAACTTAGTACTACTTTAACCTAAATAACTTAAAGGCAACTTCTTTCAGTATCTAGAGTAATTAACTGATTTTTCAAAAATGTCACAGGATTTTGAATATGTGGGGGAAAGAATGGTTTGACATTATATCTACTAAGGCTTCGCTACACCAGTTTTTAATACAAAAGTTGGATATTTTCATCTTTGTGGTAGACGTGTATGAACAAAAGTGCTAACATTAATCCATTCTATAAAATCTAAAACCGTTGTTAGCGGATAATAGATACCATAATCAAATATTACCTCGTGTCAAGATAGTAACAAGAACTATTTCCTGAGGTAGGTTTACTGAATTTTACATCATTTATAATTTATGTTTAGCAAATCAATTTGGTAAATGAACTAGAGCGTGTACTTAGTGACACGCTCTTTACCTCTTTATGAATTTTTGGTAAAGATACTCTTACCTCTTTATGAATTTTTTTTTGTTCCTTTATGCACAAAAGTGAAACAACATAAGGTCTACTAGACCACACACATACGTGTTCAACATCATACACAATCGAGCATCCTTCAGCAATGGATCATGGGCCACGTAATTGTAATTAACTAGCAAAAATCCATTTGAATAATTTAATCGGTTGCTTAAGGCCTTTTTTATTAATGTTACATGGAGACTCCATAATTTCATATCCTACTACTTTTCATTCTCGGTTAACTTTTACAAGTTCACATCTAATTTAAGCTTTATCATGGTTTTAACGAAGTGGCTTAACTAATTCAAAGTTTGAAGTGTTGTTAAATCTTTGTGATAAAGGCCTACTACATGTTTAAAATCCTTATATAAAAACATGGTTAATCTGTCCTAAAGAGTGATGTATGCATATGCATTTAAGCAAGAGCAGAGTAGGGGGGTCACTTAAACTCCCTGACCTCCGCAAACTTCCCCTTAAGGGAGTGGTTTTACCATACAAAAAATTACTCTAGTAACGATTTATATATTTGAACCCCCTGAATGACTAATCATAAAGGATTTGTAGCCTAGTCGGCTCTTTTATGTTAGTGTGGCCGAGTAGACAAGGGTTCAAGCCCCATCTCCAGCATTGTTTGCTCGAGCTAGATTCCATGTTTATATAACAACTTTAAGAACAAGATTTATAGATGGCATATTTCCATATACGCTGAAATGAACTAAAGCATGGATATACCGAAAATCAATAATCATATTGACACACAAAAATACTTAACGAGTCAACATCTCCAATTATGTATGCACGTCTACAACCTAACACGAGTGGATGAAACAACTTAGACTTCCCATATTTTGTGTGTACAAGCTGAAAAAACCGGAGTGAGATCCTCCATAACATGCAAGCACCATTCGAGTATTGATTCTCCATAATATGGTTAGGAGTCGAAATCTGACGGTTACCAATTATTTTACAGCTGTGGGGTGCAAAATTCTACCAATCCTAAATTTCTTCAGCAATCAACAAATGAAAATTGAGCAAAATGTGCTTTAATTCCACATTCCTTTTTTTCCGCACTAGTGAATTTTATATCCATCAGTCTCGTTGTTCGTTATGAATGGACATGTTTGCTGGTGATGCAGGCAACATAATATGAGTGAATCGGAGAAGAACACACATGAGGAAGTCTTGTCTTTATAAAAGCTTATTTTTTGTGGTGGAAATTAACATGCGCAATTATTTGTTATTATTATTAAAGGTATATGCGTTAAATATAATATACTAATTCATTTTATACACTCAAGAAATCCTACTATATCATGGTCTCTTGGTATCGAGAAGTTAATGAGATTGCTTTAGTAAAATTTAAGTGTCTCAACTCTCGAGCGATTGCTCCAACAACTTGAATTCCTTTTGGATTTCCTTCATGATCAACGACAACTGTTGCATTGTCATATTATTTTATTATCAAACTGTTTTTACGTTTGAGTTATTTACATTTACAAACAACTAGAGCTCTGATTACTTTTAATCTTTGCCGAGGCACTGTTGCATTTTCATATTACTTTATTATCAAACCGCTTTCACGTTTGAGTTATTTACATTTACAAACAGCTAGAGCTCTCATTACTTTTAATCTTTGCCGAGGCATATGAGGCAATGCTTTCATATGAAGGAGGTATTCCTTTATTAGTCAAAAGGAGATGATTATGGATAGCCCTCAATTGTTCTTGGTAAGCGTGTATTTGCACCCATCTCCTCGAGGGAGATAGGTGCATTAGAGACAAATATTTCATGGATCACTTTCAGGGACAACTTGTATGACATGATATGGCTTGTTGATATGTTAGTTATGGACATGATTGATCTGGGAGGAGTCGTTTATGTTGGTTTATGACTATTTTTTATCATATATCACTTCATGGTCGTAGTAGTTGTTTAATGTCAGACTTCTTTTCAGTACTTATTTTAGTTGTGGTTTGCACTTTTGTTATGTAAATAGAACGAATATCTCTTGATAGAGGTTTCATGTGATGTTGGTATATGATCTATTTTGCAGATTATATATCTTGTTGATATACCGTGTATAATATATGTTATATGTTCTATATATCGTTAGTTTCTATATGTTTCTTGTGCATATCTCTTGTACAAGTTCTAATCATTTAATTCATTTCAGTATAGATTCCATGGCTAGGTTTTCTATGTTGTGTTTAAGTAACGACGACTTGGGGTCTATGAGAGGTTGTTGCAAAGGCAAGGAATGTGGTGGAGGAGAAGGCAAGGAATATGGAGGTAGGACATATGCCTCATGCAATATTATCCCTTTTCTTGATCATTGAAGTGATTTGCTATAAAACAACAAATTAAGTTTTTAATTAGATTTGTCAGAAATTGTAATAATACTTAGTTTGGGAGTTTTTAGTTTGTGTACGATTATGTAAGATGTGTGGATTTGTGTTTTTTGGTTTTCTTTCATTATTTTAGATATATTGTGGGATATGGTTGTTTACCACCCATTTTGTTTACTTCAGGGTAGTGATTCTAATTTTACAACCATAGGAACTAGAGAGTCAAACAAACAAATATGTGAAAAGTCCAAGTTGGTTCAAAATTTTGGTAAATCTGCCAAAAACAACACTGGTTTTAATTTTTTTAGACAAACTTATACTAATAAAACTTCGAGAATTTTGTCGTATGCTCGGACACCACTAAAAAATTGTTCTTGCATGTTCTCGCCAAATAAACACACCTTTAAATGTAATTGCTAAACAAACATGCTGTTACACTTAAAACAAAATAAATAAGGAATATCTGGAGGGAAATAAGAAAATCTGGAAAAAGAAAACCAGGAGAGAAAATTTGGAGTGAGAGACTGTAGAAATAAACTTTAACTGATAATCCCGTCTTTGGTTGGTTTGTAGCCAAATTTGCCATATTTATTGCAGTGATTCACTTGGTGTGTCATGCAGGTGCGTCGCAATTAAACTATACGCAAAGCAGAATGTGTGGGCATCCAATTTATAGTATCAGACTACCTTGCTTATAACGAGGCTGAGATTAAAGGTGAGATCTCTCTGAAAGCAGGAGCTGATGCTGCAAATGATTCCTCGACTTCGGCGTCTTTATGTTTGATCGATAAAGATGATGAGCTAGTGCTTCTATATAAAGATGACGGTATGTTGATTCATCTTCAAGAGACGATGAGGAGTTTGTTAACCACATGGAGTGGGCGTTTCCAGAATGATGCAGTAGACGCGCTTAAGGGCCATCGAAGAGGTAGTACCAAGAAACAAAAAAGTAATTGTCCAGATGACGGAGTCAAGTGTTGTCGAGGAGGCTATCGAAGTGGCAGAGTCGAGGAGTGACATGGTCTTTGAAACAGTGAAGCCGAAAGTGTTAGTGCATACGATTAGTTACGTCGCTTATGGATTTACGGTTATTTATCACTTTATACATACTGGCAATATGGTTTAATTAATTGACGTTAAAGATATGTCAATGGTCGTTCTATGAATCAAATAGGTCCTATACATTGTGAGAATGAATTTGGTACATTAGTATGACTAGTCCATCGGTCCTATGCACTTAAAATGTGTTCAGAGTCTACGGTGAAACAAGAAAAGTTATATATAAGATTCTAGCAGAACAACTTCTATATGATAGACTCATTTATCTCATTCACTTCACTAGAGTCACAGATTCTAAGATGTTGTGCGAGTGCATTTGGAATGTGAATAGGACACCAAGAGAACATATACAGAAATATTGTCACAAATTAATGTGAGTAATGAACTCAAGCTTGATACACATAACACTTTGATTTATTAACGAGTGAGGTCTTCAAACCAATATCTTGATATGTTGGGTGTTTATATCTAGAGTTGGGGGAACATGTAGTCACAAGATGGGATCCTACCTCTCTAACCAGAGAGAAAATATCATAATGATCACTTAATTAAGGTTGGTTGCTAATATAAAACTTTGGGGTCTATTTTTGGAAAATAATATTAGTATTAATTTTTCGAATATATATGTTATTTTAAAAAGAGATTTTTTAGTGTTCATATCAGTCATAATAAAGTATTAACTGTGATTATCAAGGAGTAAGATAAAAGTAAACATATGAAAGTGATAGTTTCATAATCAAGGGGCAGCTTGTGAATATTTGAATAGGAGAGTATACATGCAGATAAAGAGTAAGGAAAGTACTTCTTAATAATTAAAGTCTTTTATTGGGAACACAATTTGCAATTCAATAGTGGTTATAATTGTAGAAGGGTGGCTTGAAGATTGATTAACGACTCTCGTCAAGGTGGAGAATTGTTATTTGACTCGAGTCATGCTAAGTTAAATTGTGGAGCAAGTTTTGTAGTGATTAACTTTGTCGAGGAGTTTTGTTGTTTTAGAAACTACAAAACCTAGTCAAACTTGGAATTGCATGGTGGTGGTAGTTTCCTAAAAGGAGTTCCCATTTTGGAAAGTTTTCCAACTTAGTGTTGGTTTAGGAACCTATTTTTCCTATTACTTGTTGGACAAGATTCTTATGTAACCATCTCCTATAAATATAAGGGAGTGGATTAGAGATCCATAGCTAGGACTTTGTGAGATAAGCTTTGTAGAGATGAGATAAAAGCTCTAATGGGGGATTCGGCCTCTCAAGCCATGAGGGATTGAGAAGGATCATGCTCTTGTCTGGAGAGAAGAAGATCGCAGTGAGAGAGAGTGATTGTAATTTTTTCTCGTTTCATAGTTGATTTCTTCTTCTCGCCCGTGGACGTAGCCCTTGGTGGTGAACCACGTTAATTGCTTCTGATGTGGGTGAATGTCTATTTTCTTGCACGATTTCAATATTGATTCTTCGTTTTATTATCAAACCGCAATTCATTATCAATAAGTACGCGATCTAGGGTTTCTTTGGCAATGAAATTTATAGGGTTTTCCGTAACAATAATTGCAGTTAAGTGAGGAAACCTAATTGTAACCCACCACGACTCCCTATAATCATGGCGAAGTTTTGAAGTTGTTCTTCTTTAATCTGTTCATGGTGGGTTTGCAAGAGACTACTTTTCAAGGGTAAGCAATTATACTTCTCCAATTAGTTTGAATGACAGTTACACAGCAACATCCTAATCTTTGAAAGTGATGACGTTCGAGGGGATTCAGTTTTAGAATCAATCCCTACATAAAGATGACATGAATTCGAGAGGTTGCCATTGAAAAGGAAGGGCAAACACCTGGAGGATGTCAAAGTGACAATGCCATATAACAACAACGTGATCGGAGAGGTAGCACAATCAAGGAATGATAAAGTCGTTGAGAATAAGGAACCAAAGGAAAACACCATAATGATCAGATGAAGCATGTTTATCGAGCTGGACAATAGCATATGAATTACTTAAAGATGCAGCAATAAATAGATTTTTTCCTGATTACCTACCTACATACCTATCACTTAATGTATTCGAACAACTAGCATAAACACGGTCATGGAGTTCCAAAAATCATGAGATTCAAATAAGGCTAACTACACATTAGGGAGTGAGGATTTACAATTCCATTGATCCATGCAAAAGACACAAGGGAATCTTATTACAAGTCTAAGCACTTACTATGCTCCATTGAGTCCTTCACTAACCGAAGAACCCCTTACTAGTTAGTGTACACGCTTTTACGACTTTCCTCTCATTTCCCACTAACAAAACACGCCCAACTCTAGTTTCCTATCGCTATAATTCCAAACTTAACCCGATACCAGATACATTTCAACCACATACAAACATATACATTTGACAAGAAACAAAATCCAATATGCAATTCTAGGAACAAAATATACCTCATAAGCCGCAAGAATTTGAACGAATAGTTGCGAAGCGTTTGAATCATTAGAGGATCCTAAGAGATCCGGATGGGTTTGTTTTGCTAATTTGCGGAAAGATGATTTGATTTCTGTGAAAGTGCTTGCTTCTGAAACACCTAAGACTTCATAGGCGTTTTTACCAGAGAAATATGTAGCTGAGGAAGATGAATTGAAGCATCGTTTCGTTGTTATGATGATTATTATGCAGTTGGAAGATGGTTTGGGGTATCTGATAGGGCGAGACATTTTAGTTGTTTGGATAAAGAAACTGGAAGTTGTTTTGCTGTGAGTATTACCGACTTGCTATGTTGTTGCTATTTGGTGCTATGTTGTACTACTTTTGTTGCTGTGTTTGATTTTGCTTCTATGCTTCGGGTTGCAATGGCGCCATCGACCATCACCTTGCTACATTTGACAAAGAAATCGTGGACAGTGTTTCTGTGGGACTATTGTGTCGTTCGTACAACTATATGGAATTTTGGCCCAGCCTTTTGTTTCAGTCCAAGTCGTTCGAACGACTATTAGGGTGTGCAAACGAAAATATGAAACTCGGTTTTTAAAATAGTTTTGGAACCCCTTGTTTGCCCCGAGATTTGAGCGATTGTAAATAGTTCCCCAAGTATATAAGGGGAACTTGGGTTTCTTTTGAAGCCAACTTGAGAAACCTCAAATTGAGATAAGAGATTGTAACCTTGGTTCTTTAATTAACTCTCTCTCTTTTGTCCGGTGGACATAGGCAATTTGCCGAACCACCTTAAACTTGTGTATTGTATATTTTTTTGATTGTTGTTTGTTTGTGGCTAACCAAATCGAGTTGGAGTTTCGGCTTCCGCAGTTGCGACTCAATCGAGTTGGAGTTTCGGCAAATTGCCTACGTCCACCGTACAAGAGAGAGAGAGAGTTTATTCAAGAACCAATGTTACAATCTCCTATCTCAATTTGAGGTTTCTAACTCAAGAAACCCTCCTCAATTGATCTCACCAAAAACCCAAGTTCCCCTTATATACTTGGGGAACTATTTACAATCGCTCAAATCTCGAGGCAAACAAGTGGTTCCAAAACCATCTTAAAAACAGAGTTTCGCATTTTCGTTCAAACTCCCTGATAGTCGTTCGAATGACTTGGACTGAAACAGAAGGCTGGGCCAAAATTTCAGAGAGTTGTTCGAGTGTCGTTCGAACGACCAAGACAAGGGTCGATCGAACGACCAAGACAAGAGCCCAACATGAAGATCCAAAAGTAAAACTGACACCAAATGCTAGGTAGAAAAGGTAGATGTGGATCTAGAGTATGCAACCCAGCGATTTTGTTTTTGCATTGCATAAAATAAGTTATACAAAACTGAAAATTTTGATATCTAGAACTAAAAACTAGTTTCTTATTGAACCAATATTTTGCTCCAAACCGCATCATTGTTAGCTCCATGCAGCTCCGCCAGTAATACGCATCTGCTTAACGTCTCACTTCTTGCATGAGGCGGCCTCCAATAAGCCCTATTGAATCCTGGTTTATGAAAATTACCATCAGTTGACCTTTTTTGATCATGTATTCAATATGCTTCGATTTTATAACCATAACCTGTACTCTTCCATGAAATCGACGGCCCTAAGCTAGTCATCATATGTTAGTTTCGGGAAAACCAAGATGTTTAAAAGCGAGATTAGTGATCTGATCGTTACACCGGAAATGATTATGATCCTAAATATTTTTGGTTATTTTAGTCAGCAGCAGACCATTACACAAGCCAAGTTTTCCCCTCAAACACGAATTTTGTTGGGAAACTGAGGGGGAAAATTGCACGCGGAAGCACAATACGATAAACAAGAACTCGAAGAATCAACCCTAAACAAAGAGAATTTGAATAAAGGCAATAAAAACACAACACAAGGTTTAATTAGGTAGAAACCCTAAACATGATCAAAACCACCCCCGACAAGCACGACGAATTTATTATCACACTAAGGGTTACAAAAGGTTACAGAGATCACTCAAACCTCACCTCTACCCTTACAGATAATCCCAGCAAGAAACCCTAGAAAGAAAGCCCAAAAAACCTTTCTAGAGCTAAACCCTAGATTTCTCATTTTTCTCTCTCTAACTCTTTCTCACAGTATAGAGGCCTTTAACATACACTCTCTATTTATAAACTTTCCATTAGGTCATCTCCAAAATACGCATCACGAGATAATCCATCATTTTGGATCAAATCCCATTCAAAACGAATTTAGAAACAATCAAATAGAGCTAAAGTCGTTCGAACGAGTCATGAAGTCATTCGAACGACCATAACAATCCCCTGGAATTTTGGCCCAAGCGCTATTTTCGTTCGAACGACTTCCCTACTCGTTCGAACGACTTTCCCAGTTTTTGAGCCGTATTCCTAACAAATTTAACGGTTAGCAATAAATAGCCAAGCTAAGATTTTCAGTTTTACCTTAATCTTCATCTGAAACTATATGATAGGTCCAAACTAAATACCAAATTAAAATATACAACCAAAGGAAGTGAAGAACATAAACTTACAAGACGCTAGAAACACGGAACACGAAACACAAAACACAAAAAACGTACGCGTTGAAAACCATAAGAGGGGCACTAGACCTTCATTACAAGTGATTTTTTGCTCTTAAAATTTTCTCATGTTAAGGGCGCATTTCTTAACAAGCAAATGCATAAAGAGGGAATGCACACATGATGGTACCTTCATATTAACTTAAATCGGATGAATTCTGAGATATCTTTAGCCATTTTAGATATATTTTCCCTCAGAAATATATATACTTAAATCGAACTGTTATCGTGTTACCTTTTTTATGTGACTACACAATTAAGAGGGATATCCTAGCATTAATGTCCTGGGATGGCCCTAAGTTTCCGAGGGCCTAAAGCAAACTCCAAAAATAGGGAAACCAAAGAATTTTCTTTTTGTAGCTAAAATATTTTATTATTGGTAAGTACCATTAAAATTCTTGCAAGTACTCAATTAAGGCAAGTTTGAGTACTGTAATGGTCTAATTCCGTAGCTTGAAATTAGATCTTACACCAAATGTACATACGACAAAAATTAATACAATACAAGAAATGACACAGGTGATTTAGCGTGGAAAACCTTTGAATAGGTAAAAAAAAACACGACCTCGAGTTGAGGGTTTAGTAACTGTAACTTTTATTGCTTGAGGCTGATATCTTATTACAAGTAATGTAATAAACTAATTTTGGGATTCAGACGTAGCCTTTACACCAGATATGTTTAGAACGCTCAAGAATAGTAAGTAATAGCTAACATGATGATTTAACGTAGAAAACCTTTGAATAAGTTAAAAACCACGGCCTCTCTTGAAGATTTTGAGAAAGAGATATGATATTATTGAGATTGTTACTTTATTACAATGAGTATTATGAGTATGAAATGTTAGAGTGAGAAATCCTCCGTCCTTCATCTGGAATTCTCTGGTCCTATTTATAGGTCTTATAATATGACCATTTGACGACCATTAAGATTCTTAATGATGGACGTTACAAAATATATGCTTGATATTCTTTGACCAGATTGTATAACGGGCTGACTCTGCTTGTTCTCGTAACTGCTTTATTGATGATGTTGTGTATGTTGACTCGGATTGTTGATGTAGAGGTCGAATAGTGATGACTCAAACTTCAGGATACTGAATATATCTTAAGTAGTGCTTTATGTATGTCGATGAGTTTGAGGATGAGGTATGAGTCTGAGATGTGAAATAAGCTTATTACAAGGCGGCTCTCAACCAAGAATGCAAACAGTATTGTGAGCGAGTGGTGTTGGTTGAGAAACTTGTGTTATTCCTTATGTTGCTGTCTTGATTCTGATCGTGCTACAAATGTACCACGTGCTCTGTTGATGAGGTTGAAAGTTCGTATGTAGTTCAAAGATGAAGTATGAGTCTGAGATGCAGAATAAGCCACTACAACCGCCCCCTCTCAGCCAACAGTACGAGAAACCTTGTAGGCGAGTGGTGTTGGTTGAGAAGTGTCATTAATGTTACAGTTAATATCTAGGAAATATTTTCAACGTGAATATCTGTTGGTGTCTCTTGGGTTTCCTAGAACCAATGGTTCTAGTCAATGATGTTTGCATGGGAAATCCTTCTGACGTTGGGAATTTGAAGAGTCAGTTTAAATGTTGACCATAGTATAAAAGGTGTTCTGAGGTGAGTGTAATGAACCAAGTCTTTGTCTCTAAACTATTTTCTTCTCTGTGTTTGTTTTCGTACTTTGAATCTTCTATTGCTGAGAAGATGGTGACTACAAGGAATCAGGCTCGGGAGTCTAAGATCCGCATGAAGATGGAAGAACTGCACATCAGGTATTTTGGATACCAGCCTTTGCATATGCCAATGCCAATTCTTGTGTCTCCCACCTATTATCATATGTCATATGAAGAAGTGATGGAGGTGGGGGATGACTATTATCAGATGGTACATTTCTACTATCTGTTGACATCTGAGGCAGAGCACCAAAATGGGCTTCGATTATTGGTGGAGGAGGCCGTGACAGCTGAAGATGAAGTGGCAGGCATTCGTCTATGCCTTCTCCAAAAACAAAGAAAGATGTACAGAAGTTAGCTGGCAAGATTGCTACAATAAATTATTTTATCTTGAAGTCTTCAGATCGATCTCGATGGTTATTCAATCTATTGCGTGAAGGAACAATAAAAAACAAATATAAGAAGGATCCAGAGATTGAGTAGATAATAGAATGTGAAACAACATTTCAAGAACTCAAACGCTATTTAGGTAAATCGCCAGTTATGAGTACACCTTCCGAAGGAGAAGAACTCACCATCTATCTGGCAGTTACCGACGAATCATTAAGTTCTATTCTAATTCGACTGAAAAGATGGAGAACCCTGTCTACTTCATTAGTAAAACTCACACTCTAGCAGAATCCCGGTATACCAAGATTGAGAAACTGCTCTTAGCTCTCGTGTACACGTCGCAAAAGATGAAACAATATTTTCAAGCCCACTCAGTTCAGGTAATGACAATTTATCTTTTGGGAGAAATCTTATCTAAGTGAGAAAAATCCAGACGAGTACAACAATGGTCGGTAATTTTTGAGGAACATGACATCCGTTTCGAGTAACGTCATTCTGAAAAAGGTTAGGCAGTAGAAAATTTTCTCGCAAATTTCCCAGTAGAAGATCCAGACTGGGAAGAAGATAGTACAGAAATCAATAAAGAACAGTTCGAAGAAAAGTCTGACTTTATAACTCAAAAGGGATGGTGTCTTTTAACTGATGGATCTTTCAGACCTGCAGAATCAGGCATCGGAATCGTGCTTATCACACCTTCCAATGATAGGATCGAGAAAGCAATTAGACTCAATTTCAAAGTTACCAACAATGAGGCTGAATATGAGGCAATGATTCACGGTCTAGATATGGCTCTCAAAATTAGAGTCTCCGAGATATCTGTATACATGGACTCACTACTCATTGTGAACCATTACACAGAAAAATTCTAGAAAAACGAAAAGATGATTGATTACGCAACAGTAGTAGCCGAGAGAATGCGCAGGTTCAAGAGGATTACTATTGAACATCTACCTCGCAGAGAGAATAAATATTTTAATTCTCTCGCATATCTAGTAGGATTCCTTGGTACAGAAAATCGATATCTCAAGATTGAAATATTATCCATCCCTAGCATTAACATCATAAGCTCAAATTCTATTAATACTGGGGGCGTTGAAGAGGATGAAGATGATTGGAGACGACATTTTCTCACATATATCGGACCTTATAACAAGTTTGATGGTGAACTTCCTAAAGATCCTACTGAATGACGACGTGTATTCGACAATGCTAAATGATACATCATGGACAACGGTCTCATTTACAAAATTTCGGTCACATGACCATATCTCGAGTGCTTTTCAAACAAAGAAGCTCACAACTTCTTACACGAACTCCACGAAGGGACTTGTGGTTCCCACGCCGCAAGACAATCTCTTGCCAATCGTACTCTTACCCAAGGAGTCATTTGGCCTAAAATGAAAGCTCAAGCCATTGAACTTGTAAGCAAGTGCGATGCCTGTCAACGATATGGCCCCTAAATTTAAGCTTCAGCCCTAGAACTCCATTCCAGCAACGTTGTTTGGCCATTCAAACGATGGGCCCTCGACCTCGCAGGAGAATTCCCTACTGCACCAGGCAAAAGGAAGCACCTCCTCGTAGCAATAGATTGCTTTACCAAATTGGTGAAAGTAGTCCCTCTGTACAGTATACGAGAAGACGAAGTCATCAAATTTATATGGAAAACCATCATCATTCGGTTTGGCTGTCCCCATCTCATCAAAATTGATAATGGGCCTCAATTTATCGGTTCCAGAGTCGTTGAATTCCTTAATCAGTGCAACATCATCCACTCTCCCTCTAATCCATATTATCCAGAAGGAAACAGACAAGCTAAAATCACCAATCACACTATCGTGGATGGAATCAAGAAGCGCCTAAAAGAGAAGAAGGGTAATTGGGTCTAGGAATTACCACATGTATTATGGGCATATTATACAACACCTCGTGTATCAACCAGATGCATGCCATTCCTCCTGGCATACGGTACAAAAGCAATCATCCATACTCAATATCATCACCCATTACAGGACCATACCATGACAGATGAAGAAAATGAATTCCAGTTGGCATGTAACATAAATTAGATCGAGGAGACTCGAGACAGAGCAATCAGGAAATTGGGAAGATACCACCAAGATTTAGCCAGATCTTATAACAAGCGAGTTCGTCATAGAGAGTTCAAAATCAAAGATCTTGTCCTTCGAGAAGTTCCCAAGCATAGAAAAGAAGTCAATGCTGGGAAAATGGCCGAAAATTAGGAAGGTCCATTTGTTATTGTTGGAAAAAGGGGCCTTGGTTCTTATGATCTCGCCACTGAACATGAGGAGCGAGTACCTAATCCTTGGAATACGAAGAGATTAAAGCTATATCGAAGATAATAATCTATCACACTGTACTTTTCTAAAATCAATCTATCTTGTATGACGATCTTACATCAATCAAAGATTTATGTTTGATCCCCATACATCTGAGTACTTTCTACTATTTCATACAGTACTCTATCTAAAACATTTTTTGTACTTCAATCTTACACTAATGAAATACTTGTGTTTGATTGCCCTACATTATAGTACTTTTTGAATATATTTAACAAGTACTTCTATATACAAATTACAGATCATTTGTTGCTTTGGCCAAACTGATCATCTATTACATTACAGGTCATTTTGTTTCTTTAGCCAAACTGATCCCCTACTACATTACAGTTCGATTAATGATCATTTGTTGCTTAAGCCAAACTGATCCTCTATACATTACAGATCATTTGTTGCTTTAGCCAAACTGATCCTCTATACAGTTCAGATTGTTTATTGCTTCGGCCAAGCCACCCTTTTATCAGATGACTAAAACGCTAAGCAAGAAGACAATAATACAATTGGTTCATACAAAGGTCAGTATACATACATACAGATCATTCACACTACTTTTTAACTATTATATACCTATTACACTATTACTATCTTTCACATCATCTGTCACTATCGCTCGAACTCTCGATCACATCATCACCACTTGAACTTTCCCCATGCCGATGCAAATGCTAGCGCATAAATCCTGGCATCCTCTCAATGACAATCTGTTTTTCTTCCCTAATCATCCTCTTTTTAAGAGCACCAATTTTTGCCATCATGGGATCTAGGTACTCCGATCGAATCAACCTCATTTCACACTGCACACCTTTTGTGACTAAACCAACATACACCATTTTACTCTTTACCTTTAATCTATTGAACTCAAATAAAAAAAGAAAAAGAGTACTGCAGTCATCTCTTTTTTATATGCATTACCTACCTCACTCTTGACTCTATTACAAAGAACAAATTCACCAAGTTTTCTATTCGCTTCCTACAATGAAGCCTCCAAACTATCACAATGGTGTTCCACAACTCATTTTTCAGCCAATATCGCATCATGCCTAGTCTCAAACATGGTCATAAATTTATCCATATGGTAAATCAAAGATAGTGACCCCTCCACTTCAGCCTCGCGATGATCACTATTTACCTTAATATCATCAAGAATTATTTTCGCCTTCAAAAGATTAACATTTAACTTGGTATTCGTATCACGCAGTTGTACGTTTTCGGATTGATACTCTGAGATGTCCAACCTCAACAGTTGTATGGTAAACTCTAGAGTAGATACCTTGTTCCAAGCTTAATTTTATTTTCGTTCTGCTTATTACGGGACTCTTCCATCTTTTTTATCATCATATTCGTAACCGCCCATAAAACTTCGTATTTTCGAGTATGAGCTTTTGCCTCTGAAACGGTGGCTGGTATATCAATTCTCTCCGCTTCCAACAGATTTACCTGAAATTGCAAATCCTTTATATTATTTTCTTCCTTCCTCGAAGTTGTTTGCAACTCTGTATTGAGCGTTTGCGACCTGTTTAGCTCAATCTCTTGGTCCTGCAGTTTCTCTGATAAAAGAATAACTGTATTCCGTTCCTGCGATATCTTCACCTTCGTTTTTCTTCTAACTCGATAACAATCTTTAGTGCCCTCTGACATGAACGTAGTTTAACGTTCAATTGTTCGTTTCGAACATGCAACGTGTTACATTGACTTTGGGCAGCTACCAGTTCTCTCTGTCATGACAGTTAACATTTATAATAGTTCTCGCGTACAAGCAGGTTACATATCACAGTTAATATGATTAATCAAGAACATGATATCTGAGTAATATCGATAAATTATTCTTTTCATCATCACAGAGAACATATTTCATTTATAATCAAGCAAAAATAGTATACAAAGATCTAACACATATGAAGAACAGGTAAAAACTGGCACAACCTATCTTCACTTCTTCGAGATATGCGAGGACTATCCCTTATCTCTCAGACTCTTTCTATTCATTACTTGAATATCTATAGGAGCTGTAAAGGTCACCACCTCCTGATAACGCTGTTTGTGCCGTGATCGGGGTATAATATTCTTGACCTCCTCTTCATCCTCATCTGACAACAATTCCCCCGACCTAGGAATGGGTTTTTTACCAACAAATTCCCCTTCCTCTTTGGTAAACCACATATTTTTAGCTTTGGCATTCTCAACATCAACATCCTTCCAACATTTTGTTATGAACTTCCTAAATTAGTTCTCTACCCTTGCCAGTTCCCCCTCATAAAAATCAATAACACTTGCTATATGATGTTCATGCTCTATTCGAGCTACAACTTTTGTTCACAACGGATACAATACTCATTTAATTCCATATGCGCCTTGAGCAGCCGCCTGTGCATTTCTTTTTACAATACGCCTAGCGCCCTCATATCAGCTTCTACTTTCATTCTAACAGTCACATCTTTCGACAATCGCGTTGCTAAAGACTTTTTTTGCTCCACATGTTACGACATTTCATCCTGCAACCCCTTTACCTCACCCTTTAATTGTTGTTGAACCTCTATTTACTTTATTCTTATCTTGAAATATATAATTCTCATGGCCCTTCGATCCTACATAAAGCCAAACACATCAGAATAAAGGCTTTATATCACCTCATATAACAGACATACCAGCTCGAGCTGGATATTTTCTCGCCTCTACACTATGACGATTACGCATTTCTTGAGCTAAAAATATAACTTGAGCTAAAAACATAACTTGAGCTGGGTCAGGTACTACACCACTTTTCTTCAAAAGTTATACATAAGCTTCTTTTAAACCCCGTTCACTATCTACTTCGACCTCGAAATACAATGTCAGAGCTATCAGCATACTTTGACACCTAGCTCTTTCACTCGGGTCATTAAAACAGGTCAACTCTTTTGGTTTTCAAACTAATACCCCCCTTTCCTCTTCCTTCCTTAACACCTCATCCTTTTATATTATTATCTTAGCATATCTACACTGGAGGTCATATAACTTCTTAAATATTTTCTCAGAATTAAGTTTAAATTGCCTTATCTCATATTCAGTTTTATTAAGTATCTGTTGAATACGAGGCACGAAATCCCTTACTCTACTCAACGACCTCTCCAGTTCGGATTTTTTTTTCTTAATTGCTCTATCTCCTACACAGATTACAAATATCTTATTACCATACAAGCATTCAAGAAGACCATATTAAAAGCTTCTATCAAACTTAACAGTTTACGACCTTCCAGAGTATAATCCCATCAAAATTAAAACAAAATACATAGTTTGTAACAAAGTACTATAGATTGTTTAAAGAATTTTGCTCATGTTTACCTTAGCTGAAGGGTCCGTGGCCTTCTCAGCATCTACAGCTGGCTCAGTTGGTGTAACAGGTACATTGGCTGGATTAACAATATCTGTTGCCACCTCACTTTTGACCTCAACAGGAAAGACTATTTTACCATATCTACCAGCCTGGCCGAGCTCCGCATCAGCTTCACTCAATCTAAAATCGTAATACGATTGGACGAAGTGATCTTTTTCCACTTTTAGGGCCTTGACTGATTTTGACATGATATCATCATGCTCTGCAAGAAGTCTATATTTCTCCGCAGCCGCCTTAGCATCTTCAGCTCTCTTGTCTTTCGTTAGCTCGAGCTCAACCTCGAGCTCCTTCATACGAGCCGAAAGAGCATCAAACTTCACCGTAAGAGCCCCAAACTCCTGGCTCCTCTTGTCCAGACATTTTATTGCCCCCTTCAGAAGTATTTAGAGCTTCTAGTACAAAATTATACCATGACAAATTCAGCACAACAACTTTAAGTCTGAATACAAAGACAATTAAAGTTTCCAAGAACGTACCACGAAAGTATGCTCGTGATACTCTTCATCGAGCTGCTTCGGCTCTGTCCCAGCCTTTAGACAATATTTCAGCTCCAACTCTTTTATTTTAGTTGCAGCATGAGGATTAGTACGAGAGCTATTTCTTTCTTTTTTGTTCTTCATGTCCAGTTATTTATCTATTTTTTCTCATGCAGCTGACAATATAATACAAGGCCAGTTAATCAAAGATGGTGAAACAATAATCTTTCCCAGTGGGATTCTTCAGTCCTGAGAATTCAATAAATTATATTGTTAGGATTTGGCATCACAAGATTCCAGTTCAAGCAGGTTGCAAATAGAGATACCCCATTGTTTGATAAATCTAGAGTTTTAACAGTTGGGAACAATGGAAACATAGTCATTTGAAATTGGGTTGGGGAGTTTATTTGGTCTACAAATGTTTTATTTATAACAAATACTACTAGATCTCTTTTGGATTGTGGAAACTTTGTCTCAACAAACTTGAGTAGTCCAAAAGAAGATATGAGTCGTTATATTAAGTCGTTGTGGCAAAGCTTCAATCATCCAATGAATACTTTATTGTCTGGGATGAGAATTGCTTTGAATGTCGAAGAAGAAAAGCAACATCTCTTTATATCATGGAAGTCCCAGAGCGACCCTTTAATGGGGAACTTCTTTATGGGACTTGATCTGCATGGGCAAGTACAAATTATTGTTTAGAGTAAGGAGAAAAGGCGCTGGCAAGGCGGGCTATGGAACGAGCAAATATTTATAGGTATTTCCAATATTAGGAGTCTTTATTTCTATGGGCTTAAAATAGAGAACGACATGAATATAGTATAATAGAAATGTTATTGTCTAGGAGGGGATGAAGGATGGGTTTCTTGTGTTGGAAGGTGTCAAATTGCCCGATTTTGCTAATTTGAAAATACTTACAGATGAGAAAACTTGAAGAAATGAGTGTTTGAAAAATTGCTCGTGCATAGTTTGTAATGAGTGTTGAAATAATTGTAGTAACTGCGACTTTATGAAGAAAAAAAACTCGAGTTAGGACCCAGCCCGACTTAGTCCAGCTTGGGTTTTGGACTAGTCCTGCTCGGGTCTGGGTTTAAAATATATAGCCCTATTAGGCCAATTCGGATCTGGCCCAGGACAGAAATTGAGTTGACCGACATGTGAACACCCTTAGTGGTACATAGTATTTATACTACTATCTTCTCGATCTGGGGCGGTTAGGAAACAACCAGAGCTTAGACAATGATGGTTATAGCAGTGAAGATGTTGAGGAAAGAGAGAAGATGATGATAAGAGGTGAGGAAAAAGAACCAAGAAGGAAAGGGGAAGAAAGGACAATACTTTCCTCGCCTCTTGTACGTTGAGTTACATCTTAACCACCATAAATTATATGACATGTGGCGAGTTCACTGGAAACTGGGAGAACCTATTTTCTATCTCCCAAATAATTGTTCTTTTTGTTGAGATATATAATTCCACATTGGACACACATAACCTTGCACTTCAAAATATAAGATTCTAGGGCTACTCCTGTCACGCCTCAAAATCCAATAATCGGTAGCTAGACCAATTACTATCATTCGGGATGTACAGGTCAGGGAATCAACCGATTCGCCCCCACAAACAACCGAGCCATAGACAAGTTCAGGCTCAGTCATTGACTATAGCAATATCATCAGAGTAAAAGAATAAAACGGAAACAAGAGATATATATACATAACTAAAAACGTAAATACAATGTCTCGAAAAAAGCACAGCGTTAAAAACTAAGAACATACAGGAAATATTAAAACTGGGACAAAATCTGCAGCTGCAAACAGTCACCAAACACAGCTGAAGCCTCATCAAAACCTGCCACTACTCTGCCTCTGAAAGGGGAGAAAATGCGAGAGTGAGCAAAACCACGGCTCACTAATGCCCAACAAGGCTAAATAACATACTAATATGATAGGTGCAGAGAAAGAGGAGAGATGAATGAGATATAGGATGCTAACGGTACAGTGATATAAAAGTGTAGGAAAAAAGGGAAGAGGAATAGGAAAAGGAAATATGAGGAATTATGCTGTGATGGTATGATGATATGATATGGTGTAATTCTAGAATTGTCCTAAAATGAATGTTTTGTGAGGTTATGAAACCGAGAACTAGACCCTATAAATCAATATAGTGGGCTGATCAGCCGCTAATGCATAATAACCTTAACGAGATCTCGGTTAGATGCAATAGGTACGATTTTTGTCAATCTCGACCATGCTCAAGGATTTATCACTTGATCAGAGTCTTCTGGGCTTTGCAACCCACGGAGCCAAAGTCCAAACTTTATTTGCACTTATTCTGAGGACTTTCAACCTCACGGAGGATAAGACAGGGACTAAAGGAAACTGTCTCACACCATCCCACACTCCCGAAGGGTAATAGGTATGATAGTGTCCAACCCGAACTTTACCTAATTATTTTAACCCGATATAGAAATCCTAAAACCTATCAAGGGTTAGCCGATGTAGAGCTTTGTTATGTATCCGACCCCGTTAAGTTAAAAGAATACAAACTCACACTGCAAACAGATCCCAAGGATCAAAACACAACGGCCGCCAACACGGCCAATACCACATAGGATAACCCCTGCCTGAGAGAAGGGCAAACAATCCTAACACAACTGCCACAACTTGGCCAACACACACATAGGATAACCACCTGCCTCAGAGGATGGTAAATAATCCAAACACAGATGTAAACAGTGACTAATTAACCAGTCACAACATCCAACAACCTCAGTCTCTACAAGACTGGAACCCAGCCGCCAAGGACAACCCATGAGAATGCCACACAATGCACAGCTCCCTAAAAGAC
This sequence comes from Kingdonia uniflora, assembly GCA_014058105.1. NCBI lineage: Eukaryota > Viridiplantae > Streptophyta > Magnoliopsida > Ranunculales > Circaeasteraceae > Kingdonia > Kingdonia uniflora. The sequence continues at coordinate 701,636 of JACGCM010000857.1, forward strand.
AAGGAGAAAACACACCCTACATGCCTAATAAATAGGAGAGAGATACACAGACACACAATTACAAAAAAATAAATATAGGTTATAACTAATCACAACCACCTCAATGCCAATTGTAAAACACTCTAACTAGCACATGTTGAATTTATAAAGTAATTTAGCAATGAAGGGACACTCGCCTGATGTAAAGCTCGAATCCTGATGAACTAAAATCAGAACTCCAAAACCTAGTTCCGCCCCTCGACAACCGGAATACAGAAACTACAAAATCAAACAATCACAACAACAATCAATACTAGAACCAGACAATAAACCCAACCCAACAAACAATTCTAAACCACCAATGAAGGATTCCTCAAAACTGAAATCAGGAAATCTAGGGCAAAAGGAGAAAGGGGAATACTTACCGAAATTGGGGATGCTGATGAAGGAAGGAGATGATGAAGAAATCCTCTCTCACTCTCTTTCCATAATCACACACTCTCTCTCTCTCTCTAGCTGCACACCAAAAGAACAACCCAAAAGAAAAGAGAAGAAAGACAAAATAAAATAAGGAATACGATGGTCGTTCGAACAAAGCCGAAAGTCGTTCGAACGACTAAAGCGAAAAAGGAAAGAAACCCCAAAAACACAGCAATCGTTTGAACGAGGACATTCCCTTGGGCCAACACACCAGGAGAAATGTCAATACGCTCGATAGGTCGTTCGGACGAAAACAGGGGCGTGCGAATGGACAAAGAAGTCGTGTGAATGGACAAAGGAGTCGCTCGAACGACTAGGAGATCTTGGGCCAAGTTTCAGGAGACAAGTCACCTCATTCGAACGAATATGAACCTCGTTCGAACGACAACTGGAAAAATCCCAAATCTTTCCAGATCCACACGAACACCCAAACACAGAAACAACCCACACACAAACACCTCCACCAGGCCAACCACAGGCTCCCAAAACCACAACACAACACCTCCGTCAAACAACCCCCGAACCACCGAAACCCATAAATGAAGAACGAAGAACGAATAACTCAAACCCTGAATAAGAGAATAAAATGCGAATGCAAAAAGTGAAGATGCATGATGTATGATGAAGTATGCATGATGGTGAATAGTAAATAAAAATGATAAAAAAAATATAAAAAAAATATAAATGTGGGACACTACAACTCCTCCCATTGTCAATTGGTTTTGAGATGGAACCTCCAGTTCTAATATGGTATTAGAGCTGGCATTTCTTCCACATGTCGAGCCCAATGGCCCACGTGCTATTCCGTACCACCTATCTCATAAATTGTGCCACACGTAAGGGGGCGTATTAATATATATAGTCGCACATTGGACACACATAACCTTGTACCTCAAAATATAAGATCTTAGGGCTACTCCTCTATTGGAATTGGTTTTGAGATGAAACCTCCAATTTTAATATGGTGTTAGAGCGGGCCATTCTTCCACGTGTCGAGCCCAACGGGCCATGTGCAGCTCTACATAACCCAATATTCGTTCATGTATTGAGCTCAAAAATTATGCCACACGTGAGGGGGGGTGTTTAGATATATAGTCCCACATTGGACACATAGAACCTTGCACCTAAAAATATAAGTTCCTGGGGGTACTCTTCTCTGTGATAATTGGGATTGAGACAAAACTGTTAGAATAAAGTACTATCAGCTATGATCAATAACTTAACATACATTAAAGATTTTACTAACCTGTTTTCCTGCTCTCTATTTAATCACCTGTTCTTGAGTAGAGTCTTCCCTTAGATTGGTTGCAGACCTCAATGGGATGGTTTTCTGTACTATAGCCTCTAAGAGGGACTTCCTCTCTATTTAACCTGATAGGGTTAGAGTGGCCTTCCCATTATACCCTCAAACCCTAATAAAGAGTAACACTAGGTCCCACCTACCTTAACTTGGTGTAACAATTGGGCACAACCAATAATACCTATATGACTTATTAACATGTGTGATCGTGAACCTGAAGAGTAGTGCCGGTATAGATAGAAAATCTAACAATCTCCCACCTGGCGCTAACTCGATTTTAAGAAAAATATTTTTAGCCTGATTTACGGTTTTTTACGAAAAGCGGATGGCCATCCTTTATTATTTTTTATTTTTTTAAAAACCACACATGATAATTTGTCGAAGGCAATATTATATCGAACTTGACTGTTACTCTACGACTATAAAGATGACTAACACGGTTCACAAACAAATTTTGGTCAGGCCTTTGGGCATATGCCTAATTCATATCATGGACATCAGGCTAGCAACCTCAATAGCTTTCAAGTATAATTTTTTTACTGGTGAAGTTTAGCGTGTGAATGACAAATGTACACCTTAATGATGTGCTAGTACATTTCCATTAGTGTCCTGCAACATGTGTTTACCAGACATATATCATTTCAATACTTAGACAAACCGTCATGAGAAGACCATCGCTCATACTGAAATGAAGGCCAAAGGATGTGGAGCCTACCCATATCCAGCCCAAGCGAACTTGAGAAACTTTTCAGTATTCTCTATAGGCACTTGATACTTAGACAACCATCATGTGATAAAATCACTCGTATCTAAATCTTTATTACAATTGCATACTTTAAACTGAATATGTGCACATATACTAACGGATCCAAATATAATAGCAGCTAAATTATCAAAATCACTCTGAATGTCGACTAAAATGATAATTGGGAATAACACCCACATGGATAAAGAATCCTAATGCAGTAACAGTGACTAAATCAATAACTACTCCCACATAAAATGACGATCCTCAAAGAGACTCCAGTATTCCCATACGCGTAACATGTCCCCTTAAGGCTAGTATCGGAAGTCCCTTAGTAAGCGGATCAACAATCATCTCCAATGTCGACAAATGAGGAATCTTGATAATCTGTTGTTATACTTTATCAATGACAACGTAATACTTAATGTTAATGCACCTATTATCCATAGTCATATTATCATTGTTAACATACTTGACGACTGCCTCATTGTCACAAAATACTCGTAATGGTTTAGAAATTGAATCAACAACCTTCAGCTCAGTAATAAACTATTTGAGCCATCTAGCCTGTTGAGAAGCCTCATAACAAGCCACAAACTCTATTCCCATAGTCGAAGAAGCTACAAGAGACTATTTGACACTTCTCCACGAGATAGCGCCATGGGCAAGCATAAAAACATAACCAGAAATCGACTTCTTGTCTCTGTCCCCTTCAAAATCTGAGTCAGAGTAATACAAAACCATGAGCTCATCTGATCTCCTATAAACCAATTTGTGATCTTAGTCTTCTTCAAATAGCGAAGAACTTTCTTGGCTGCCTGCTAGTGAATAATGGAAGGGTTTTGTTGGTACCTTTCTAACATCCCAACAAATAAACTAATGTCGATTCTCATACATATCATGTCATACATGAGGCTACCAACTACTGAAACATACTCCTCAGCGATATCTAAAGAAACTGTTGCGTGTCGCATCATCTTCCTGAAGATATTTCCCTTCACAATAGGGACTTTTCCTGCAATACAATCCTGCATGTCATACCTCAATCTTGATGCCAAAAACATAACTTGCATCTACCATATCCTTCATATCAAAATGCTGAAATAAGAAGGCTTTCATCTCCTAAATAAAACCGGTCGTCACTGCTAGCGAGTAAAATATCGTCAACATACAAAACCATAAATATAAAATGTCTCCCACACTGTCTGAGGTATATACAAAAATCTATTTTGCACTCGACAAAACTGTGATTCGAAACCACTTCATGAAACTGTAGGTACCACTGCCTAGACGCCTGTATGAGACCGTAGATAGAGCGATTAAGTTTACAAAATAGTCAAACCTTCCCTTCGGTCTCAAAACCTTCGGGTTGGTATATATAAATCTCTTCATTGAGACGTCCATCTGATGATGCCCCAAGTCAAAATGTGCGTAAGAGCCAAAATAATCTGTAATGAATCATTCTTCGAAACTAGTGAGAAAGTCTCATCAAAATCAATTTCTGGACGCTGATTGAAACCCTTCGCAACAAGTCTCACTTTGAAATGCTCAACCTTCCCTTCAGAATCTCGTTTGGCCTTAAAGATCCATTTGCATTCAATTGCCTTAGATCTTTTAGGTAAAGGTCTCAACTCCCACACAGAGTTGTGAGACATAAAATTCATCTCTTTTGTCATGGCATTATGCCACTGATCTGTAAAACTACTAGCCACGGCTGTACTATAAGATACTGGATCCTTAAAATTAAATAATTCCCCTTTAACTGAATAAAAATGATAACCTAAAGAAATGGCTGAACAAATCTTTCTAGGGGATCTCCGAGTAGGAGCTAGAGGCTGGGCTGGAGGTGGAACGATAGGAAACATAACAGGAGTGGGTGGAGGAAAAAATTTGAGGGAGAACTGGTGCTACAACGGGGTCTGGAACAAGGTCTAGAATTTACTTGTCATAATGTCAATATCAGATAAACGCGGAAGCATAAAAATACTGATCAGAGTAGCAGTAGGACTCCGAGTTACAGAACCATCCTCAAAGATAAATACTCTATTAATAGTACTGGTAAAGTGATCTCTCTGGGAAACCAATGAGGAAGCAGCTAACAGTCCTTGAATCTAACTTCCCAATATTTGGGTTAAATAGTTTTGCCTCTTCAGGATGACCCCAAACACGTAAGTGATTAAGACTAGGATTTCTCCCAGTTCATAGATGATGAGGAATAACTGGAACAGAACAAGAAGGAAATCGATTCTGAATATAAACTGAATAACGTAAGCATTCTCCCCACAAAATCACCGGTAAATCAGTATGACATAATATGTTATGAACCATGTTATGATAAGTTCGATTACGGCGTTCACAAACACCGTTCTGCTCTGGTGATCTAGGTGTAGTGTACTGGGCTACAATACCCTGATTCTATAAATACTAATAGAATGGTCCCTAATGTTGACCATCTTAATCGATCTTACCATAATACTCACCCCCTCGATCTGACCGGACAACCTTGATCTTTCGATATAATTGTCTGGAAAGTCTTGAATACATCAAGTGATTCAGACTTCTGGTGGGAATATTAACCAAGTTGATTAAAAAAACAAATATAAACGTGCGAGCACACATTGCCATTGTTGTCATACTTCAGCGATAAAAGTTGAGATAAGTGACTGTACTGCCTTCCCTTGACGGAACTCTCAAAAATTTTCTTAATGACATCTGACTTTTCTTGGAAGTAGTAAGAGTCCGTCAAGGTGTCAATATTAGTCAGTTGGTTATGGATCATAGGGTTCATAGCTACATGAACCAAAGACTTAATGTAAGACGTGTAAAAATAATTTTTTTGCTCGTTGAACTTGATCTGCAAAAGATCTATAATCTCGATCCTACTAGGGTTAGGATGGTCGAGTCAGAGTGTATATAATATTTATGGTATTGATTATTCACTCTGCGGGTACAGCTATGTATCATCGAATCCTTCCTTTGGGTGGTGATTTGACATACATTGCCTTCTAGTTGGCGATCACTCACGCTCAAGACTAGGCTGGCCACTTACAGTTTGACTCGAGACACTTCCTCACCTTTGGGCCAAGAGTTATCCTTATCTCCTCATACCGTGTAGCCTATCTTGACCCACTAATTAATTAGAAGTTTCTTAGCCTCCTTTGGGTGGTCTAATTGTTTCAAGTTTAATTAGTGCAAAGTAGTCTTAATGAAACTTTACGATATAGTTTCAAAATTTGGAAAAATGTTCAACTCCATGATAAAACTCCTTTGGGTGTATTTACCCACTTTGTATTCCGCATTCCTAACGACTATTTGATCTCGCTTAAACCCCATTAGAGATCCTTGGTCATTAAAAGACTATCATGAAGGATATATATATATATAGCTAATGCCATATACTAATTATTACTTATGGATGTGCTAATATTAGAGTTTGTAGGATAACTGGTACTCATGAAAATGTCCAACTAGAAGTCTATAATGCAAAGTAGTCTATCGAAAGGTAATTGCATCAGATTTCAATAAGAAACAAATGGGTTTCGAGATCATCACAAATCATCTAATATATAGAAAGATCACCATCCCAGGGTTTACCAGTAAGCAACACAAACACCCACTAGAGATCACTAAACTAACAACTCAATTTCACATATCAACAATAAACACAATCGAATTACAACAAGAGAACCCATCACTATGACAACATCAGTTCACTGTAACTCCAAAACCACTAATATCAAGACTGCAAACAACGGCAAAAAAACACGACCAAATCGAACATGACTATCTGTGTCTGAGATAAGTTACGATCCGTGTTAGTGAATCATGAATCACAGAAAAACTACGATCTAATTTACTCTTATGGTAATCATTGTTCTCGACTAAGTCGAATTTACCTCACACCTCATCCAGCCAATGTCATAGCTGCACTATCCGTCTTGAGTTGGAGATTCTCTGAAGCTTGAGATTACAGCCAAAACAAATTTTTACACAAGTTTATGAAAGAGGCTTGGGTTAATAACAAAATTCCTAATTGAAGGCGGTTTCAGTGAATGGAGCAATGCAGAAAACTAAATTTTAGTGAATCATATATCTCTGGAGCTGTTGTGTGACTCTTTCTACAATTCCTCTCTGGTACTACCTCCCTCAGGCACGTTGGAGAAAAATCTCAATCTCCTCTAAAACAAATTTTAGAAGACCCAATCCTCTAGAACCCTAAAATATAATTTCCTCATAACAATACATCAAAATCAGATTTTGGAAGACCCAATGAACCCTACAAAATAGCTCGAGAACAGCCAGAAATCAAAACCCAGAATACCTGAAAAAACACTACATCAAGGATCTCCACAGTAGCCAAACTCAGATCTGAGTTCCCCGAAGAACCGATGGAGAATCGATGGAGAAACAGATCCCGATGAAGAAAATCTATTTTCGCCTCTCTCGCGATGCAATGGAGAAACCCAAAAAAAATGTGGTGATGGAGAGAGAGAGAAACTCGGGAATGAAAAATAGTATTGTGTTTTTGGTCTTCTCTCTTGTCTCTCTCAGGAAGAGAAAACAACTTGAAAATAAAATCAGAGAAAACAAGCTCTCTCAAGTCCAATTAATCATAGAGATTGAGTACCCTAGCGACTGATACCAATTGTTGGAATAAAGTACTATCAGCTATGATCAATAACTTAACATACATTAAAGATTTTAATAACCATTTTCCTGCTTTCTGTTTAATCACCTGTTCTTGAGTGGAGTTTTTCCTTAGATTGGCTGCAGACCTAAATGGGATGGTTTTTTGTACTGTAGCCTCTAAGAGGGACTTCCTCTCTATTTAACCTGATAGGGTTATAGTGGTTTTCCCATTATACCCTCAAACCCTAATAAAGAGTAACACTAGGTCCTACCTACCTTAACTTGGTATAACAATTGGGCACAACGAATAACACCTATATGACTTATTAACATGTGTGCTCGTGAACCTGAAGAGTAGTGCCGGTATAGATAGAAAATCCAACAAAAACATCTAGCATCTCTATTTTATTTTGTATAACCCATCTCTCTTTCTTTCTTTTTCTCTCTCAAGTAACCGTTCTTCATTAAACGCTTCAATAGATATTTTTACTGTGATTTGCCTCAATCTATTGATGTTAAACACAAGAAATTCTACCTTTTTGATGATTGTTGTACCAACAAATATGGAGTTTATTATAATTTTAAAATTGGAAACCCATCTCATGTTCTCCTCCCATTAGAGACCTTACATTACATATCAAGATTAGCAAGTAAAATTTAGATTTGCAATTTTTAGAGAGTTTTCAAATTAATTTTATGAGCTATAGTTGATGAAGTGATGAGTGTAGCCGCAAGGACCAACATCGATTAATTTTATCAGAACTATAAACAACATTTAACAAACAAAGGAGATCCATGGAAATGGAGAGAGATTTTTTTTGGGTTTTATTTTTCTGAAAAACTTTATCTAAATAGAAACCTTTTAATTAGGTAAATAAGTTGACCTCTTACAGGTGTGTAGATGTTTAATAAAAGGTTAGGCAACCCTCACCCACTTATGGGCGACACAAGTAGGACTTAAGGAAAAAATTAAAGGAGAGAGAGAGAAAATGTGGAGAAGAAAGAGATAACAATAAGAATATAGAAAGTAGGCGAGCGAGAAATAGGGGGAGAAGAAGGAGAAGAGTGACAGGTGAACAGATGGACAAAATTTGAGACATTTTTTTATGTTTCAATTTTCCCTCACGTAAAAACACTCCCTACAGTCGTTTACTATGGAACTAGTATATTGTTGCGGTGGTATGGAAACCATAGAAGATTGTAATACTTAAACTTGAGGTCACGGTAACTTTCTACACTTTAAACTGGTGTGGACTATTATATTTATTACTAAATTAGTTACAATAATTGAGAGATTACAGGAGATACTACGAGAGATAAGAGGATATAAGAATGGTGTGGGGTTGCATGTTGCTTTAGTCATTCGAACGAGGCTGATAATCGTTCGAACGACCCTTGAATAACTCCCTTAAATTTTAACCCAGGAACCCAAGTCGTTCGAACGACTTCAGATTTCGTTCGAACAACCTTTTGACAACCCCCTGGATTTTTGGTCCAGACGCCAATTTCATTCGAACGACTTCAGATTTCGTTTGAACGAAAATGTAGAACTTTATTTTTGTAATGGTTTTATAACCACTTGCTTGCCTCGAGATTTGAGCGATTGTAAAAAGTTTCCCTAGTATATAAAGGGAAACTTAGGTTCTTTTAGAGCTATCCTTTAGTCAATCCTTTATGAGATCAAAGAGAGGGGATTTCTTGAGTGAGAACCTCTAATTGGTATTGAGTGATTGCAACTGGGATCTTGAATAAACTCTTTATCACTTTCACACGGTGGACGTATGCAATTTTCCGAACCACCTTAAACTTGGTGTATTGTGCATTTATTTGATTGTTGTTTAATTGTGGCTAACTAAATCGACTTGAAGTTTTGGTCTCCAGGCTTGCAACTCAATAATTGGTGTCAGAGCAAGGTTGATTCCTTGGTGGTGCACGAATTTGAGGTAATTTAGGATTTCTCAATTTCAATTCATTTTGGGATTTGTTTAGTTCATAAAAATTGGGGAAAATATGGGAGACATAAATGAATATAGTTCTTTGGCCCCGAAAAGGAATACAACGGTGATGTTCAATAATACAAAGATTGAAGTTGAGAAATTTAACGACACTAATAACTTTGGCATGTCGCGATGCGAGGTTATTGATGTACTAAGTCAACTAGACTTAGATGAGGTATTAGAGGACAAGCTGGATGAGGTAGATGAGAGTGTCCGGAAGAAGATGAACAAGAGAGCTTATGGTTAAATTCCCTCGTGTTTGGCTCAAGACATTAAATATCTTGTAATGAATGAAACCTCTGCAAAGGAAATTTGGAGAATTCTAGAGGAGAAGTATTTGCTGAAGAGTATCCAAAATCGACTCCATTTGAAGAGGAAGATTTATCGCTTCATTATGAGGCAAGGGATTAGTATGTCATAACACTTGAATGATTTTACCAACTTATTAGCAGACTTGGCAAATCTAGAGGAAATAGTTGGCGATGAAGACAAAGTACTATTGCTCTTGAACTCGCTTTCTGAAGGGTACGAACATTTCGTTACGATGATAACATACGGGAAGAGTTCATTGTAATACTCAGATGTGACTACGGCAGTTGTAAACCAATAGTACTGGAGGAAGGAAAAACGTGAGTCCGAGGAGTCGACATCTGAAGTATTGATGACTAAAGGGAGGTCTTCGGACCAAAGGAAGTCGAGTGGTAATAATCTTCGATCGAAGTCGAAAGGTTACGGTTTAAATAACAACAAATTGGGTAAGGACCAATGTGTATTTTGCAAGGAAACGGGTCATTGGAAAAATGAATGTCCCTCGCTTCTTAAGAAGAAGAAAGGGCAAAAAATGGGTTCTTCTGTGAATGTGGCTCAGGACACAAAAATGGGAGGTAATGATTCTGATTTCTTTTTTACTATAATATCTAGTATATGTGTTATTGATACACAAGAATAGATTTTAGATTCAGGTGCTTCTTATCAAATTTATCCCAAAAGGGGTTATTTTTCTAGCTTGAAAATACTAGAAGATGGAGCGGTGTTGATGGGAAACAATAATCCTTGCTGCATCATGGGGATAGGTATCATTTGTTTAAAGTTGCACAATGGGTTGGTTAAAGAGATTGATGAGGCTCGGTATATTCCGACAATGAGGAAGAACATTATCTCGGCAGGGTCACTTGAAGTGAAAGGTTACAAGGTTATGTCTGAGAATGAGGTTAAAAGGGTTATTAAGGAAGCCATGGTTGTATTGAAGGGCCACAGAAGAAGTAACTTACACTATTTGGATGGTACAACTGTTCTTGGTGAGGTTGCTACCACGGGAAAGAAGGAGACCACTTCTATAGATACCACTCGGCTATGGCACATGCGTTTGGCGTATGCTGGGGAAAAGTCCTTGAGAGTTCTCGTGAACTAAGGGCTATTGAAGGGTGCCAAGGTGTGCAAATTGGAATTTTTCCGAACTAAGGGTAAAGTTCGGCACCACTATCCACTATACTCGTGGAAACTTTAATTATGTTCACTTTGATGTTTGGGGACCCTCCAAGAATGCATCGCTAGGGAGGAAGTATTACTTTGTATCTTTTGTGGATGACTTTTCAAAGCGTGTATGGGTATATACTACGAGGAGGAAAGGTAAAGTCCTAGAAATTTTCATGATGTGGAAGAAGTTGATTGAGACTCAGACTGGCAAAAAGAACAAAGTGCTTCACTCAGATAATGGTGGGGAGTACACTAGTGATCCATTATTGTAAGTATGTCGGGATGAGGGGATAGTTCGACACTTCACGGATAGAGAGACACCGCAACAAAATAGGGTAGCTGAGCGTATGAACCGTACATTGTTGTAGAAGGTGTGGTGTATGTTGTCCAATTCTAGGTTGGGCAAGGCATTTTGGGCTGAGGCTTTAACATATGCATGCTACCTCATTAATAGGCTTTCTTTGGTGGTAACTGAGGGTAAAACACCAATGGAAGCTTGGTCGGGAGAACCTGCTACAGATTATGATACTCTTCGTATATTTGGGTGTCCGACATACTATCATGTTAAGGATGGTAAGTTGGATCCACGAGCTAGGAAGGCCATTTTTTTGGGTAAGAAGAAGGGTATGAAAGGCTATAAGTTATGAGATACGAGAAACCAGAAGATCATTATGAGCAGAGATGTCACTTTTGATGAGACTTCTATGATAAAGTCATATGTCTCTGAACACACAGAGAAGACAACCAATAAGGTTTTACAGTGGGTGGAGATTGACGCATCTTCACATTGGCCAGAGAGTTCTGTACTAAAGAGGTATCATCTACCGGTGTGACAACGGCTGATGGGCCATTAGTTTATGTTCCAAATGATGACGACACAGACGATGGTGGAGCATTTGGTAGTACGGATGAGGAGACTCCGGTTATGAAGTCAATTGCGACTAGTAAACCAAAGAGGAATATGGGTAAGCTGAAATGGCTTTCAAAGGACATGGTACTTCCAAAGGTGAAGGCCATGGTAGCCTATGCATTACCAATTATTGAAGGTGTTCCTTCCACCGCTAAATATTATGAGGGAGCATGGATGGAAGAGATGTATTCTCTTCCATCCATGCATTACTCGCAAGACTGAAACTTGGCAACTTTTAAAGTTAATTAAGGAAAAAATGGTGATTGTTGGTAAATGGGTTTACAAAAAGAAATAAGAATCTCAAGATGGTGCTACGCTTCAAGGCAAGTCTAATGGTAAAACACTTCTCCATTCGTATCCTATTGGCCTTGGTAGCGCATTTTAATTGGAGTTGCAATAACTCGATGTTAAGACAACATTCATACATAAGAAGTTGAAGGAAGATATCAATATGACTCAGTCGAGTGGGTTTACTGTTGTTAGAGAGGACTATGTGTGTTAATAGATAAAGAGATCGTTGTACGGTTTGAAGAGGTCTCCAAGTCAACAATACAAATAGACTTATGGGGATTCATAGATATAGAAAAATAGATCTCTATATCTATGATATGGGGATTCATAGATATAGAGAGATAGATTTCTTTCCTATAGATTGATTTGGCCCCTCGTGGGGATTGTTGTGAACTACGAGCGATTTGACTTACGGTACGTAGGAAACCATTAATTTGGTACAGTCAATTTGGGTTTCTTGGAACATTTGGTCGATTTAGGTTCCTTGGGACATTTGGTTGATTTGGGTTTCTTGGGACATTTGGTTGGTTTGGGTTCCTTGGGACATTTGGTTGTGGTTTTGGGTTCCTTGGAACATTTGGTCGATTTTGGTTCTTTGGGACGCTTGGTTTGGATTTGGTTATTTGGGATGTTTAGTTTAATTGGTTCCTTGGGACACTTGGTTTGGATTTGGTTCCTTGGGATGCTTGGCTTGGATTTGGTCCTTTTGGGGGCGCTTGGTGTAATAGCCTAATTCTGGGATTTAGACTTAGCATTTACACCAAATTAGTTTAGAACGCTCAAGAACAGTAAGTAATAGATAACAAGATGATTTAGCGTGGAAAACCTTTGAATAGGCTAAAAACCACGACCTCTCTTGAGAATTTTGGGAAAGAGATCTGATATTATTGAGATTGCTAGCCTATTACAATGAGTGTTCTGAGTATATGAAATGTTAGAGTGAAAAATCCTCTGTCCTTTATCTATAATTCTCTAGTCCTATTTATAGGTCATATAATATAACCGTTTGACGACCATTAAGACTCTTAATGATGAACGTTACAAAATATATGTTTGATATTCTTTGACCAGATTATATAACGGGCTGACTCTGCTTGTTCTCGTAACTGCTTTATTGATGATGTTGTGTCTGTTGACTCGAACTATTAATGTAGAGGTCGAATAGTGACGGCTCAAACTTAGGGATACTTAATATATCTTAAGTAGTGCTTCATGTATGCTGATGAGTTCAAGGATGAGGTATGAGTCTGAGATGCGAAATAAGCTTATTACAAGACGGTTCTCAACCAAGAGCGCGAGCAGTATCGTGAGCCAGTGGTGTTGGTTGAAAAACTTGTATTATTCCTTATATTGTTGTCTTGATTCTGATCGTGCTATAATTGTGCCACGTACTCTGTTGATGAGGTTGAAAGTTCATATGTAGTTCAAAGATGAAGCATGAGTTTGAGATGCGTAATAAGCCACTTCAACTGCCCCCTCTTAGCCAGTAGTACGAGAAACCTTGTGGGCGAGTGGTGTTGGTTGAGAAGTGTCATTAATGCTACAGTAAATATCTGGGAATCATTTCTAATGTTAATTCATGAATATATGTTGGTGTCTCTTGGGTTTCCTAGAACCATTGGTTTAAGCCAATGTTATTTGCATGGAAAATCCTTCTGACGTTGGGAATTTGAAGAGTCGGTTTAAATGTTGACCATAGTATAAAAGGTATTCTAAGGTGAGTGTAATGAGTCAAGTCTTCATCTCTAAATTATTTTCTTCTCTATGTTTGTTTTTGTACTTGAAATCTTCTATTGCTGAGAAGATGGTGACTACAAGGAATTTGGCTCGAGAGTCTAGGATCCGCAGGAAGATGGAAGAACTACACATCAAGTATTTTGGATACCAGCCTTTACATCTGCCAATGCCAATTCTTGTATCTCTCACCTATTATCATATGTCATATGAAGAAGTGATGGAGGTGGGGGATGACTATTATCAGATGGTACATTTCTACTATCAGTTGACATTTAAGGCGGAGCGCCGAAATAGGCTTTGGTTATTGGCGAAGAAGGCTGCGACAACTGAAGATGAAGCGGTAAGCGTTCGTCTGAGGGAGTCTCGTCGGTACCCTGTTAATGAGTGGGTCTTATTGAAGAAATAAAACCTTATGTCTATCTCTAGCATGCAGTGAGGTAGGGGTTATGGTGGAAGAGGTGGCGACGATGGAGGAGATCATTTTCTTCCATGGACCATAGAGATTGGCCATGAAGAAGATCTTTTATCTGTGATTTTCAGTTCTAATTGTTTCCTGGACCTTGCAGCATGGGATCAGAGTTTGGAAGTTACTTTAATTTTCATCTTCCTCCCTGTAGACTGCTGAAAAGCAATTTAAACTGTAACTGTGTAAAGTAATCTGTTAGAATTATTTGGAACATATTGTTATCTATAAAGTATTTTTTAAGAGAAATCTTCGAACTATTGAAATGTCTTCACTCTGGTATTTTGACTTTTTGTACCGAACTTGTTTGTACAGTTTTATGTTGTAAAGTAGGAGTCTGTAAATAAGTATTAGTTTATAATAGGGTATGATGAGGAAAATTGAGCTGTAAGGATTGTAATTGGTAAATGGTAGTGATAGGTGAGGTTTGAAAATTTAGAGGAGTTCAAAAATGTGGTGATAACTAGTAGATAATTTCTGTGAGATGACTTGGTGGATGTAAATATATATGGTTTTCTGCGATCTATGTTTTTGAACTGGATGACTAAATGTCTCGAACTGTGAAAAAGGATTGATATTGATCTGTAGGTGCTACTGCTGGACTTGCTTGATTTTGTATGCTACCATCTGTATATTTTATCGTATAAAATCTAAGGAGATATTTCATAATATGGAAAGAATGACCTGTCATAATATTTTGCATTTGATGTTGATACTTTGTTGTCCCCAAAAAATTCTTAGAAAATATCCCCTTCAGCAAAATCTGTAGGGTGATCTAGATTTGCAGAGATCTTCCTGGTGTCTATAAAGTAGTGATTCTTGGCTGTTATGACTTGTATATTCTGCAGGGATAATTTTGTTGTGGAGGTAGTGTGAGTAACCATGGTGAGAACTCGTTCTCACTGTACGCATCATGCAGCAGATGGTCAATTCCATATCAAGGTTTCTGAACTTCGTGAGTGGTATTTCTGTCGACTGCCTTATGATGCCGTGTTACTGGAATGGCCATTGAATCTGATCGGACTAGATGATGAAGGTAAGCGTGCAGAGTATGATCACTTTTTCTGGTGCGATGTGTTTCGTAGGTCACTGCAATGTGCCACGGTGCGGGAACTGACTGTTCAACAGCTCGCGTGTGACAAGATTGTTGAAGATAATGCAAAAACAATAATAGAAGAGATAACTCTATATGGGGAGGCGAACCGTCGAGGCTGCTTTAGATTTAACTGGAGAACTCGGTAAGCTCGAAGTATGAGAGCACGTAATAAGTAATCTGTTTTTAGTATTCTATGTTGGAATCCAAATAAATGTAAGATAAGGTATAGTTGATGCCTCGATGTGATTGAATAAGAATAAAGTATTATGTTTTACTGTTTGTGTACGGATATTGTAGATGACAGCTATAGGATTTTAACAACTGTATAAATATCTTCGAATTTTGAATATTAATCTATTTTAGGAATGTTGTACGCTATTGGTAGAGTATAAAAGTAAGGTGATTGGTCGTTTGTACTGTATTGAGGAAGAGGTGCAGAATTTTTAATGGCAGACAATAGAGAGAGACGTGATAATAGTAGACGCTATTACAAAAGTCATGATTATGCTTTTAACCGAAAAGACGTGCCTGTAGAGACAATAGGGATGGCTTACGCATTTCAGAAGGAGTCGTCGTTTCGAAAACTGAGGGACAGTATAAAAACTCATATCTCTCTCCCTCATAAATTATCAACATTTGCATAGAGAAAAAAAAAAGTTGTACAAATCCCATTTTTATAAAGAGGAAACGTTTGAGTTCTGAGTGTGATTTGTGATAGAGAGGTTCATTGGGTGATAAAAAATTATCTAAAAAGTATCGGGAGCGGTCATCCTCAGGGAAACGTCCACATAAAGTAGAAGATTCTTGCTCTTCAAGTATTGGTTGGTAATTTGTGCATCTGTTTGTTTGATTTGTGTTTGTTAGTACTCTGTGTAATGTTCTTTATTTATGTTTGCAGATAGTAGGTTGAAAATGTAGGGGTTTTAAGATCTATGAATAACTTATGGGAGAGTTCTGTAGTTTTGAAGCTTTGTCATATGAAGAAGTTGTAGAGAGAGCAAAATGTTGATTTGGAGAAGAAGAGGGAAAACTTGAAATGATTACCTTTGTTTTTTGGGGAAATTATAGAGTAGGCGTGTTTACTAGGCAAAAATTTGGGTGGGCTTATTTTTACTGTGTATAGGGTGTAATATAGAAAGTAGAGATAATGATAAAATATTTTGTGTATCTGTAGGTTCAATATGCATTCCAAACCTATAATTCTCTAAAGTAGATTTGTAGTATCTTCGAGTTCGGAGGATACCTCGTCGTCAGGGAGGGGGGAGAAGAGCGATGCCATAGAAACGACTATAAATAGTGTAGAGGTGACTGGTGAAGTTGGGGAAACCAGTAAGATAGAGAAAGAGATAGATGGTAGAAAAGAGAAAGACAATGTATTTGTTATAAACCCGAAAGGAGTAGATGTAGGAAAATAATTCTTAAAATTTAAGAAGAAATTACAAGGAGAATGGGAAACTACCTGGGGAACCAAGGTTGCTAGTTTAGGGCCTATGTCTCAGGAAAAGGGGAGGAGGCAGTGTATTACTAAGTCCCTTGCTTGGAGAAGTAGAAAAGGGAGAGAGGGTTGGTGATGGTGTTACTCTTTCATACTATAATGGTCTCGGGGTAGCAGGTCCGAGTGATGGGTTTTTATGTTATTTGAATCAGGTCGTGTATGGCCTGAAGATTCCTCTGACTTTCTTTCAAAAAGAAGTCATGAATGTATTATAATGTTGCCCTGCCCAGCTGAATGGGAATGTATATGAGATAATGAGGGTCTACGAGGTACTGAATGAAAAATGGAAGAAGGAAGGACTGTCAAGCAGTTCGAAGCTGAAGATGTGTTAAAATTTTATAAATGGAAATATGTTGAAGGTCAAAGTAGTGGTTACCTGTATAGTTATTCATCTAGGCCAACAAATTTTGACTTTAAATTTGCGGGTAGACCATGGAACGATCACCTTGAGTGGGTAGAGGGCAATTGTATGCAGGTTCCAGATGAACCAGCACTCGAACTGAACCATAAATATTATAACCTGAGTAAGTAACGTTGACCAATCATTGAATAACCAATAACATGTCTTTGAGCTGTTAAATAATGTTTTGCTCCATGTTTTGGCAGAACCCAAACCTTCATCGACGCTTGACAAGACCAGCCTATTTGACTGCGTTGCTCGAGATCAGGATGAGCTAAAGTAGGTACTTGGTGAGCTCGGTATCCATAGGGATAAAATGGTAGATTTCGTAGTACCCACAGTTCAGAGCGCGTACAAGAAACGAGTTATGGCCGAGGTAAAATCTTGTTTGACTGTTGATGATGTTCTCAGTCTTCCACCTCCTGCACCTTAAAATACCAAATGGACTACTCAGAGCTCGGAGAAGTCAGCTGTGCAGAGTACCTCTGTCACTGGGGTGCCAGCCACAGAACAAGAGGTTGCAAAGACTATTTCTAGGGGTATGGAGGAGAGACTGGAGGTGAGTTTAGTGACTCCTATAGAGGCAAAGAAGGATCTGTGTAAGAGAAAATGGCATGAGGACGAGGGTAGCTCTCGTACTAATCCTCATGCTGTAGCTAAAATGAAAGAGTTGGAGTTGAAATATTGTCTAATGGCTGGGACAGAGCCGAAGCAGCTCGATGACGAGTATTATGAGCATACTTTCGCGGTACGTTCTTGGAATCTTTAATTATCTTTGTATTCGGACTAAAAGTTGTTGTGTTGAATTTGTCATGGTATAATTTTATACTGGCAGCTCTCAATACTGCTGAAAGGGGCAACAAATGTCTGGACAAGAGGAGCCAGGAGTTCGGGGCTCTTACAGTGAAGTTTGATGCTCCATTAGCTCGTATGAAGGAGCTCGAAGCTGAGTTCGAGCTAACGAAAGACAAGAAAGCTGAAGATGCTAAGGCGGTTGCAAAGAAATATAGACTTCTTGCAGAGCATGATGATGTCATGTCAAAATCAGTCAAGGTCCTGAAAGTAGAAAGAGATCACTTCGTCCAATCGTATTATAATTTTGGATCGAGTGAAGCTGATGTGGAGCTCGGCCGGACTGGTAGATATGGTGAAATAGTCTTCCCTTCTGAGGTCGAAAGTGATGTGGTGGCTGATATTGTTAATCCAGCCAATGTACCTGTTACACCCACTGAGCCAGTTGTAACTGCAGAGAAGGCTGCAAACCCTCCAGCTGAGGTAGACATGAGAAAAATTCTTTAAACAATCTATAGTACTCTGTTACGAACTATGCATTTTGTTTTAATTTTGATGGGATTGTACTCTGGAAGGTCGTAAAATGTTAAGTTTGATAGAAGCTTTTAATATGCTATTCTTGAATGTTTGTATGGTAATAAGATATTTGTAATCTGTGTAGGAGATAAAGCGATTAAGAAAAATAAATTATGAACTGGAGAGGTTGTTGAGTAGAGTAAGGGATTTCGTGCCACGTATTCAACATGTACTTAATAAAACTAAATATGAGAGAAGGCTTTTTAAACTTAATTATGAGAAAAAATTTAAGAAGTTATATGACCTCCACTGTAGATATGCTAAGATAAAAATATAAAGGGATGAGGAGTTAAGGAAGGAAGAGGAAATGGGGGTATTAGTTCAAAAACTAAAAAAGTTGACCTATTTTAATGACCCGAGTGATAGAGCTAGGTGTCAAAGTATGCTGATAGCTCTGACATTGTATTTCGAGGTCGAAGTAGATATTGAACTGGGTTTAAACGAAGCTTATGTAAAACTTTTGAAGGAAAGAGGTGTAGTACCTGGCCCAGCTCGAGTTATGTTTTTAGCTCAAGAAACATGTATTCGTCATAGTGTAGAGGTGAGAAAATGTTCAGCTCGAGCTGTGTGTCTATTATATGGGGTAATGTAAGGCCTTTATCTGATGTGTTTGGTTTTATATAGGATGGGAGGGCCATGAGAATTATATTTTTCAGGATAAGAATAGAGCAAATAGAGGTTCAGCAACATTTAGAGGGTGAGGTAAAGGGGTTGCAAGAAGAAATATCACAACATGTAGAGCAGAAAAGGTCTTTAGCGATGCGATTGTCGAAAGAAGTGACTGTTCGAATGAAAGTAGAAGTTGATATGAGGGAGCTAGGCGTATTACAAAAAAAAATGCGCAGGCGGCTGTACAAGGCGCATATGCAATTGAATGAGTATCTGAATCCGTCACGAGCAAAAGTTACAGCTCGAATAGAGCATGAGCGTCATGTAGCAAGTGTTATTGATTTTTATGAGGAGGAACTGACAAGAGTAGATAACGAATTTAGGAAGTTCGTAACAGAATGTGGGAAGGATTTTGACGTTGAGAATGCCAAGGCTGAAAATATGTGGTTTACCAAAGAGGAAGGGAAATTTGTTGGGGAAAAACCCATTCCATGGTTGGGGGAATTGTTATCAGAAGAGGATGAGGATGAGGAGGACGTCAAGAATCTGATACCCCGATCGTGGCACAAACAACGTCATAAGAAGGTGGTGACCTTTACAGCTCCAATAGATGTTCAAGTAACGAATAGAAAGAGTCTGCGAGATAAAGGACAGTCCTCGTTTATCTCGAAGAAGTGAAGATGGATTATGCCAGTTTTTACCTGTTCTTCATATGTGTTAGATTTTTGTATACTCTTTTTGTTTGATTATAAATGAAATATGTTCTCTGTGATGATGAATAGAACGATGTATCAATATTACTCAGATGTCATGTTCTTGATTAATCTTGTTAACTTTGATATGTAAGCTGTTTGTATGCGCTAACTATTCTAAATGTTAACTGTTATTATAGGGAGAACTGGTAGTTGTCCAAAGACAATGTGATGTGTTGCGTGTTCAAAACAAACAATTGAACGCTGAACTATGTTCGTGTCAGAGTGCTATCGAGTTAGGAGGATAAATGAAGGCAAAGATATCGCAGGACAAAGAGATTGAGCTAAACAGGTTGCAAACGCTCAATACAGAGTTGCGGACAGCTTCAAGGAAGGAAGATAATAATATAAAAGATTTGCAATTTAAGGTAAATCTGTCGGAAGAGGAGATAATTGATACACGAGGCACCCTTTCAGAGGCAAAAGCTCGTACTCGAAAATATGAAGTTTTTTTGGCAGTTATGAATATGATGATAAAAAAGATGGAAGAGGCCCGTAATAAGCAGAATGAAAATATAAATGAAGCTTGGAATAAGGTATATGTTCTAGAGTTTACCATACAGCTGTTGAGGTTGGACATCTCAGAGTATCAATCTGAAAACGTGCAACTGCGTGATACGAATACTTAGTTAAATGCTAATCTTTTGAAGGCAGAAATAAGTCTTGATGATATTAAGGTAAATAGTGATCATCACAAAGCTGAAGTGGTGGGGTCACTATCTTTGATTTACCATATGGATAAATTTATGACCATGTTTGAGACTAGGCATGATGCGATATTGGCTGAAAAATGAGTTGTGGAACACCATTGTGATAGTTTGGAGGCTTCATTGTAGGAAGCGAATAGAAAACTTGGTGATTTTGTTCTTTGTAATAGAGTCAAGAGTGAGGTAGGTAATGCATATAAGAAAGAGATGACTGCAGTACTCTTTTTCTTTTTTTATTTAAGTTCAATAGATTAGAGGCAGAGAGTAAAATGGTGTATGTCGGTTTAGTCACAAAAGGTGTGCAGTGTGAAATGAGGTTGATTCGGTCGGAGTACCTAGATCCCATGATGGCAAAAATTGGTGCTCTTAAAAAGAGGATGATTAGGGAAGAAAAACAGATTGCCATTGAGAGGATGCCAGCTATTATTGTAATTCTCCACGTCCACAATGTGTTCATGAATTTGTCCATCCGCAAAAATATATTCCAATAGTCGTTGTAAGGCAAAGCAGTGTTATGTCTCATGATGTCAGACCTTGTGGTAAATACAATAGAGTTTGATCTCAATGGGCTGGAGATACTGTGTATTGCAAAAAAACTTATCCTTCTGAAGTATATGATAAATTCTGGCTATGGTTATATTCATCTTGGAAAGACTGGGTTTTGGCAAGTTACAACCCTTTCAAGGTCGTTCATCATTAGACTTTGTTTTTTTCCTGTCTCTTCCTTGATCAGCAGCACAGTTAAAATCTTGGCCTGCGGATTGATCTCTAGCTGTCAATGATGATTTATGGGTTTTCTATCTGTCGGACACTATTTTTTTGAGATTGATATATTCGTTAACCTTTTCGATCATGTCCTCCAAAGTTGTAGGTTTATTTAGGACGAGGTACTCCTTTGCCCTTCCATCGACGAGTAAAGTATTGGTGAAAGCCGAAATAGTAGTCTTCTGATTGAGCCGATCTACTTTTCAAGCTAACTCTAGGAACTTCTTTGTGAACGTCTTGAGCTTCTCCCCTGACATTTACTTAAGGCTGAAAAGACAATATATATTTTCCTTTTTGTCTCTGTTATGCGAGTAATTCTTGACGAAAAGCTCGCGCAATTGCTCGAAAGTTGTAATGGATCCTTCAGGTAGTGTATGGAACCATCGTAGGGGTTCGCCCGATAAGCTGGTGGGAAAGAGCCGGCATAGAATGTGATTAGATGTTAAATGTAAGCCTATAGCATCCTGAAACTTTTGAACGTGCTCCACTGGATCAGTTCCTTTGTATTTTTGAATCTTCGGCGTATGAAACCCGATTGGGACTTTGCCATCTAGTAGCTCCTGTGCGATCGGGCTCTTCTGTAATCCGTTGTGGATTCCTTTGGTATTTTGAGTCTGAGCTTCAAGCAATTCTTTGATTCACTTTTCAACATGTTCCTGAGTCACATATTGTCGAGTTGTAGTGGCTGGGCATGTGATGCGTCATTCTCCAGGATTGTAGTCGCCACTCCCTTCACTTAGACGATCTTTTACAGGAACTCGAACTCTTCGAGGTGGATTCTCAGTTTTTCGGACTCCTGCAAGGCCGCCATCTACTTCTTGGTGGACCTCCTGGATCGGGATAGGTTCCATTTCTCGCTAATGATGGTTGGATCGAATTGCGTCTCCTAAGTTATTACTTTTTGGTGAAGGGTCAATTTTATCATGAACGGAAATTTGCGAGCCTTATGGTTGTACGCCTTTATTCTTCTGGGCGGTGATCTGCTGACCCTGCATGCAACTTGTTATCGTGTAGTAGCACGTTCTCCGGATAGTGAGGTAAGTGGTAGTCGAATGTGTAACTGTTAGTTCGTGGGAGACAGGTGTCTTTGATTGTTCATATTTTGTTGTAGAGCTCGATCCACGCTCTTTATTAGTTCGTGGTCTAGGTGTCAATGTTGATTGTAAATGTCACGTGTATAATACATGAGTCTGATATTAAGGTAGTTGGAATTTGGACTAGGTCTAGGGATAGGTCTCTACAAGTACGAAACTTATAGCTCAGTTATCGTCTTACTATGCCTTTAGTGACCAAGGTTAATCGTTCTTTAGTGTGCTAGGAATGATTGAATATTTGATGAAAAAACAAGTCATTTCTCACACAATATCAAAAATTAGGAAGGAAGCAAAGATAAGATGGTGCACTTTTTTTCTATTTAAACAAAAGAAATTTTATTTAAGATGGTGTACCTTACACATGCACTATATGATCTTTCTTAGACTCTTTAGCCACCAGACTTGGCTAGTTTGATTTAGACAACACATCTAATTCTAATGGTTCACTCTCTCTTGACATAGCCGGTATTATATCAAATATTTCAAGATTTTCGAGTTCCAACATCACCTCACCGACTTAGATTTTCAACTCAAAAAACATTGCTTTTTTACGTAGCGATTGGGCGCCCCCAAGTGTTGGGTGTCAAATTGTTTTCTAATTGGGCGCTTAAGGTTTGAGCGCCCAATTGTTCTTCTAAGACTTGGGAGCATGATGAAAAATAAATGAAATGGGCGCCCAAACAGTTAGGCGCCTGTTAAAAAAACAAGTGAGGAACTGTTAGAAGAAATAGAACCTCATTGACTTAGATTTGGTTTTTTTTTCAACCAAGTTAGTGAGGCACTTTAAGAGATGCTCTTAGTGGTATTGCAACCCAACTACCATAGCCAATTTGGTTGACATATTATATACAGGGAGATGGCGTTGCATCTGTATTTCCGTATGCAAACCTCCTCCATCGGCATTGATTATTTTCACGCTTAAAGTTGTGTTTCTTTAACCAAAGGTAACCCATGATCAGTATGTTGCAATGAAATCTTTTGTGCATTGTCCATCTTTATCAATCACTTTATTTCTACAATTTTATCTTCATGCATGACTTAATCTTGTAACGAGATAAGCTAGAATATTTTCATTTTTCATCAGACACAAAATATTCAACTCATGAGTACATGACCTAATGCAGGCTGAGTTAAGACCTTCCTATCTGCTAAAACGTTGAGAAGCTAGCTATGCCGACATTGCATAATAACTCTCTCAGACGTCGCTCTTGAAAAATTAGAGAAAGGTCGCTTACTGGTAGGACGGAGATAAGCACGTTCATACGTATAGTATGGTGGTGTGGCAAATCCCACTAACCCATCCTTCTCAAAATTATAAGTGGCTACAGAATCACTAGATTCCAGATCATGCCCAACTTTATAACATCCTGAAAACGACCAAAAGTTGTAATAAATTTGAGGTCCCAATATTTTTGTTTTTGATGTTCGCAAGTTGATCGAAGACAGCATTATTGAGAAGGAGAAGATATTTACACACGAAATTAGGTGCCGTGAGAGGACGAAATTGGAAGTCCCCTGTCTGATGTTTCTATCGTCAAACTTTGAAGGTGTTCGTTCATACGTCAAGTATGAGTATTATTGAGTCTAAAACATGGGTACATAGTCTTCAAAATTATGACCTTTGAATTAAAATAATTGTTTACAGGGTAATAATAATGGCAAAATTCTCTTGTCGCAACTCAGCGCATCTGATGCAGTCCGGAAATATTGCATTTACTACCCTATAATTCTAAAAACTCTTTATCCACTCTAGTTTCGAAGTTTACTTTCAAAGTTTAATATTTTTTGAATTAATCTCTATTAATAAATAAAAACTTCAATATTCGAATTGAGTGATTTAAAGGCCTGAGAAAAAGTTAACAGGAAATAAATATATCGTGGCTGTTGATTTAAAACTCAATATATAGGCCCTTTATTTGCAAAAATATATATATATATACATTTCTTGAGGCATTAACTTATAAAGTTACTAAAATATCTTAATGCCCATTTTTGCTAATGAAAAATAACCTCTAAAAATGATTCAAAATCCAATTATATTTCTAAAGATAATGTGTATGCATGGGCGAAAGGGTGCGTGCATAATTGCTCGTGTTTTATATATATTTTTTCTCTGCCTCTTATATTAGTTGGATCCATAACTCATCATCCTCTAATTCAAGTAAAGCATTAACATCATTTCCCTTCTCTCTATCTCACTACAAAGATATACAAAACCCAACTAGAGATTTGTTACTAATAGCACTATAATCATTTTTTTTCTTGTAATAACCCTTATTTAATGATTAATTACACAACTAAATCTAACTTATCATAGAGAATTAGGCTGTTAGGGGAATAAATTCAAATTACCTAATGAATTTTTTTGGTGAAGAAACAAATTAATTTTAAAGATTCAAAAAGAACAACAAGAACCTTAGTTGGACTCTAGGGACATGTCCCTTCTAACTATAAAATAAACTGTCACAACTATGGTATCGATGAAACAATTTAAAGTTCATAATATCCCCATTGGAAGAGTAAACTAAACCCTCAAAGCTTCAAAGCTAAAGAACTCGAGGTGGAGATGAGTTAATGGGGAATCATTTCTTATTTCAGAAGAAGAAAGCAAATGAAGAAAATAAATTAACAAATTTAGTTAATTGAGTAAAATATTTCAAGGCGAGTTGTGTTATTATAAAAGTTTAAGGTACAGTATGAAAATGAACTTTTGAATAAGGGTGTGTAGATAGTATGAAAATGAACTTTTGAATTATGATGTAGAGAGTTTTCCAAACTTTAGGGTAGTACATGTAATTTAAGAACTTCGAGCCTCATACAGTAAATCCTTCTAAAAGATTTTCGAATGTGAGTGCTCAACTACAATTAGGTAAACTGAAACTTTTCATTGTTGTATTGTGAAAAAATGCTATATATCTCATCATATACCGTGGGAAATGTCTTTTTAGACTAAGGAGTGTCAGAGCCTCAGCTAGGTATCCAGAGAATAGCTCCAGAAATCAATAAAGTCAGCTCATTTCTTTTGATCAAGCCATTGCTAACCATTGGATCAAAGAAAATTAACGAAATTCTTTAATTTGTAGAGGTATTTCCGTGACACCAAGCAGACCCACAGAGTGCGGCGGACCAGATAACCACCGTTTATTCAAAATCGAAGTAGAGCCATATAAAATTTTAAACATATATATGAATGTACTAATGTAATGCATGATACTAGAAAACAAAAGGAAGTAAATAAAACAAATGTGTTGGTTGGTTGGAAGACAACATCATCCATTTTAATTACCTAATTCAGATCAACCTGTGACCTTCCTTCATACATAAGCAAGGTTTTTAATACTTTCATTTATACAGCTATCTACGCTCTTTCTTGCGGGATTCAGCTTGATGACGTTGACTCTAGTACTCCAAAAAAAACCTTGTATTTGTCCGCAAGTAGTCTTTTAAATAAATGCAGAGGTTTCCCTGCCCCTGGGTCTTGACATTGTTTCTTGGCAGCTAGAGCTGATCTTTCTCTCAATCTCAGTTCACACTTCAAAAATATCCTCATTTTCCAGGAGTCTCCATGACAAGCAATGCTTACAAAATTTCACTGTGCTGCAATTCACCATATTATTTGTCGTAACTCGTACGACATAGTTTTGAAATCAAAGTATGGATGAGTCAAGCACACTTCCGCCTTGAAAATGAGATTGTACTTGTTTGTATTTGACTGATTTATCTCAAAGTTTAATTTTAAGATATTTTTCAGTACTTAAGGACTCTGATTGTAGCATTATGCTCATTTTTTTTTAACGCAAAGCTGAAATATATAATTAAACAAACCGCCCATAGGGGCGGGTAAGAACAGAGTTTACAAAAGTTCTAGCCTCAGAGGCCTCGGTACAAACAAAATGGGGGAAATTTGCACCCCTTGCAGCTAAGAAATGTGCTTCAAAATTACATGAACGTGAACGAACTCAAAAAAAAAAAATCTGAAATCTCGCCGCTAAAGCGTACATGTCAGGTGCCCAAGTGAGCGCACCCCAGGAAATGCCCTCTGAATGATCTCGGAAAGCTCGAACTAGGCGCTGACAGTCTGTCAGAAGAATAATCCTATCAATCCCCAGACTAAGCGCTGTCTCCATCCCCCTGATCACCGAGATGGCCTCTGCCTCTTCGGGGTCCGCTGCTCTCGTAGAAGAATGCCCTGCACATACAATGGAATCCAAATGAGATTTAATAATAAAGCCTATACCCCCAATGATTTCAGAGTTTTTCCAAGATGCGTCCACATTGATTGTGTGCCAACCCTCTCTTTCTTTGGTCGTAGCAATCGGTTGTAGCTCCCGAATGGGCAGGGTGGGAGGCACTGTCCTAGGAATTGGGGTGGTGTAAAGAGTCGCTTTCTTAAGAACCTCATCCGGATTGGTGCGCTTGTTCTCAAATAAAAGCTCGTTCCTGCTGTTCCATATTACGAACATGATAGAGCTCAGAGTGCTACAGAACTGAGGTAGGCCATTTGTGCCTCCCTTAATAGTGTAGCAGTTGTGACGCCCAGACTTTGTAAATAGTATCCTTAGGTTGTAAGAAAGCTTTGTACAAATTTTCATTTATTTCTGTAAATGTTAGCTTAGAAAAAAGGGGGAGTACGCTTCGTCTCCACTTTTGATGTTTCCTTTTAAAACTTAGTTGTTTTCCATTTTGCTATATATGTAGAGGACTAGTATCCACTACACCCAAGAAGGAATTTAAGCTTGTAATAGTGCTTTGTAATAGTTGTTGATATATGAATGAAATGATGCCTTCAAAGACCCTTTGTACAGTGTATGTGATGCGTTGAGATTATGTGATGTTTTGCAATATTGTGTTGCTAAACAATTGATAGAGAAGAGTAATTAGGCTTACTTGGGACAGGTGTCTCTAGTGCCGCACGTGCCAAGCTTGAGTTTAAGTTGGTCCGTGTCAGTTGGTATCAGAGCGATATAGTTGAAAGCGATCTAGTGGCGATGGCGGAGGGTTCGAATGCTACTGACCCCGCCCAGGTCCTTGCCCCGCATGTGGGAGGACCATCCGTTAATCCCTGGCCCTTGAATACCCGAACGCGGTTGGACCAATTAGAGGAAAAGATGCAAGCTCTAGGGGGGATTACCGATCAAGTGACAACTCTGGAGGAACGATTTGACGGTTTCTCAGACGATCAGGCTCATATGGGCGAACGTCTCGTTACGTTAGAGAGAGTGGTTGAAGGGAATATGGCTACTCTTCTGGATCAGGTGGCTGAACTTTCCTTGAAGGTAAATCTCCTAGTGAAGGTTGTTGGAAATGGAGAACCAGCACCTTTGGGTGGCGGTAAAGACCGACCCAGGATCAAGGTCTCCGAGACCAAGGCGTACGAGGGAGCGAGAGACGCAAAGGAGGTAGAGAACTTCTTTTTTGATATGAAGACGTACTTTAATATGGTTTGGCCTGATAGCGAAGGTGCAAAGGTGTCGATGGCAACCATGTACCTCGCCGGTGATGCTAAACTCTGGTGGCGCACCAAGTATGCTGAGATCCAAAGCGGCCACTGTACTATTGGAACATGGGATGACTTGAAGAAAGAGCTTAAGAATCAGTTCTTACTCGAGAATGTTGAGTTCATTACTCGGAGGTGTTTAAGGCAACTGAAGCAGACAGGCAACATCCGTGAGTATGTGAAGCGGTTCTCAGCCTTGATGTTAGATATTCGAGACATGTCTGAAAATGATAAGTTGTTTTGTTTCTTGGAAGGTCTGAAACCATGGATCCATAATGAATTGCAAAGGCAACGGGTTCAAGATTTGGCTTCCGCAATGGCCTCCGTTGAGCGTATCAATGACTACACCCCTATGCAGGGGGAACGACGACCGGCTCAGTCTCAGTCTAGTTCCCAGTCGCAACAAAGAACGGGATCCTCCAATAATTACAACAAGGGCAAGAATGGAGGGTACTAAGCTAGAAGTGGGGGAGACCAAGGTCATGGCCAGAACAGGAATGGGGGAGCAAGTACATGTGGTGTCTCGAGTTCCAATTCTTGGAGGGAGTACCACAGGCCGCGTAACAATGGCGCCGCATCCTCCTCGTCCAGGTTTCAAGGACGTCCTGGGAACTTAAAGTATTTTCTTTGTGGAGGGAATCACAAAGCTTATCAGTATCCTCAGAAGACGGCCCTGAATGCTCTAATGACGTCGCACGGGGACCAAGCCGATGACACCACTCAGGGAAATGATAGCGGTGAAACTCATATGGGTTCTCTTTACTTGTTCAATGCCATGACCACTCAGTTGCCAGAGGTTAAGCCGAAGAAGGGACTCATGTATGTAAACCTTAGTATTAATGGGCAGAGCACTTTGGCGATGGTTGATACAGGTGTTACCCACAGTTTTATTGCCATCCAAGAGGCGAATCGTCTGGGACTGCGTTTGGTGAAAGATTATAGCCGGATGAAAGCTGTCAACTCCGCCGCAATGCCGATACATGGTGTTGCAAAGTTGGTTCCAGTTAAGATGGGACAGTGGAGTGGAAAGGTTAACCTTTTCACTGTGACATTGGATGATTTTAAGATTATCTTGGGAATGGGCTTTCTCCGCTACTACAAGGCACTGTCGATGCCGTTCGTCAACTCCATAGGGATTTTTGGTGACAATCCCTCAATCATACAGATGTCCACACAGAAAGATGAGGGCAAAATATTATCAGCCCTTCAGTTGGAGAAGGGACTGAGGCGAGAGGAGTTGACTTACCTTGCAACCTTACGGTTGAAGCCGGATGATCAAAATCATGATGCCCTGTCGACGGAAGTCTCCCGGGTACTTATAGAATTCAAGGATGTGATGCCGAAAGAATTACCAAAGGTGTTACCTCCACGAAGGCCTATCGATCATCAGATTGAGTTAGTCCCTGAAACCAAGTCTCCTGCGAAAGGACCATATAGAATGAGTCCGCCTGAACTAGCAGAGCTTCGGAAGCAGCTTGATGGACTATTAGAATCGGGCTATATTCGCCCCTCAAAAGCGCCATATGGCGCCCCGGTCTTATTTCAGAAGAAACAAGATGGAAGTTTGCGTTTATGTGTCGACTATCGAGCCCTGAACAAGGTAACGGTGAAGAACAAGTATCAAATACCGCTCATTGCCGACTTATTTGACCAACTGACGTCTGTGAAGTACTTCTCTAAACTTGATTTGAGGTCAGGTTACTATCAGGTCAGGATTGTTGCCCGAGATGAACTGAAGACGACTTGTTTCACTCGGTATGGGGAATATGAATTTCTTGTCATGCCATTCGGCCTGACCAATACTCTTGTAACTTTCTGTACTCTTATGAATGAGCTCTTCCGGAAATATATCGACAAGTTTGTGGTGGTGTATCTGGATGATATTGTCATATACAGCCGCACTATGGAAGAGTATCTTGAACATCTTCACCTTGTATTCCGAGTCTTGCGACAGAACCAGTTATATGTCAAGTTTGAGAAATGCTCGTTCGCGCAGGAACAAGTTATGTTTCTTGGGCATGTTATTGGCGGAGGACAGATTCGTATGGACATGGAAATGGTCCGCGCTATTGAGGAGTGGAGAGCTCCTACGGAGGTTACAGAAGTACATTCCTTTCTAGGCCTCGTGAACTACTACAGCAAGTTCATCGAAGGGTATTCGAAACGCGCGGCCCCCCTTACAGATCTTCTCAAGAAGGACTTCTATTGGTCTTGGTCCGAGAAATGTCAAGCAACATTTGACGATCTGAAGCATGCGGTGATTAGCAATCCGGTCTTAGCCTTTCCAGATATTACCAAGCCGTTTGAGGTACATACCGATGCGTCTGATTTTGCTATCGGTGGAGTATTGTTACAAGAGGGACATCCGGTGGCATACGAAAGTAGGAAGTTGAATGATACAGAAAGGAGGTATTCAACCCAGCAGAAAGAACTCCTTGCTATTGTGCATTGCCTAAGAGTATGGCGACACTATCTGTTGGGAATGAAGGTTCTGGTGAAGACCGATAACAGTACGGCAAGCCATTTCCTTACGCAGAAGAAGTTGACCACAATGCAGGCTCGTTGGCAAGAGTTTCTAGCCGAGTTTGATTTAGATCTCGAACACAAGCCATGGAGGATGAATAATGTGCCGGATGCATTAAGTCGTAAGGCTGAACTTGCGGCCATCTCTACAGCTGCCGAAAAATCTCACTCTTATGTTATCAGCGCCCTCCAAGATATGATCCGCGAAGGGTTAGCGGTGGATCCTCACACCCAGGCCATCATTAACTTGGTGAAACGGGGGAAAACAAAGCGGTTTTGGGTGGAAGATGGTCTTTTATACACGAAGGGACAACAAATTTATGTTCCTCGGTTCGCAGGACTAAGACAGGAGCTGATCAAGGAGTGCCATGATACTCTTTGGGCAGGCCATCCGGGCTGGCGGAGAACACTATCCTTGTTGCACAGGGGTTATTATTGGTCAAATGATCAGAATGAAGTGATGGATTATACGCAGACTTGTCACATTTGCCAGCAAGACAAAGTTGATCGGGATTTGCCACTTGGATTGCTGGAACCACTTCCTGTACCGACGCGACCTTGAGAAAGCGTCTCTATGGACTTAATCTCTGGGTTACCCAAGACGAAAGGATATGGTTCCATACTCGTGATCATCGATCGATTCTCTAAGTATGCAACATTCATTCCGACTCCACTTGTTTGTACGGCAGAGAAAATAGCGCGTCTCTTTGTGAAGCATGTTGTAAAGTATTGGGGCATGCCAAAGGACATTGTCAGCGATAGAGATCCGAGATTTACTGGGAAGTTTTGGAGGGAAGTATTTAGATTACTGGGATCCACTCTCAACTTCTCAACCAGTAACCACCCGCAATCAGATGGTCAGACGGAACGCTTTAATACAATGTTGGAAGAGTACCTCCGGCACTTTGTCAAGGTGAATAAGAAGGACAGGGCTGAACTTTTGGATGTAGCACAGTTTTGCTTTAATCTGCAGAAGATTTCCTCCACCAACAAGAGTCCTTCTGAGATACTATTAGGACAGCATCCCCTCACGCCGCACACAGTGGCCTCCGATTACAAAGGAAGTGTTCCGAGAGCCTACCAGTTTACAAAGGAATGGCAGAGAAATACCGATATTGCCCGGGCCTATCTGGAAAAAGCGTCAGCCAGAATGAAGAAATGAGCCGACCAGAAGAGACGACCAGATCCTTTTCAAGTTGGGGACCTTGTTCTGATCAAGAGATCCCATCTCAAGCAGTGAGGTGACAGAATACACCAAGGGCTAGTATCCAAGTATATTGGTCTGATGCCGATCATTGGTAAAGTTGGGAAGGTTTCCTACAAGCTTCAATTACCTTCCCACCTTCGCTTCATCCATCCAGTGTTCCATGCCAGTGCTCTAAAGCCGTACCACAAAGACAAGGAAGATCCAAGCAAAATTACCGTTAGGCCTCATGTTCCGCTCAAGCCAGTCAGCTTTAGCAAAGTTCCAGAGAGTGTTCTTGCTCACAGAGTGACCCATGTTGACCCGGACACCAAAGAGGAAGTTTATGAGTACCTTGTGAAGTAGAAGGATCTGCCAGATACTGAAGCCAGCTGGGAGCACCAAGATTATCATCCCCTTTTGGTCTGACTAAGGAAGACTGAGGCCAAGCAAGAGAGGAAAGAGAACTGGCAGATGTGAAAGCAGAAGAAAAAGTTAACGAGGGCGTCTCCAAGCTGAGTGGGAGAGAGTGTGACGCCCAAGCTTTGTAAATAGTATCCTTAGGCTGTAAGAAAGCTTTGTACAAATTTTCATTTAATTCTGTAAAGATTAGCTTAGAAAAAAGGGGGAGTACGCTTCGTCTCCACTTTTGATGTTTCCTTTTAAAACTTAGTTGTTTTCCATTTTGCTATATATGTAGAGGACTAGTATTCACTACACCCAAGAAGGAATTTAAGCTTGTAATAGTGTTTTGTAATAGTTGTTGATATATGAATGAAATGATCCCTTCAAAGACCCTTTGTACAGTGTATGTGATGCGTTGAGATTATGTGATGCTTTGCAATGTTGTGTTGCTAAATAATTGATAGAGAAGAGTAATTAGGCTTACTTGGGACAGGTGTCTCGAGTGCCGCACGTGCCAAGCTTGAGTTTAAGTTGGTCCGTGTCAGCAGTGCTGGATGATCTTACTCACAGAGTCTGTGTAAACCCAGTTTCCAAAGTCGAGGGCAAGGTGCGGTTTCCTCCAAATCTCTTGGGCGGCTTGGCAGAAAAAAAAGTATGTGCGATGTAGTTTCGGTCTCAGTACCGCATTGAGGACAGTTGGTATCCCAGTCGCCATATCCATGCCACAGGTTTAACTTTGTCGGGATGCCATCTTGAATGGCTTTCCAGAGGAAAAGTTGGATTCTAAACGCCACCTTCATCTTCCAGATGGTCTCCGAAACGAAATCGTCAATGTTTGTGGTATTGCAACCTAAATGCTCGCTGTTTTGCTCTTTAAGAGAGTAATTATGGATGGACTTAACTGTAAGAATTTCATTATACTCCTGCTTCCATCTGAGGACATCCCTCCCCGGATAGCGACTGAGGGGGATGGATGTGATGAGGTCCGCAATGTCTTTTTGGAACATGGTATGAATTAAAGCTGTGTTCCAAGTTCTACTATTTTGATTAATGAGGTCAGCAACTCTGGTAATGGGCCTAACGAGAGGAGCAGTCCCTGCAGGTCTCCCAAACCTGATGCCCGGGATCCAAGGTTCGAGCCATAGGTCTACACTTTCCTCGTTGCCAATGTGCCAACACAGGTCAGGCCAAATACGATTCTGGGCTTTTAAAATTCCTTTCTAAATCCATGAGTCCAAGTTTCGCGCCTGGTCCAGCATAGGCGGTGCTTTCGGGGTATACTTTGCGATCATGTTTTACACCCAAGGTTTCTCTGGTTCTTTAATGATTCTCCAGAAAAGTTTAGCCAGCATGGCTTGAATATGATGGGTGGCTTTGCGGATTCCAAGTCCTCCGAATTGCAAAGCATAATAATATTATGTTTACCTCGTAACACTTAAGAGCATCTCCAAAAGTGCATACCTTGGTGACCTTGAAATCCAAGGTTGTTCATGTAATGGCCTAATTTCGTAGTAGCTCGAAATAGCTCGAAATTAGCTTTTGCACAAAATGTACCTGTGACAAGAATTAGTATAACCTAATATAAAAATGACACAGGTAATTAGCGTAAAAACCTTTGAATATGTGAAACCACGACCTTTGTTTGAGGATTTAGTAACTATAGCTTTATTGCTTGAGGCTGATATTTGATTACAAGTTTTTTATCTCTTCAGCTAGAAAACTTGGTCTTGTAGTATAAAATTCTTGTTCCTTTCTCCTCTGGAACTCATCTTTTTATAGACCTCACTCTCAGTTCATTATCATGTAGAGACACATTCTCCAAAAAATAGGGCAGGTGGTAGTTGAATGTATAACTGCTAGTTCGTGGAAAACAGGTGTCTTTGACTTGTTCATATTTTATGTAGTGCTCGATTCACGTTCTTAATCAGTTCGTGGTCCAGGTATCATTGTTAATTATGTATGTCACGTGTATAATGCGTGTGTCTGATATTGAGGTACCTCAAGTTTGGCATAGGTCGAGGGACAGGTCTCTACAATCACCCTCTCGTAACTGAAGGTACAGGTGGCTTTAGTTGAGAAACATCTGGTAAATGTTTGTATTTTAGAATTTGGAAAGGTATACTGTAGAATTGGAATGGTTTAGGACTTGTGACTTCTGTATTGAAGATTGGATTTGTCATTGATAGCGTTGGAAAAGACATATGTATTTGGCTTTTGGGTTTCCCAGTAAGTGCTACATTGAATGATGACTGCTTTGGAAATTCTTCCTTGCATTGAATGTTGTTCTTCTGTACATACCGTTGATGCTCGATCATCGGTCATCCTTGGTAAAGTACTCTGTCTCTGGAAAATATTTATTGAAGTTGTCCTCTATTTACAATGGTGACTACTAGACGCCAAGTATACGAAGCCAAGGTTCTTGTTGAAGTACAGAAGCTCTAGTTACGATATTTTGGCAACCAACTTTTGGAGTTGACTACTCTCATATTTGTTCCTCCGACGTATCATGGGATGATGGATGAGGAAGCAGCGGAGGCTGAGAATGACTATTATTAAATGTGGTGGTTCCATCATGTAATCATGTCAGGTGAGCAGCGCCAAATTTGTCTTCGTCTTCTAGTAGAAGATGTCATTAATGAGGCAGATGAGGAAGTCGGCGTACGTCCCAGGAAGTATTGTCATTATCCTGCGAGCGACTGGGCTGTATATGAGTTGATCCATTCTTCTTTCTCTATCTTTCTGAGGTGGTGGAGGTTATAGAGGAAGAGGCGGTGGTGGTGGTTACAAATTGGAAATATGCTTCTAGTCTTCGGACTGGAAATATGCCTCTATTGCAACTATCTTTGTTTTCTTGAAGGAGCATTTCATGCGGGAGAAGCTTCTGGTTTTGGAGTTGAAGTACTGTTGATAAGTGCTATATATTATAACATATAGATCGATCTGTAAGAAGTTTATGATATATTGTGATATCTTTAAAATAAGTTGTAAGGAATTTTTGAGCTAATAAAAAAAAATTGTCGTAATTTTGTGTGAATATTTCAAACTATAAATTAGCATGGGAATTGGAATTTTGATAGATCGATCGGTGTGTGAAAAAATATATGTGGATTGTACAAAATAGTTAATTGTATCGAACTGAAAATCTATGTGACCGAGCTAGAAACAAAAAAATTGATCTCTGTGGATATATGGTAAAGAAGGTAAAACATGTGTAATAGAGTTTGCGATTAGTTCGCAAAACATAAGGTCAAATATCTCATATATGGTGAGCTTGAACTGAGAAATGGAATCATATAAATTTTAGCTGGATTTTAGGGTGTGGAATTTTGGGATAAGGGGGATGTGATACATATCACCCTATATGATGAATTGAGGGGATTTGACGTTATCACAATCGTTTGGTATAAATAAGTTGGAAATAGTAGTTTTACGGAGGAAAGATGGTGAGGACTCATTCTCAAAGAGCTCGGTATGCGTTCGAGGGGCGTTTAACAATAAAGGTAGTGAAAAATTTGTGAGAGGATATTTGGGAGGCTATATTATGATGCCAATTTGCCTAAATCTGTAATACAGTTTAATGGTTTGACTTTAAGGGCGAGGGAAAACGAGGTTGGGCATCACTTTGGTGTGAGGTATTTCGTGAATTGACCGTGGAGCCTGAAGCTCGAAAAACTGCGGTGAAGAAAATTGCCCTAGAAGAAATAGCTGAGGAAGATGAGAGGATTGCTAGGAATGTACTGATTAGGTGTGGCACTCCAAAGCATCTTGGGTGCTTTATGTGTGACTATGTTTGAGAGGGCGAACTTCTGTTAGTTCGAATAAATATAAGTAAAATAAAGTGAGAACATTTATGTGTTAAATTTGCTCATTGGTTGTTGTGAATGTTGTTGTAAATAAACATTTGAATTTTGAAATGGTGTAGCATTGGAAATGACATCATATGTGGTATAAGTAATAGGAGTATGAGAATAGGAATCAGAGTAGCAGGTTTTGTTTGTGTTGGAGACAAAGTTTGATTGTGTATAATTGGAGTGCGTCATCATGAGTGTGGGAAGATGTGAGAGTAATTTGGGTTGGAGAGAGAGAGATACATTTAAATATAGGACTTGGGGTAATGATGGAAATGCGTCTTTACCCAAAAGGTACGAATTATCTGACATGAATAGTAGAAATGACGCATCGGTTCTAAAATTGAGGGCGGCTTGTATAAGCCCCAATAACTGCCAGCGGTTGGAGAAAGAAGGTATAAATAGTCATTCCTCTTTTCCATTTAAACATTTTCAAAATGCAGGGAGATAAAAAACTAGAGAGAGAAAAAAAATGAGTTGCAAAGATTTTAGAGAGAGAGTGAACGAAAGTATCCATTAAAACCGAAGGGCAGAGGGGGTTTCTATTTTGGAGTTGGATAAAAAAAACCTTGTTGTGCAGTTTGGTGTGAAAGAGGAGGCGTACGATATCTTGTATTCGTATTCTGGCATTGAAGGTTAGTTGTTGATTTCTTGTTTTTGTGTTGTGATTTAGAAGAATTTTATCGTGGATGTGAAGTTTAGTATTTTGGTGTGTATTTGAAATTTAAAAATTTGTTATTTTTAGGAAACTTGTGAAAAGTGGTATTGTTTCTCTATAATTTGGCGTGTTGCATGGAAAAACATATATATTGTTGTATGATGTGTATATATGTGTATATATGTATATATAAAAAGAAATTATAAAGAAATTTGATTGGAATACTTAGACATGTATGTAGGTAAAGGCGTGAGATGGCTATAATTTTAGAAATAAGCCTCAATTTTGGGCATACTCTTGACATGGAAACTTCGATCTCTCGTTGTTTGATTAAGGTTGTACCTGTAAAAATTGATAATATAGAATTTGTGGGGGGCAAGTTAGGAACAGAGAGGTCTGACGCAGTAGAGTTAGAGGTGGAGGGAAAGGATGAATTAAAGTTTCCAGATTTCCCTGGGAACTTCGTACCATATCATGTAGATTCAAATGTGTTCAAGAAGTTTTGCAAAATTAAAGGAAGTTTAGGTAGCGTATGGGGTGAGGTGATAGAACATGATGGGAGGTCATTTAGGGGGTGTACGGTTGAAAATGGTGATGAATATTTTTTCTTATTCCATGATTTGGAGCATGGGAAATCTGAGTGGGGAGTGGACGAGTCTACCTCCTTTAAGTTCTTCAATGGGTGTGTCAACAGTGATCTGGACCAGAGATTCTTGTGTTATCTGTCATAGTTAAATTTTAGACTAATGGTGCCTTTAAGCAATCTTGCTAACGGTATTTTGAATGTCATTAAGGCCTGCCCTGCTTAACTAAATGGGAATATGTGGGAAGTGATAAAAGTGTGCGATAATATGAATAGAAGGTGGGCTTTAAGGGGGTGGAGAGGAGAATAACTCCTTTAGATGTTTTGTAGTATTATACTGTGAAATACTATGCAACGATTAAGCGCGCATACTTCTCTTCTAGTTCATTTCGACCTCAGTTCTTCAATCTGAATTCGAAAGGACGAGTATGGAATGATAACTTGATATGGGTAAATGGTGATTGTCTCTAAAGAGTGGACGAGGAACCCATGGATCTTATAAATAAAACTATGAAGAAAAGTAAGTAATTGTTTGTGATATCAAACTGCTATTTTTGTGTTAGTGTTCTGTTTGTATGTAACAATATGCTATATTTGTGCAGATTCTCAGTCTTAAGTGGCGAGAAAGGAATTGATGATTGATACCGTAGCTCGAGAAGGATCAGAGCTCGAGATTGTGCTGGGAGAGCTCAAAATAAGCATATTTAAAAGGGCTAATAGCAGGTCAGGAAAAGTGCAGAAGTCTCAAGCTAAGAGAAAAATGACTAGAACACTATTCAAGGTAGCACCTATTTATTTGAAGTCAAAGCCTCTGGGGGCTACATCGAGCAAATTAATTCAAAGACACCCAAAAAGGAAGAATGTGAAAGTTGATGTGTTGAACTCGGTGGTCACAGAGAGTAGAGAGGTCAGAATGAGTTCAAAAAAGAGAAATGTGGATGCTCCTATTTCACTGAGCGAGGTGAAGGAGTCTAGGAATAGTCCCATTGTGGAGGATGAGTTGTTGGTTATGAAGAACAGGTTGAGGATGGAAACTCGAGAATGTTCAGAGGATCTGGACATGTTTGTGAAGTTAGAGCTTTGTAGGGTAAGTGAAACGCTTCGTTTTTTTTATTCTTGTATTATTTTTCGAACTAAAATGTTTCCTTTTTGTTGTAGGTTTCTCGTGTGTTGAAAGAAATTTGTCTTGGGTTCGAGGATGGGAAGATTGAGTTCGAGAAGAGGGTTGCTCAACTCGAGGCCGATTTAGCACAAGAGAAGGAGCGTTTGAGCTCTGCAATATCCGACCTAAAGGATTCATTCTGGGTCACGATGCTCGAACTCGCAGAGGAGTCTAAGAAGAATGTAGAGGAAGCTTTAATTTCTTGCGAAAACCTCGGTCAGAAGCTCCTCGAAGTTGGGTACTCCGTGTCCGATATTGAGGCTAGAGGTATTTTGTCGAAGTTGAGGAAGCTGATGCTAAAGAGGAACCTGATGTTGAAGGCGGCGCTCCTCAGGAGACTGTGAAAGGGCTGGATGCGGTCTCGGCGAGAACTGATTTAGAGAACCATGGAGGAGAGGATGAGAAGGTAGAGTAAACTTTGAAGTTTTAGTTTTTCGTGAGTTGAAGACTGTTATTTTATGAGATACATTTAGAGGATAATCATGAAGTAGTCTAAGGGATGTTGTAAATGTTGATTTGTATGAACTTAAAGGTTTGCGCCTCAGAATTGAGGATTTAGAGAGAGAGCTCGCTAAGGAGTAAAACTCTTCAACAACTCTTTTGACTTCACACAGTGAGGTACATGTTAAAAAATTGGTCAAAATATTTGACTTGCTCATTTTTAAATTTTGAGAGTTGGCATAAGAGAAATTAAAGAGAAAAGTAATGTATGAAGGCATACAAAATCATATTAACGAAAATAATCCAAGAAGTATAATCAGACATTTTTGGAATTAAAGAGAATAAGAACGTAGAAAATGTGTACCTTGAAATATTAGAGAATCAACGGTGTCATCTGATTTCGAGATGTAGATAGTATGGCCATCAGTGTGAGATAATTTTGTAAGTGAAGGGCTAAGTATCATCTCATTTTGGTGGTATGTGATAGATATAACTGTATGTAGATACGTCTAAAGAAAACTGTAGCTTATTGAACGTATTTGTGAAGTATTATTCAATCGAGCTGTTTATGCAGGCTGAGTTAGAAGATGTTCGAGCTAGTGAAGAATATGCTCTAGAATATAATTATGAGTGTAAGCTTGATATTGAAAATATGAAAGAGGCAAGTGAAGATAGTGCGGATCTATATGTCAAAGTGGAGATCAAGCTTGCTAAAGCGGTAAAGACTGTGATTGAACTGACCTAGCAGATCGAAAGTAAAGATGTTGAAAAGGAAAAACTACAGGGGGAGCTTGCTATTGTGCAAAATGAAGTATGGAAGTTAAATAGTAAGGTAGAATTGTTGGGAGCGAGAGGTAAGGATGCGGATATCGCGCAATACCGCATCAGAATGTTAGAGGTTGAAGCAAAAGACCTGAAAGATAGTTTGGCTAGTTTAAGGGGGCAAGTGGACAAGAAGGAATTCGAACTGGTAAACCCACGAGCTGATTTGGCTAGTGCCAAAAGTGAAGTAGAGAAGCCGAATGAGGTCGTACAAGTAAAAGATGTTAATCTGCGAGTTACCCAAAATCAATGTAATAAATTGAATGAGCGAGTGGTGAAGTTGAAGGCGGACTTAACAAGTTTGCATGGCAAGAAGGTCGAGGTCAGAGAGAGGTCGAAGAAGAGAAAGAATGACGCCAAGGTTGAAACTGAAAAGGGTGATGTTTTTAATACCCAAGCTCGAATTAAAAAGTTGGAAGAAAATTTAGTCTTCGTTCGAGCCTCCATAAGGAAAGCTAATGAACGAGCTAAAGAGAGTGGTGATAGGTTAGAGGTGTTACTCCTCAAAGAGAAAGAGTTAAATAATGTTATCAAGAGAAAGGAAGTGATGTTGAGGAACGCTAGTGCCGAGGGACGTGATGTAAATGATGTGGAGGTAGTGGTACTATGCAGTAAATTAGAGGAATTAAAAAAGATAAATCGGGCTAAGTAAGAGAAGTCGATGGGATTGATATCACAATTAACTGATACTATGTCAAACTTAGAGAAACATTTAGAGCAAGCTAATACCTATTACGCTCATTTGGACAAACATCATAACAAACTAAAGGTAAATTCTTCTGAGTTGGCCGTTCTGAACTGACACAGGATTTCCATGGAGGAGGTGTACTCGAGGAAGATAATGGCAATAATTGCTTATTTTGTAGAAGAAGTAAAAAGGCTAGAGTTTGAAAGAGATACCTTGCATGATTGTTTGCCTGGACTCTATGGAAGCCGATATAGGCCCTAGTACTACAGAACAAGTAGAGCGAGGAAGAGATATTGTAGTTTCTCGAGCATTAAATTTTATGGCTTTACGACCTCCCACGGTATGGGAAAGCGCAGCTGACCTTCCACATGAAAAACTTGTATAAGTGACCTGTTGCTTCTATATGGTAGATGTTGAGAAAGATGAAAGCAAGCATTACCAATGTTTTATCTTGTATTTTAGAGATAGTAGAGATCATTGATTGAAAACTAGTATTACCTTTGTTTTAATCGCTGGTATTGTATAGATGTATCGATTGAAAGCTAGTGTTACATTTGCATTAATCATGGAGATTTAGTAGATACTACATGTATATCTGTAGAGAATAATGTGAGAAAAAACTTGAAAGTTTTTATTGAGTAGAGAAGAATATACAAACTGTTGGAGATTGAAATCTCACTTTTGGAATGTAAAGAATGAGAATAGAGGTATTTTGTACTTGGGAACTAGGTTCTTATCAATAATATTGTTTCAATCTCCTAGTGTTCCAGCGGTTTGGTATTTGGATGTCATTCTCAGTCATAAGGTAGTAGGATCCAAGACCAGTGCGTCCAACGATAAGAAAAAAACTCTCCCAATTTTCTGTGAGCTTTCCAGCATTTAACTCTTTTCAGCTCTTAGAGAATTATCTGAGGACAAGATCGTCGATTTGGAACCCACGGCTTCAGACACTTTTGTTGTACGAACTGGCTAGCATATGATGATAGCGACCCAGGTTGGCAATAGCTCGAGCTCGGGTCTCATCGATCCAGTTCATATTACAGGCTAGCTCAAACTCATTTTCATAATCTGTTAGCTTGTAATCGTTGACATGGTGGTGGTATTCCATTAGAATGATGGCTTCAGACCCGTAAGCCAAGAGGAAGGAGGAACATCCAGTTGATTGCCATAGCGTAGTATAGAATGCCCATAAGATATGAGGCAGTTCTCGTATCCAATTTCCTTTCTTTTTTAATTTAAGTCTCTTCTTGATTCTATCCCCTATCGTCTTGTTGATGATTTTGGCATGTCCATTTCCTTGGGGGTAGTATGGATTGGATGGGGAATGAATGATGTTGTGTTTGTTGAGAAAAGGTTAAGAAAAGCCACAACCTTTTCTCTAACGAACTGTGCCCGTTATTGATCTGAATCAGGTTGGGGCATCCAAACCGTGTGATGATATGTTCCCAGATAAATGATATGACTTTTTCTTCTCTAGATCGACAAAGGGAAACTACTTCCACCAATTTTGTAAAGAAATCTATTGCCAAGAGTAAGAATCTTCGGTTACCCAACGTATTGGGAAATTCGCCAACTAGATCGAGCGCCCACCTCTTAAAAGGCCAAAATACCTTGCTCACATAGAGTTCGAGTACAGGTGCTCGTATCATGTTTCCATATCGCTAACATGTGTCTCATCTTTGTGAGTACTCATCCGCTTGTTTTCGCATTCCCGGCCAGAATACTCCTTGCGTAATCACTCTATTTGCAAGTGACATGGGAGCCATATGTTCTTTCATGT
Source organism: Kingdonia uniflora (assembly GCA_014058105.1). NCBI lineage: Eukaryota > Viridiplantae > Streptophyta > Magnoliopsida > Ranunculales > Circaeasteraceae > Kingdonia > Kingdonia uniflora. The sequence continues at coordinate 743,519 of JACGCM010000857.1, forward strand.
AAGTCTTTGTGCATTCCATCAGCTTGTTGCTTGGAGATACACTTTAGATAAGGCCCTGTTACTGATCTTTGATATAAACGGCCTGTCTGAACTGCATAACATTTCAAACTTTTGATCAACTGTCGCGTTCTTTTGGATCATCTAGAAGGGGCCCGTCACATTCATTATTCGGGTCGAGATAGGTAATATAAGATTTCCTCCAATTGTCGTCCTCCTCGTCTTCGTCCCCAGTGTTGATCGTGCATATAGAGTGGAGATCAATGGTGGGGTTGAGACCACTTCAATTTGGAGGTATCGTGCTTCTATACCCAAGACCCCGGTTAAGTAAGACAAAGAATCAGCGTGTCCGTTTTTCCCTCGTAGTAAATAGTCAATAGTAGTTTTTGTGAATTTGGTCATTCTGTTGGCAATGAGGGTGACATAATCAACCATCTTGCCATTCTTTTTATATTGCACGGAGTAGTGGTAGACTATGAGTAATGAATCTATATAGACTGACAGCTCAGGAACTCCAAGTTCAAGTACTAAATTGAGCCCACGAATCAAATCTTTGTACTCTATGACATTATTTGAGGCTTCAAAATTCAAGCGTATTCATTTCTTGATTCTGTCATTTGATGGAGTAATCAGTACGATTCCAATACCTGACCCTGCGGGTCCTGCTGAGCCATTTGTATAAAATCTCCATCTTTTTCTTGTAACCCATTTAACTCGTTCGTCAAAGGGTTCGGTAGGTGGATCTTCTGTAATTTTGTCTATGAGATTAGGGTCGTGCTCCTCTCAATCAGGATCTTCTCTAGGAAAATCTGCTAAAAAATTGGCAACTGTTTGGTCTTTTCTAAATGGCACTGCTCGAGATATCTTGTTCTCCCAAGCTTACAGACCATTGTTGTACTCTTCTAGATTTCTCTTTTTTAGAATTTCCCGGAGTGGGTAGTTCGTCATAACTTTGACGAAATGATCTTGGAAGTAGTGTTTGAGCTTCTGTAAAGTGTAAACGAGAGTTAGAAAGAGTCACTCGATCTTGAAATATTTTGTTTCCGTTGGAGTGTGGGTTTTGTTGATGAAATACACCAGCTTTTCAACCTTTCCTTCAAGTCGAATGAGGACCGAGCTAAGAGAGTTTTCTATAACAACGAGGGAAATTATCAATTCCTCAATGTCAATTGGAGTGCTCAACTGCTCATTATGGGAGACTTCCCCAAATAGGTTTTAAATTCTTGAAAAGTTGTCTCGTATTCTTCTGTCCAATCAATCTCTTCGTTGGGTCAAATATTTCCTCGCGTAGTACATCCTCGAAGTAACATGAACAACCATCTGCATCGATCTGATGACTTAGAAACAAACCGATTGATAGCGACGATCTTGCCAGCGAGCTTTTGAACGTCTTTCTTTATTATTGGAGACGGTATGTTGAGTAGATCTCAAATTTGATCTAGATTGGCCTCAATCCCTTTCTTGCTGATGAGATGTCCTAAGAATTTAGTGCACTCTGAATTAACATTTATCAGGGTTGATCCTTAAATTGTATGAGCATAAAATATGGAAGATTGTATCGAGATCTGTGATATGATCCTTCTTCTGTAAGCTTTTGCAGAGTAGGTCATCGATGTATACTTTAACAATCTTTCCCAAGTGTGTTTTGAACATTATTATCATTAAACATTGATACGTTGCTCTGGCATTCTTCCGTCTGAAAGGCATGATTCTATAATAGTAGAGCCCCCTTTCAGTGATGAAAGTAGTTTTTTCTTGATCGTCATCTAAAAGGGGTATCTAATTATGGCCGGAAGCGGTATCTATCATAGGATGTGTCCTGCTGTTGAATTAAGAATTTGATGAATGATTAGAAGAGAAAAACTATCATTTGGAGTATGTTTGTTTAGATCTATGAAATTCACACAAACTCGGATCTTCCTATTCTTTTTTGGAGCGACGACAATGTTGGAGATCTAATCCGGGTACTTAGCTTCTCAAATGAATCTGAATTCGATCAATTTATCAATTTTATTGTTGACTTCATCCTGAAGACGAGGTGATAGTCTTCTATGTTTCTGTTTGACTGCCGTGGCATTGTTGTTGATGCTCAATTTGTGACATACCTTGGTTGGGTCGATTCCTGACATTTTTTTGAAGTTCAAGCGAAGACGTCTCGGTTCATTCATAAAAAGTGAATGAAGGCCTTCTTTATGTGCTGGACCAGCTTGGTACCAATATAAGTACCTCTGTTAGGTCCATCAATGTCTATGTATTATATAGGTTCTTCGGTTGAAGGCTAGTCATCGATGTGACCAGCTTTTTGTAATTGTTATCCAACAAATTTGTCTGATGTGTAAAGTATGGCAGAAACTATATTTGTGTATGCTCATAAAAGCTTTTGACTGCCTTTGATTTCATAGATGTCGTCGTTGTGCTTGAAATGAAATGTTTGATGGTACGTGGAAGCGATTTCTTCCATGTTATGAACTAGCAGCGGCCCATAATCCCTAAGTAACGAGATTTAGCGTTGATGATGTAGAAAATGATGTCAATTATGGCAGGTCCAGCAGTAATGGGTAGGATGATCTTACCCACTCATTCTTCCTCAGAGCCATTAAACCTACTAATATCAATGTCGCTTGGTATAACTTGATCGGTTAGTCCCATTTACTCAATTATACTCTGAAAGAGGATTTCGATACCACTACTAGTATCAATCATCATGGTATACATGATGAATTTCCTCATCTTCAGTATGATAACTAGAACATCATGATGAGGAAATTTGACGTGACTGATATCGCAATCCTCAAATAAAATCCTAAGTCGTCGATTGCTAGATTCAAGGAGTTTAGCTTCTTTATCCTGAATGGTAAGGTCGCAGTATTTTGTAAATCTGGTAGAGTTGCTGATTTGATGGATCTCGATCATGTTGTTATGGTACATATGGTATAAGTATTTTTCCTCATACTGATCTTCGACTTGAACTACTTCGACCTGCGTCGTATAGCTTCCATATTTGTATCCTTTCAGGTCGATAATGTACTCGTGCATTCTCCCGTCTTTGAAAATATATTCCAGCAACCTCTTTAAAGTATAACAGTTGTCAGTTTCATGATGAGTTACCTTATGATGCATGCAGTATGGTTTGCCTTCAATTGGTTCCAGTGGTTGAGATGTACGATAGAACTTGTCTTTTACCAATATTAGAAAAATGGATGATATCCGGACATTCATCTTGGGGAAGACTGGCTTTGGTAATAAATTGTATTTCCAAAATTTGCCTGTGTTTGTTTTAGCACGCTTTTGATCACCCTGGTCCTCCTTTGATTCACTGTTGTGATCTGTGTTTCGACATTTTGTGGTTATGATGGATTTAGTAGATTTATGCCTTTCGGTCGTCATCCTTTTCAGGTCGACATACCTATTGACCTTGGTAATCATGTCTTCCAAGGTTGTAGGTTTGTTCAAGAAGATATGTTCCTTCGCTTTGCAATTGATCTGGAGTGCATTGGTAAATGCAGAAACGGTTATTTTTTGATCGAGATTGTCGACTTTTCTTGCGAGTTCCAGAAACTTCTTTGCAAAGACCTCGAGCTTCTCTCATTGAGACTGTTTAAGATTGATAAGAGTGTATAAATTCTCCTCCTTGTCTTTATTGTAAGCATACGCTTTGACGAAGATCTTCTGGAGTTGATCAAATGTGATGATGGAATCTTCAGGTAAAGAATAGAACCACCGTAGCGGTTCTCCCTGAGGGCTTGTAGCGAACAGACGAAATAAAATATGGTTTAGATTTGAATATAATCCCAGCGAATCATGGAATTGCAGAATATGCTTTTTCGGATCAGTGCCTTTATATTTACGTATTTTAGGAGTATAAAACCCTGTTGGTACTTCCATATCAAATAACTCTTTGGTAGTCGGACTACCGTACAACTTTGTTACATCGTCTTTTTTGCCTAGAGCTTGAGCTTCAATCAACTCCTTGATACGTTGATCCATGCGTTCTTGTGTAACGTACTGACGTGGTGCTTGAGCGACTTAGCGTGCTGGTCTGGGATTATAAGTATCAGTGACCTCGCTTAAGCGCTTACGAGTTGGTATCCTGGGTTGAGGTCATTGCTCTTCTTCTTGACGCTTGGAAGGGCGATGACTTCTACTAAGATCAGACTGATCTTCTCGTCCCAAATAAATTGAAGCTTTTGGTTCAATATGGAGACCTTTAAAAAGTGTTTTGCTAGTTTCTCCTCGAGGTCTCAATCTTTCCCGAGCAGAAACTCGGGAGTTTGCTGGGATCTGGTCACGATCTCTAGTAAGGGGAGCTTGCTGATTATCTTGTAAAGATTGCAAGATGGTCTGCATTATTATCATTTGTTCTTCATGTTGCTTGAATTCTGTTTGACGAACTTGACGCTCGCTTTCGAGTTCCTGTTCACGGAGTTCACGATCAAGGACTAACTGAAGCTCGAGCTCATTACGTTTCTATGTTTCAGCGTTGAAGCTCACCCTTAATTTTGCAAGCTGATCTGGGTTATACAAGAATTAGTATAACCCAATATAAAAATGACACAGGTGATTAGCGTAGAAACCTTTAAATAGGTGAAAACTACGACCTCTATTTGAGGATTTAGTAATTGTAACTTTATTGCTTGAGGCTAAAATTTGATTACAAGTTTTTTATCTCTTGAGCTAGAAAAACTTTGTCTTGTAGTGTAAAATTCTTGGTCTTTCTTCTTTGGAACTCATCCTTTTATAGACCTTACTCTTAGTTCATTATCATGTAGAGACACATTCTCCTAAAAATGGGGCAGGTGGTAGTTGAATGTATAACTGCTAGTTCGTGGAAGACAGTTATATTTGACTTGCTCATATTATCTGTAGTGCTCGATCTAGGTTCTTTATCAATTTATAGTCCAGGTGTTATTACTAATTGTGTATGTCACGTGTATAATGCGTGAGTCTGATATTGGGGTAGCTTGAGTTCGGTTTAGGTCGAGGGACAGGTCCCTACAGTTCACATATAGGTAGTTTGTTTTCATTCCAAAATTGCTATTTTTGGTAGGTGCCACGTCATAAAAAACTTAAATAACAATACTTATTTAAGTGCCATGTAGCAAAAAAAAAAAAAAAAAAAACTCATCCAATAGTGCACTGTTGGATGGTTTATTTGTTTCAAAATCTGATATGGCACCCAAAAATCTAAAGTAGGTAGGCACTTTTGGAGATGCTCTGACAATAAGCTCACGGGAGACAAAATTACATGTTCTAACCAAGAACATCTCCTAAAGTATCTCACTCAGTTGGGTGAAAAAAACCAAAATCCAAATGAGGGAGGTCTAATCTCATCCAACAGTACCTCAGTTGGTTTTTTTAACAGGAGCCTAAATGTTGGGTGTTCGTTTAATTCTTTTTTACTATTAGGCGGCCGATTTGATTTTTTTATTTATTTTAACAATTGGGTGCCCGATTTGAATTTTTTTTTTTAAAAGAAACAATTGGATGCCCAAACCTTAGGCGCCCGATTATAAAATAAACACACGCCCAACATTTGGGCCCCCGATAGGAACGTATAAAAACAAGGTTGTACCTTGAAAAGTAAGGCTCAACCTTGCTTTTTGAGGAGAAAAGCCAAGTGAGTAAGGTGTTGTTGGAGGAAAAAAATCATATGTGGTACCTTGGAAAGCAAGTGAGTGAGGTACTTTTGGAGATGTTATAAGAATCTGGGATAAACAAATATGTCACATTCTACACTTTACTTAGATAAAGAAGACATTCGGATACAAAAACACTTTAGGCTACAAGGCATGTTAAAATACAGATAGATGCAAGACAGATTCTTTTAAAGGGATAGATAGATAGATAGATAGATAGATAGATAGATAGATAGATAGATAATCAAACGATCCTTATGGATTGTTTTGGCCATAACAACAACAAAAATATTACAATGTCACAAAATTTGTTCTTCCCATTTTATGTTTATTACTATCCAGGTTTCTTTCTCTCCGTCTCGCTTCCTCTACAATCTCAGCATCTCCCCTGTCTCTCTATCTCACAGGTGCATAATCAATAAACACTAACTCAAGCTCACAATCTTTGTTCTCTCAAAAGAAGTTAGGCCATTTCTTCATCCCCTTACCATACTTAATCCCTCAATCAACAACTTGATCTCCTGCCCTTATACCCTCTTGGGGTTTTCTAGTATTTCACATAAACACGTCACATACTTACACCCACACTTAGGGTGTTTTTGGTTCGTAGAAAATGGTGGAAATGGTATATTAGCTTATTCCGCATCTCAGACTCATGCGTCATCTTCGACCAATATATAAACTTTTGACCTTACCAACAGAGCACGTGGTACAGTCAGAAATAAGACAGCAACATCAGGAAGCAAATACAACACGAGTTTCTCAACCAACACCACTCGTCCATGATACTCCTCGCACTCTTAATTGAGAGTCGACTTGTAATAGCTTATTTCGTATCTCAGACTCATGCTTCATCCTTGAACTATTCTGCATATACGAAGCACTATTAAAGATGTATCCGGTATTCAATATTCGACCTCTACATTAATAGTTCGAGTCAACAAGCACAACATCATCAATATAGCCATTACAAGACAAGCAGGATCAATCCGTTTCACAATCTGATCAAAGAGTATCTAACATATATTTGGTAACGTCTGTCATCAAGAATCTTAATGGTCGTCAAACGGTCATATTATAAGACCTATAAATAGGACCAGAGAATTCAAGATGATGGAAGACTTTTACCCGATCAAGAAAGTCTCTACAGAACATCTTATAATAGCTAGCATTCTTAATAACATCTCTTTCTTTCTAAAATCCTCAAGAGAGGTCATGGTTTTTAACCTATTTAAAGGTTTTCCACGCTAAACTTTTGTGTTAGTTATTATTAACGTTTTGATTATATATGGTGTAAAGGCTAAGTCTAAATCCCAGAATTAGGGTATTACAGTTAGCACCGTATGTGGGAATCGAATTCTCAAACCCATTATCTCATAAACTGCTGATTATCTTCTTTCAGAATGATACCTCCAGGTCAGGTCAAGCCGACCGGTCCAGCAAAAGAAAATGTCATACTAACAGATCTGCAGGCAACTTTAAATTTTAAAACAGAAAGATGTGCCGCCATGGAGCAACAGCTAGCAAGTGTACATGACGCGTTGAAGATTCTATTGGGTTCACAGATCGCCACCCAGAAGAACAAAGTAATGCAACCAGAAGGCTCGTAAATCTCTATTCTTGACAGAATAGGACCTCTTTCGAAAGACAATCACTTAGGAGGTATACTTCGATCTAACCATCACCAACAGGAAATGGAGCCCATCCCGATCCAGGAGGTCTACCAAGAAGTAGATGGCAGCCTTGCAGGAGTCAGACAGACTAAAAATTTACCTCAAAGAGTTCGAATTCCAGTAAAAGAATGTCCAAGTGAAGGGAATAAGGATCACATCCTGGAGAAGGACGCGTCGCACGCCCTGCCACTGCAGCTCGACAATATGTAACTCAGGAATATGTTGATTGGCGAATCAAAGAACTACTCGAAGCTCAGACTTCGACTAAGGGAATCCACAACAGATTACAAAAGAGCCTGATTGCACATGAGCTGCAGGATGGCGAGGTCCCCGCTGTGTTCCATACTCCGACACGTCCAAGAGTTCCAAGATGCTTTAGGTATACATTCCACATCCAACCACATTATACGCAGGCTCTTTCCTACCAGCTTATCAGGCGAACTCTTGCGACGGTTCCACACACTACCCGAAGGATCCATCACAACATTCGAACAGTTGCGAGAACTCTTTGTTAAGAATTACTCACACAGCAAAGACAAAGATGAGAATCTATACTCTCTTTTAAGCCATAAGCATATGCCAGAAGAGAAGCTCGAGACATTTACTAAAAAGTTTTCGGAGTTAGATCGAAAAGTAGATCAGCTCTACCAGAAGATTACTATTTCAGCTTTCTCCAATGCTTTACTCATCGATAGAAGGGCGAAGTAGTACCTCATCCTAAACAAGCTGACAACTCTGGAGGACATGATCAAAAAATCGACCTTGAAAGAATGGTGCTTGACAGGCAGAAAACTCAGAAGTTAACATTGACAGCCCGAGATCAATCAACAACCAAAGATTTTAACCGTGCTACTGATCAGGGAGGAGACAAGAAACAGACAAAATCTAATGACAAAATACCTCGGAAGGGCAGTAACCCAAGATAAATGTAACCATAGCCAGTATTTATCCTATACTTCAGAAGGATAGGTTTTTTTGTAATACACGGTATCTCAAACCCATTGAGAACAAACCATATTGCATTCACCACAAGGTCAGACTTCTTGAGATAGAATACTATTTTGCCTTACAATGACCGTTGGAATATATCTTTGCAGATGGACGAATGCATGAATACATTGTAGATGTTGAGAGTTACATGAATGGGAATTACAAACTTCCTACAAAAGCCGAACAAATCAAAGAACTGGCTGGGCAGAAGCATTTATACCATATATCCCTCAGCCACTTTGTTGAGACTCATATCGTCAACCAATCGAACTAAAGAAAAGGATGGCATGTCGGCCAATGTCACGACCTGTTAATAAAAGATAAAGAATCTCATTTACTTCCCGTATCCAGCTCTAAACAAATAGGAATTTCTTTTAACGACTATGATGTTCGTCATGTCAACTATCCTTACCATGATGCTTTGGTGATCACGTTAAAAATGAGAAACGTGGTCCTTCACATGATGATGATAGATATGGTAGTACTATCGAACTACTTTTTCAAAGCACGATTGATGAGATAGGACTGGCCGATAAGGTGCAGCCCAATGATATTGACATATGTGGGTTCAATGGTTCTAGAGAAGAACATTATGAAAGATAATACTTCCTATTACGGCAGGACCAGCAACAATTGACACTGTCTTTTATGTAATCAATGCAAAATCCTGTTATTTGAATATCATGGGACGTTGTTGGTTACATAATCTGCGAGCTATTCCATCGACCTATTATTTGGCATTGTGATTTGAATGGGAGGGTGGTATTTATGAAATCAAAGGAAGCTTGAAGCTAGCTCGAGCATGCAAAAACTCTGTTGCCATCGAATTAGAGCCCTCACAGCCACAACTCGCATAGTAATTACATAAAACAATAAAGAACATTACAGAAAACTTTACAGTAAACTCTACAGAAAGCCAGCTGCTAAGTACAGAAATCACATAATATATCAAAATCAGTGGAGATAAGTGAGGAACATATATTGGCACACTTCTGCCCATAGCAGAGCAAGATACTCTTATCCAGTTCCTTAAAGACAACAATGATGACTTCGCTTGGACTTTTCACAAAATGTTAGGCATCGATCCTAATCTGGCTTGCCACAAACTCAATTCGAAAGATAAAGCTGAAGTCGTTAAACATAAATAGAGGACTCTAGCACTAAGACTCTGCGAAGAAGTCAATAGATAAATTGATAAGCTCATTGAAGTTGGCTTTATTCGAAAAGCCAATTATCTAGAATGGATCTCAAATATTGTAGCAGTACAAAAGAAGAACGGCCAGATCAGAGTATGCGTGGATTTCACGGACCTCAACAAGCATACTCCAAAGAATAGTTTTCCACTTCCTATCATAAACCATCTGCTCGATTCTACTGCAGGACACGAACTCATGTCCATGATGGATGTCGCTTCAGGGTACAATCAAATACCTCTACTACCTGATAATCAAGAGAAAACAACTTTTATTATAAAACATGGCCTAAATTTCTATAAGGTCATGCCATTCTGTCTCAAGAATACTGGAGCCACTTATCAATGATTAATGACACAGAAGTTCAAAGATCACCTTGGAAAAATAAAGGAAGTCTACATTGATGATATATTATGTAAAAGCCTTAAGAAGGAGAACCATATTAGAGATTTGCACACTACTTTTGACATTCTCTATTTCTACAAGATGAGACTCATCCCTAATAAATGCCAGTTCGGGGTCTAGTCAGACAAATTCTTGGGACATTTGATCAGTAAGCAAGGTATAGAAGTTAATCCAGATCGTATTCGTGCACTATTGTCTATGCATTCTCCAAAAACAAAGAAAGACGTACAGAAGTTAGTAGACAAGATTGCTATGATAAATTGTTTTGTCTTAAAGTCTTCAAACCGATGTCAATGGTTATTCAACCTATTGCGTGAAGGAACAATGAAAAAGAAGTTTAAGAAGGATCCTGAGATCGAGTAGACAGTAGAGTGTGAAACAACATTTTAGGAGCTTAAACGTTACTTGGGTACCTCACCAGTGATGAGTACACCTAACAAAGGGGAAGAACTCACCATATATTTTGCAGTTACCGAGTAGACAGTAGAGTGTGAAACAACATTTTAGGAGCTTAAACGTTACTTGGGTACCTCACCAGTGATGAGTACACCTAACAAAGGGGAAGAACTCACCATATATTTTGCAGTTACCGACGAATCATTAAGTTTTGCTCTCATTTAACTTGATGAGAAGACAGAGAAACCAGTCTACTTCATCAGCAAAATTCTCACTCCAACAGAAACCTGGTATACCAAAATCGAGAAACTGTTCATAGCTCTCGTATACACGTCGCAAAAATTGAAACAGTATTTTCAAGCCCACTTAGTTCGAGTAATGACAAACTACCCTTTGCGAGAGATCTTATCCAAACGAGAAAAATTCAGGCGAGTACAATAATGGTCGGTCACTCTTGGCGAACATGACATCCATTTTGAACCACGACATTCTGAAAAGGGTCAAGTAATAGATTTTCTTGTCAACTTCCCAGCAGAAGATCCTGACTGGGAAGAAGACAGTATGGATACTAATGAAGAATAGTTTGAAGAAAAATTAGTCTGGATAACTCAAAAGGAATAGCATTTTTAACTGATGGATCTTCAGACCTGCAGGATCAGGCATCGGAATCAGACTTATCACACCTTTCAATGATAGGATCGAAAAAGCAATTAGACTCAATTTCGAAGCTACCAATAACGAGGCTGAATACGAAGCAATGATTCATGGTCTACATATTGCTCACAAGATTGGATTTCCCGAGTTATCTGTGTATGCGGACTCTTTGCTCATTGTGAACCATTACACAAAAAAGTTTTAGAATAACGGCAAGATGATTGATTACGCAACAGCAGTAGCCGACAGAATGCACAGATTCAAGAGGATTACTATTAAACATTTACCGCGCAGAGAAAACATACATTCTAATTCCCTGCCCTATCTGGCAGGAGTCCTCAGCGCAAAAACTTGATATCTTAAGATCGAAATACTATCCACCCCTAACATTAACATTATAAGCTCAAATTCTGCTAATATTGGGGGTATTGAAGATGACGAAGACGATTGGAGACAACCTTTTCTTACATATATCGGACCTTATAACAAGTTTGACGGGGAACTTCCTAAAGATCCTACTGAACGACGATGAGTACTTAATAATGCTAAATGATACATCGTGAACAATGGTCTCCTTTACAAAATTTTGGTCACAGGACTTACCTCGAATGTTTATCGAACAAAGAGGCTCAAAAATTCCTGCATGAACTTCACAAAGGCACTTTTGGTTCCTATGCAGCAGGACAATCTCTAACCAATTGAGCTCTTACTCAAGGAATCTTCTGGCCTAAAATGAAAGCTCAAGCCATCGAACTTACAAGCAAGTGCGATGCCTGCCAATGATACGGCCCCCAAATTCGAGCTCCAGCCTTGGAATTCCATTCTAGCAATGTTGTTTGGCTATTCAAAAGGAGGGCTCTCGACCTCGTAGGAGAATTCCCCACTGTACCAGGCAAAATGAAGTACCTCCTCGTAGTAACAGATTACTTCATCAAATGGGTGGAAGCAGTCCCTCTATGTCGTACACGAGAATACATCATCAAGTTTATATGGGAAAACATCATCATTCAATTTGGCTGCCCCCATCTCATCATAATCGACAATGAACCTCAATTCATTGGCTCCAGAGTCGTTGAGTTTCTCAATCAACACAACATCATTCACTCTCCCTCTAATCCATATTACCCATAAGGAAAAGGTCAGGCTAAAATCACCAATTGCACTATCGGGGATGGAATCAAGAAGTGCCTAACAGAGAAGAAGGGTAATTGGGTCCAGGAATTACCAAATGTATTATGGGCATATCGCACAACACCTAGGGTATCAACCGGATGCACACCGTTCCTTCTAGTATACGGTACAGGAGTAATCATCCCTACTCAAGATCATCACCCATTACGTAACCATACCATGACAGATGAAGAAAATGAATTATGGTTGGCATGTAACATGAATTGGATCGAGGAGACTCGAGATAGAACGATAATAAATTTGGGAAGATACCACCAATTTTTACCCCGATCTTATAATAAGCGAGTTCGTCATAGAGAGTTTGAAATTAAAGATCTCGTCCTCCTAGAAGTTCCCAAGCACAGAAAAGAAGTCAATGCTGGGAAACTGTCCAAAAATTGGGAAAGTCCATTTATCATTGTTGGAAAAAGTGGCCTTGGTTCTTACGATCTTGCCACTAAACATGGAGAGTGAGTACCTAATCCTTGGAACACGAGGAGATTGAAGTTGTATCAAAGATAATAATCTATCACACTGTACTTTTCTAAAATCAATCTATCTTGTATGACGATCTTATATCAATGAAAGACTTATGCTTGATCCCCATACATTTGAGTACTTTTTACTATTTCATATAGTACTTTATCTAAAACATTCCTTGTACGTTAATCTTACACCAATAAAATACTTGTGCTTGATTGCCCTACATTATAGTACTTTTCTAATATATCTAACAAATACTTCTATATACATATTATATATCGTTTGTTGCTTTGGTCAAACTGATCATCTATTACATTACAGATCGTTTGTTGCTTTGGCCAAACTAATCATCTATTACATTACAAATCGTTTGTTACTTTGGCCAAACTGATCATCTATTATATTATAGATCGTTTGTTACCTTGGCCAAACTGATCATCCATTACATTACAGATCATTTGTTGCTTTGGCCAAACTAACCATCTATTACACTACAGATCATTTTTTTGTTTTGGCCACACTGATCATCTATTACATTAAAGATCGTTTATTGTTTTAGCCAAACTTATCATATATCACATTACAGGTTGTCTATGACCTCAGCCAAACCAATCTTCTATGTTCTTCTACGTCTGTTGCCTCAGCAACCATCTACTATACAAAATCCTTTCGAGTCATTCTATAAAATAGATATCCAACTCATACATTAACACTAGTTAGTCATAAGGTTAGTATAAATCATTCTTTTGCCAATAGTCTTATCTTCATACACTCTATCTACTATAGTCGTTAGTATATATAGAACCTTATTACAATCGTTATGCCTCATTCCTCACCAGAGCTTTCACTTGAATTATCACCTGGAGAAATTTCAGTATTACTTGGACAACCCTTATATAGGTGACGATGCATAAACTATGGCATCCTACCCACAACAATTTGTTTGCCTTCCTTAATCATACTCTCTTTTAGAGCTCCAATTATTGACACCATGGGATCCAGATACTCATATCGAACCAACCTTATTTCATACTGCGCTCCTTGTGCAGCCAACTTGTCATAAACAGTTTTGCTTTCTATTTCTAATCTATTGAACTCTGCTACAAAGAATGAAATAACTATTGTCATATCTTTCTCATACACATCACCTTCCTCACTTTTTACCTATTTAGACAGAATTAGCTCGCTAAGTTTGCTTTGAGCTTCCTTCAGCATAGCTTCCAAATGTGCACAACGCTTATACGTTTGTTCTTTTTCTTTCCACACATCGACATTCCGAGATTCCAACACTGTCATGAATTCATCCATATGGCAAACCATATACGTTTCCCCCTCCACTTCATCATCATGGTACTTTCTATTTATAGTACTATCGTTGAGACTTATTACATCCCTAAACAAATCTGCCTCCAATTTGGTATTTGTGCCACGCAATGCCGTACTCTCCGCTTTATACTTTAAGTTATCTAGCTCTCGTGATTGAACAGTATGTTCTAGCATATATACCTTGTCCCAAGTCTTATTAATGATTTCGTTCTGTTGATTGCGAACCTCTTCCATCTTTTTTATCATCACATTAGCAACTAACCACAATACTTCATAATTACGAGCATGAGCTCGCATATCAGTTATCTTCGCCTTGAGCTTATTTACTTGAAATTGCAGGTCTTTCACATTATTTCCTTCTACTTCTAACACTACCAACATTTCTGTAACCTGAGTTCGAGCAGATGCCAATTCAGACCCTTGTTGGCTAGCTTATTCAAAGGTACATACAACTTCAACACCCTTTTTCCTTATTACTTCTTCTAATCCCTCTATCTTCCTCAGTTCGATGGCTAGTTCAGTCTCTTTCTCTCACAGCGTCTCAGCCACACAGATTACTGTACTTTACTTTTTTATCATAGTTCGTTTATACAAACAGATTACATATCATAGTTAACAAGTTTAAATCAAGAACATGATATCTAAGTAACATCGATATATCATTCTAATTTATCATCACAGGGAACAAATTTCATTTATCATCAAAACAAAACAGTATACAAGGATCCCACATATATAGGGTCGGTAATAAATTGGAACACCCGAGGATTGCTCTTTATCTCTCGAACTCTTTCTACTCGTTACTTGAACATCACATGAGCTGTAAAGGCCACCACCTCCTGCTGGCATTGTTTGCGCCACGATTGGGTATCAGACTATCGACCTCCTCCTTGTCTTCTTCGAATGACAGTTCCCTCGACCTAGGAGTATATTTTTCACCAACAATTTCCCCCTCATCTTTAGTGAACCACATATTTTTAGCCTTGGCATTCTCCACATCAAAATCTTTCTCACATTCTGTTACGAACTTCCTAAATTCGTTATCTACCCTTGCCAGTTCTCCTCCATAAAAATCAATGACACTGTCTATATGACACTCTTGTTCTGTTCGAGCATCAACTTTTGATCGTGACGGATACAGATGCTCCTTCAATTGCACAAAGAAACCGTTGGCGCGTTTCTTTGTACAATACACCTAAAGCCATCACATCAACTTTTACCCTTATTCGAATAGTTACTTCTTTTGATAACCGCGTCACTAAGGACATTTTTTGCTCAACATGTTACAATAACTCATCCTGTAATTCCTTTAACTCACCCTTTAATTACTACTGAACCTCTATTAACTCTCTTTTTATCCTAAAAAATATAATTCTCATAGCCCTCTGATCCTATATAAAGCCAAACACATCAGATAAAGGTTTGACATTGCCCCATACAACATACACACCAGCTCGAGCAGAACACTTTCTCGCCTCTAAACTATGACGATTACATGCTTCTTGAGCTAAAAACATAACTCAAGCTGGGTCCAAAACTACAACTCTTTCCTTCAAAAGCTCTACATAAGCTTCTTTTAAACCCCGTTCACTATTTACTTCGACCTCGAAATGCAATGTCAGAGCTATCAACATACTTTGACACCTATCCTTATCACTCGAGTCATTAAAACAAGTCAACTCTTTTGGTTTTCGAACTAATACCCCAATTTCCTCTTCCTTTCTTAACACCTCGTCCCTCTCTATTTTTATCTTAGCATATCTACATTGGAGGTCATTTAACTCTTTAAACGTTTTCTCAAAATTAAGTTTAAATTGCATTATCTCATATTCAGTTTTATTAAGAACCTATTGAATACGAGCCACAGAATCCCTCGCTCTACTCAATATTTTCTCCAGTTCGAAATTAGTTTTTCTCAATCGTTCTATCTCCTATACATATTACAAATATCTTGTTATTATATAGACATTTAGAAAGAGCATATTTCAAAGTATCAATAAAACTTAAACAGTGTATGATAATACAGAGTACAATCACATCCAAATCAAGCGAGCTGTATAAAGTCAAAATAGAATACCATAGAACGTTTAGAGATTCTTGTTGATTTCTACCTCAGATGGAGGCTCCAACATTTTCCCAATAGGATGGGCTGGATCAGTATGTTTCGATAGAGGATCCAACATGTTTTCAGCTGATCGGATTGGCTCAGTACTTTCTGGTGGAAGCTCTAATGTTTTCTCAGCAGATCAGACTGGCTTGGTACTTCCTAGTAGAATATCCAACATTTTCTCAAGAGAAACAACAACATCAACCATCACTTCCTCCGCAACCTCTGCATGAAAAACTATTTCACCGTATTTACCAGCCCGGCCTAGCTCCACATCAGCTTCACTCAATCCAAAATCATAATAAGATTGAACGAAGTGATCTCTTTCCACTAAAAGTATTTTGACTGATTTTGACAAAAGGTCATCATGCCTTGCTAGCTCTTTATACATTTCTGTAAACTATGCATCCACTTTTACATCCTCAACTCTCTTCTCTTTCTCTAGCTTGAGCTCAGTCTCGAGCTCCTTCATACGAGCCGATTGAGCATCAAACTTCACCGTAAGAGACCTGAACTCCTGGCTCTTTTTGTCCAGGCACTTTGTTGCCCCCTTCAACAGTATTGAGAGTTGCCAATATAAAATACACAAAGAAAAATTCAGCACCACAACTTTTAGTTCGAATACAAAGACAATTAGCAATTTCAAACATATACCGCGAAAGTATGTTCGTGATACTCATCATCGAGCTACTTCGGGTCTGTCCTAACCATCATACATTATTTCAGTTCTAGCTCTTTTATCCTGGCCGCAGCTTGAGGATTATTTCGAGAACTACCCTCTTCCTCATGCAGTTTTTTCTTCATCGAGCTCTTCTTGGTCTCGGCAGGAGCAACCACACTCACATTCAGTCGCTTCTCCACATCTCTAGAGATAGTATTTGCGATCTCTTGTTATGTGGTCGCCACCCCAGTAGCAGGGGTACTCTGCCGAGCTGACTTCCCCGACCTCCGAGTAGTCTATTTAGTGGTTTGAGGTGCAGGAGGTGGAAGACTAAGGACATCATCAACAGTTAATCAAGCTTTCCCCTCAGCCATATCTTGTTTCTCGTGAGCCCGTTATACTTTGGGTACCACAGAATCTATACTTTTATCTCTACGGATATCGAGCTCACCAAGTACCTGCTTTAACTCGTCCTGATCTCAAGCAATGCAGTCGAGCAGGCTGGTCTTATCAGGCGAGGATAAAGGATTGGGTTCTACCAAAACAAGGAACAAAACATTATTCAGCAGCTCAAAGACATGTTATTGGCTATTCAAAGATTGGTCAACGTTACTTACTCATATTATAATATTTATGGTTAAGTTCGAGCACTGGTTCATCTGAAACCTTCATGCAGTTACCCTCTACCCACACAAGGTGATTATTTCATGGTCTACCCACAGATTCAAAGTCAAAAAAAATTGGCCTAGATGAATCATTATATAGGTAACCATTGCTTCGACCTTTAACATATTTCAATTTATAAAATTTTGCCATATCTTCAGCTTCAAACTACTTAGCAGTCCCGTCCTTTCTCCATTTTTCATTCAGTGTCTCACATACCCTCATCATCTCATATACATTCCCATTCAGCTGGGCAGGGCAACACTGCAATACATTCATAACCCTTTTTTGAAAGAAGGTCAGAGGAATCCTAAGGCTATATATGACCTTATTCAAATAACGGAAAAACCCATAACTCAGGCATGATAGCCCGATGCCATTATAATATGAGAGATTCACATCTTCACCAATCACTATCTCATTCTTCTACTTCTCCAAGCAAGGGACTTGGTATTATACTTCCTCCTTCCCCTTTCCTGGAACATAGGCCCTAAACCAGCGACCTTGGTCCTCCAGATAATTTTCCCATTCTCCTTGCAATTTCTTTTTATATTTCAAAAATTCTTTACCTACATCTACTCCCTCCGGATATATGACAAATAATTTATCTTTCTTCTTTTTATCCGCTTTATCTATCACTTTCTCAATTTTACTGGTTTCCCCAACCTCTACAGTCTCCTCTACACTATCTACAGTTTCATCCATGGCACTACACTCGTTCTCCCTCCCCGAAGACGAGGTTTCTTCCAAATTTGAAGATACTACAAATCTACTAGTGGGAACACTACGTTTGGAATGCATACTGGACCTACATATACACAAAATATTTTATCATTATCTCTACATATAGTAAAAACAACCCTACCTTTTACCCAGTGAACACGTCTACTTTGCAATTTCCCAAAACAAAAAACAAAAATCAATCATTTCAATTTTCCCTCTCCTTCTTCAAGCAAGTATTTTCTTACTCTACAGTCTATTCATATACCAAAACTTATACACAACAAAATTTTATCATTACGCATTCAAAGATCTTAGCCTCCTACATTATCAAACCCCTGTACCTATCAACCCCAAAAGATACACATACAGATTACTAAGTACCAAAAAATCAAACAAACAGAGACGTATGTCACCAACCTGTACTTGAAGAACAACAATTTTCTGCTTTACCCAACCGTCTTCCCGAGAACGGCTGCTCCCGTCACTTTTCTACAGGTCTTATATCACCCGATAAACCTTTTCCTCTCAGATCAAACTCAAAACTCAAACGTTTCTTCTCTTTGTAAATAGGAGTTGTACCACTTTTCTCTCTCTATAACTGTTGGTAATTTATGAGGGAGAGAGATGCAAGTTTTTATACTCTCCATCAGTTTTCGAAATGACAGCTCCTTCTGACACGCGTTAGCCATCCCTACTGTCTCTACAGGCAAGTTTTTTTGGTTAAGAGCATCATCATGACTTCTGTGTTAATGTTTACTGTCACCACGTCTGTCTCTATTATTTGCCATTAAAAATTATGTATACCTTCCTCAACACTGTACAAATGACCAATCACCTTAATTTTATACTCTACCAATATCGTATAACATTCCTAAAATATATCAATATTCAAAATTCGAAGATATATATATATATATAGTTGTTAAAATTTTACAGCTGTCCTCCACAATATCCGTACACAAACATTAAAACAGAATACATTATTCTTATTCAATCATATCGAGGTATCAACTAAACCTCATCTTACATTTATTTGGGTTCCAACACAAAATACTAAAAACGGATTACTTATTACGAGTTCTCACACTTCGAGCTTACCGATCTCTCCAGTTACATCTAAACCAACCTCGATGGTTCACCTCCCCACACAGAATTATTGCTACTCTTGCATCCTCTTCAATAATCTTATCACACACGAGCTGTCGAACAGTCAATTCCCGGACCGTGACACTCAGCAATGACCTAAGAAACACATCACAAAAAAAATGATCATACTCTACGCGCTTACCTTCATCATCTAGTCTGGTTAGATTCAATGGCCATTTTAGTAAAACAACATCATAAGACAATCGACAAAAATACCGTTCACGAAGTTCAGCAACCTTGATATGAAACCGACCATCTACTGCCTGATGAGCACGCTGAGAATGAGTCCTCACCATGGTTAATCATAATACCTCCACAGCAAAATTATCCATGTATAAGATACAAGACATATTAGCCAAGAATCACTACTTTATAGCCACCAGGAAGATCTTTGGAAATTCACGTCACCCCACAAATTTTGTTGAAGGATATATCTTTAAGAAAAGTTCATAGAATAGCAAAAGATCGGCGTAAGATCCAGAATATTGGGACAGATCATTGTTTCCATATTATGAAGTAGCTCCTCAGATTTTATATGCACAAATATGCAAATGGCAACATACAAAGTCATACGAATCCAGCGGTGGCACCTACAGATCCTTATCAAGTTTATCCACAGTTTAAGACATTATTTCTTCCAGTTTGAAGACACAGGTCACAAAATAACCATATATCTTTTTAATAACCCAGTCATCTTACAAAAAATTTCTACTTCCCTTCATCACATTTTTGAGCTCTTCTAATTTTTCCAATCTCACCTATCACTATCGTTTACCACCATACACGCTAAAATCCTTACAGCTCGATTTTCCTTATCACACCCCATGATCAACTAATATCTATTTTACAACAAAAAATTGTACAAACAAGTTCAATACAAAGAGTCATGATATCATAACGAAAATATTTCATTAAGTTTGAAAATTTCCCTTACAGAATACTTCACAAATAACAAAATGTTCCCAACAAATCCAACAGATTACTTTATAGATACAATAATCAGTCAAGATAATATACAGATTACTTTCAACATTACATCAAGTAACATTTAGACATGTCTTTCAGCAGTCAACAAGGAAGAAGATGAAAAATTGAAGCAACTTCCAAACCCTGATCCCATGCTGCAAGGTTCAGGAAATAGTTAGAGTTGGAAATCACAGATAAAAGATCTTCTTCATGGCCAAAATATATGGTCCATGGAAGAAAATAATCTCCTCCACCATAACCCCCACCTTCCCGCATGTTAGAGACAGACTGAAGGTCATATTTCTTATACAAGACCCACTCACTAGAGGAATACCAGTGAAACTCCCTCGGACAAATGCCTGCCGCTTTATCTTATATTATAACGCCTCCTCCACTAGTATCTGAATCTTATTTCGGCGTTCAACCTTAGACGTCAACAGATAGTGAAATCGCACCATCTGAAAATAATCATCCCCCGCCTCCATCACTTCTTCATATGACATGCGGTGATAGATAGGCGACACAGGAATCGGTGTCGACAAATGCAGAGGTTGGTATCCAAAGTACCGAATACGTAATTCTTCCATTTTTTTTATGAATCCTAGACTTCCGAGATTGGTTCCTGGTAGTCACCATCCTCTCAAGCAGTTATAAGTTTTCCAAATATAGAAACAAGAATAGAAGAGAAGAAAATTAGAGACGAAGACTTGGTTCTTCACACTCATCTCACAATGCCTTTAATAATGTGAGCAGCATTCAAATCCGACTCTTCAAATTCCCAACGTCAGAAGGATTTCCCATACAAACATCATTGTCTAAAACTATTGGTTCTCAGAGACCCAAAAGCCACAAACATAGACTCATGAATATGCATTAGAAATGATTTTAAGATATTAACTGCAACATTAATGACACTTCTCAACCAACACCACTCGCCCACAAAATTTCTCGTACTATTGGCTGAGAGGGGGCGGTTGTAGTGGCTTATTCCGCATCTCGGACTCATGCGTCACCTTCGATCAACATATGAACTTTCTACCTAACCAACAGAGCACGTGACACAGTCAAAAATAAGACAGCAACATCAAGAAGCAAATACAGCACGAGTTTCTCAACCAACACCACTCGTCCATTATACTCCTCGTACTCTTGGTTGAGAGCCGTCTTGTAATAGTTTATTTCGTATCTCAGACTCATGCTTCATCCTCGAAATCTTTAGCATACACAAATCACCATTAAAGATGTATCCGGTATTCAATATTCGACCTCTACATCAATAGTTCAAGTCAACAGGCACAACATCATCAATATAGCTGTTACAAGACAAGTAAGATCAATTCGTTACACAATCTGGTCAAAGAGTATCTAAGATATATTTTGTAATGTCCACCATCAAGAATCTTTATGGTCGTCAAACGGTCATATTATAAGACCTATAAATAGAACCAGAGAATTCAAGATGAAGGATACCTTTTACCTGATCAAGAAAGTCTATACAAAATATCTTGTAATAGCTAACATTCTCAATAACATCTCTCTTGAATTCTAAAATCCTCAAGAGAGGTCGTGGTTTTTAACCTATTCAAAGGTTTTCCACGCTAAATTTTTGTGCTAGTTATTATTAGCGTTCTGATTACATTTGGTGTAAAGGCTAAGTCCGAATCCCAGAATTAGGCTATAACAAATGGTGAACTTGATTTCTATAAAATCTGGATTTCCATAGTTTTTATCAAAACTACGGAAAATCCATTTTCCATCAACTAACTTCTATTGTTTGGTTGGGAATGAAAAATGTCAATCAATTTGTCATAAAATATCTTTCAACTACAAAAAAAATCACATTTTCACTTATAAGTAGATATAAACTATCGTAAAATTACTCTATAAACTTATAAGACAATCAAAATCCCTTGGTGGAGGTTGAGATAATTTCGCATGACCCCACCCTACAACATGGCACAAATTAACATGTCCGTCGTACAACATGACATTGAGAGCAACTATTATTCCTTGTTGCATCAGAGAGGGAGAGAGACGCAAGATCTGTATGGTCATATTTTTATTTATTTTTTAAGTATAGAATAACAAAATTGGTGACCCCGACACTCCATGGTGATCGAATAACCTCGTTTGAAAGAGGAAGTCAGGTTTTCCATTATTTGTTAAGTTTTTAGGAACAATGGAAAACCCATTTTCTACTTTATGTTTTATATTTTGAACCAAACGGTGGAAAATGAATTTCATGGGAAACAAATTCCAGAAACCAAACACACCGCTTCATTACGGTTTCCACTCTCTAGTGAAGGGACCTCTCCCATTTAAAACCGTGATATATCGTGCTTTCAACTAACTATGGTAGGGACTACTTCACCCCTGCAAAAAGCTTAAAAACCAGAGAGAATCTCACGAGAGAAAGCTATCCATTAAAAGTCGAAACACACATGTGACCGAAAGAACGACAAACCCAACCTGTCGTTCTTTTGTCTCGACGCAATCATTCTGTCTCTCCATTTTTAAACCTCCCTCGCAACGAAACTGAAACAACAACATCTCACAATGTTGAAGCTCTCGTTAATGGCGATTACGCTACTGGGTTTCTGCCAAGTATCTTCTTCCACAACAACAGAGATACCCAAGCAAACGTACATAGTTCACATGGCGAAATCGGAGAAACCACCGAGTTACGAGACTCACTCACACTGGTACGACTCGTCACTCAAATCGGTCTCTGACTCAGCCACAACACTTTACACATACAACACAATCATTCACGGGTTCTCAACTCGATTAACACCAAAACAGGCACAAAGCCTTGAATCCCTCCCTGGGATTCTCTCAGTTTTGCCTGAATTGAGGTACCAACTTCATACAACAAGAACACCTGAGTTTCTGGGGTTGGAGAACAATGGGGTCTTCTTACCTGAATCAGACTCCATGACTGATGTGATAATTGGGGTTTTAGATACTGGGGTTTGGCCTGAGAGCAAGAGCTTTAGGGATACTGGGCTTGGTCCGGTCCCTAATGGGTGGCGCGGGGTTTGCCAGTTGAACTCGTCGAGTTGCAATCGAAAACTCATCGGTGCAAGGTTCTTTTCGATGGGGTATGAGGCTACATTGGGGCCGATTGATGCGTCAAAAGAGTCGAAGTCGCCGAGGGATGATGATGGGCATGGTACTCATACGTCGAGTACTGCAGGTGGGTCGGTTGTGGAGGATGCGAGCTTGTTTGGGTATGCCACGGGGACGGCGCGAGGAATGGCGACGAGGGCGAGGGTGGCTGTTTATAAGGTGTGTTGGATTGGGGGGTGTTTTAGTTCTGATATATTGGCTGGAATGGAGAAAGCTATTGAAGATGGGGTTAATGTTATATCGATGTCGCTTGGTGGGGGGACGTCGGATTATCATAGAGATAGTGTTGCTATCGGAGCGTTTACGGCCATGGAGAAGGGGATATTGGTGTCTTGTTCCGCCGGAAACTCAGGTTTGCTCACTGTCACAGGTTCAAGTTTTATTGAATTAGGATAAAATTTTAAGTTTACTGAATTTACGTATAGTTATGAATAGTTTCCAAATTGCCCAAAGTAAATGATGTTAAATTTAGCTAACAATGTTACTTCTGCTATACAGTATATAGCTAGGTGTACTCTATCTTTAAGAAAAGATAAGCGAGTGCTAATTATCTTTAAGGTTCTAACGACTGCAATGCTGGGTAAATCTTCATACTTGTAAGGGTATCCCAGGCTTGGAATGAGATTTGCTACAATTAAGAGAGAGATTGGCAAGTGATGACTAAACATTTTCTTATACAGTATATCTACATTTTCCAATGTTAAATCAAACCTCATAAAGTTCACATTAATTTCTGCCAATAATATTTTTCTTAATATTTTTGTTTTCATTTTTCACGGTTCTCTGTTGTTATGTTCACTTGATGACTTGATGTTGAGTTTGATTTTTGATTTTAGGGCCCAGCGAGTATACCTTGTCCAATGTTGCACCGTGGATAACCACTGTTGGTGCAGGGACTTTAGATCGTGACTTTCCAGCTTATGTTAGTCTCGGAAACGGGAAAAACTTCTCCGGAGTATCTCTCTATAGTGGAAAACCATTACCCGAGGATAAGTTAGTGTCTTTTATCTATGCGGGTAATGCCACTAATGCTACAAATGGAAATCTTTGTATGACTGGTACTTTATTGCCAGAAGTTGTTACCGGGAAGATTGTACTCTGCGACCGTGGAATTAATGCTAGGGTTCAGAAAGGAGAGGTGGTGAAAGAAGCTGGCGGAGTAGGAATGGTTTTGGTAAACACCGCGGCAAATGGAGAAGAATTGGTCGCGGATGCTCATTTATTGCCGACGGCGGCTGTGGGTCAAAAAGCAGGTGAAATTATTAAGGAGTATTTGTTGACTGAATCGAATCCGTCTGCGAGTATTATCTTCGGAAGCACAAAGGTGGGGATCCAACCTTCCCCGGTAGTGGCCGCGTTCAGCTCAAGAGGACCAAATTCGATCACACCTGAAGTACTCAAACCAGATCTGATTGCACCAGGTGTCAATATTTTAGCAGGATGGTCAGGAGCAGTGGGACCCACTGGATTAACTGTCGACAATAGACGATCAGAGTTCAACATCATTTCAGGGACGTCAATGTCGTGCCCGCATATAAGCGGTCTAGCGGCACTGATCAAGTCAGTGCATCCAGAGTGGAGCCCCGCGGCTATAAGGTCTGCTCTTATGACCACAGCCTACACTGTTTACAAAACTGGAGAAAAACTTCAAGATATTTCGACTGGAAAACCGTCTACGGCGTTTGATCATGGTGCTGGGCATGTAGACCCTGCATCCGCCATAGATCCGGGTTTGGTCTACGATATTACGGCTGATGATTACTTAAATTTCCTCTGTGCATTGAACTATAGTGCACCGCAGATTTATAAGTTAGCGAAGAGAAACTTCACTTGCGAAGCAAATAAGAAGTTCAGTGTCACTGATCTGAACTACCCATCTTTTGCTGTTGTTCTCCAGACAGCACAAAGCGGCGGAGGCAGCTCTGGTGGTGGATCGACGGTGGTGAAGTACACCCGGACTCTTACAAATGTGGGAAGTCCTGCCACGTATAAGGCGTCAGTATCTCCAGCAGCTGAGTCAGTAAAAATTACAGTTGAGCCTGACTCGCTTATTTTTAGCGAGAAAAATGAGAAGAAGACCTACACAGTGAGTTTCACAGCAAATTCAATGCCATCAGGTACGAATCTCTTTACTCGCTTGGAATGGTCAGATGGGAAACACATTGTTGGTAGTCCGATCGCATTGAGTTGGACATGAAATTAATTGGTAGCGAAGTGGCATCCAGACCCAAAGCGTAAGCAAAGGGAAGCCTAATGGCTGAAACCTGAGGTTTCAGGTCAGGCTTGTGTATTATTTCTTTTGTTTGTCGGCAAGCAGGCAAGTGCGAATGCTGGTTGTAATATATTTGTTTTGCTTGGTTGATCCTCTTGCCATGTTGATGTTGTTTGGTAGAAGGAACATGAAAGCTTCAGGGCATCATCTTTTCTTAATTGTAAAATCCTCAAAATAACAAAAAAAATGTAAATGTACAACGATTGTTCAAAGATTCTAATTGAAATCAAGAACCTCATTTCCATTAATGTGTCTGTTTTTTCTTAGATCTGCTTTCCATCCTCCATCTTGGTTTGCAGTATTTCATTTCTGAATAAGTCTTAAATCCTTTTGTTAGTGTGGTGAAGGCATCTTAAATCTGGGAGATGAAATCCTTTAAGCGTTCCGAACCCATAGGAGCTAAGCTATGAAGCTTATTGTGAAGGCTCAAAGAGCATACACCCCAACTATAAATTGAATTCTTTCATATCTATGAGCTCTCTCTTCACAACAAAAAGTATAGAACTCTGTGAGGTGCTGAGAGCGAGTTTGAGTTGCCAAATTCACCATTTGGTATAAGGACTGCGATTTTGGTCTATCAAAAACTTGACCTTCTTCATTCATGTTTTTATTTTTTATTATTTTCCTAATCTCCCATTCGAGGGGCACCTAGAATTTAAGAGCCTGATCTTATTTATACCTTAGAGGCCTGGTAGGCATGGAATTATGGGACTCGTCCACAACTATATGCAAAATTCGGATTTAACGCTCTGGTCTGTTGCGCAGGGAGTTCACATTTAATGGATTGCAAACGTGAACGTCTCGTGAAAGTTATGCTGAAAATTTGATGAATTTATCGTCGGGAACCCTCACTTTGGCTCGAGACTTGCTCTTCTTTTAGCGTCAAACAATGATGCATTCCTTGTTTGTTTTGTAATATTTTGATTTTGCCAGTGTGGGTAGCTATGCTGTATCTTTATTGTTGAGCCCCACCGCAGAAGCCAAACTCCGATTCGATCCGATTAGGGCACAAACAAGCTAAAGGAATACACACAACCAAACAATAACGCATATGCAAGGTAGTTTGGCAAGTGGTCTACGTCTACACACAAGAGAGAAAGAGTTTTATTCAAGAATCCAATGTTACAATCACAAACAAATTTGAGGTTTTCTCTCAAGAAATTCCTCACACAAAGATCAACCCCAAGAGCACCTCCAACAAAAGAGTATGCAATTCCAGTTTACCATACCGATATTCCATAATTGCATACTGTTTTTGTCCAATAGAGAATTACGGTTTTAAGAAAGAAGTTGTGATGGGAGAGAGAGCACGTGTATTAAAAAGTTTTTTTGGCTGCTCAATGGTTCAGCGCCTAGGAAGTGGTAAAAGAGATGTCAATTGTAATTAAAAATTACTATGCGCTGAACGGTTCAGGTTTCGCATACTTTGGAGGGGTATGGGGTTCAGCTAGGGGTGACAATTGGGTCGGATCGGGTCGGGTCAACCCGTCACGGGTCATCCCGGGTTTGGGTTGAGAAACACCAAACCCAAACCATTTATTAAACGGATCAGATTTGTGAACCCAAACCCGACTTGCTTATAATCGGGTTGACCCGACTCGACCCATTAACCCGTATAAGTAAAAAAAATTACAAAATACAAGTGAGAATAAGATAATTAGAGGGTGATTGTGAGAACATTTAAAAATTAACAATGAATAGTAAAATGAAATCAAAACTCACATCTAGTAAATGATAACAATCCATAGAAAACACACAAATTATAAAAATAGATTTGAAAAGAGACTTATTCCTCAGAGAGTGAGAGAAATAGAGAATAATATAATAAAAGTTTAACCTAGCTATGAGATTGCTAAAGAATATCGGAGTCATTGGGATCGAATGACCCTCCACTCCAAAATAAATAAAGAGCTTCATAGAGAAATTTAATAATTAAATACTTTTGAAGAAACATTAAAGGAAAAACTAAAAATTCGTAATTCGAATAATCAAGAGCTCGTTGGTGAAAAACATCTATTAAAAAAAATATAATCAAATAGAGGAGAATGAAGTAATTGTTACCATCTTTGTCCAAACGGTGTTTTTTCAGCAAGAATTGGTTAGAGTATAACATTAAATTATATTTGAGTTAAACGGGTTCGGGGATCAACCCGAACCATAACAGTGAAACTCGAACCGACCCGTTATCTAAACGGGTTAGTTGAGTCGACCCGAATTGACCCGAAACCTAGAAATGTTAAACCCAAACTCGCGAAATTCGTGTCGGGTTCGGGTCAAATTGCCACCCCTAGGTTCAGCATGAGAAGTATAAGAAAACCTTAATAACATACTTTTCTGTTGGAGGTGAACAAAGTCTCATTTTATACAGTGGGTAAACTTATTACATCAATACAAATATTGAGGCAAAGCCAATGACATCAAATAAATACTCAAAACTGAGTTTACCGGTGTCTCTTCGAACAGAAAACAGAGCCAACTCAAAATCGAGCAACTCTACATTTATTGCCCCAGAGGGCCTTCTTTTGTATAAACCAAGGCTGTGCCAGAGCATTTCAGCTGACTTAGCTGAGTTTGAAGCCCCCCAGTGAGATATCTGAGAATTTGAGATGTCTCATCTCCAAAATAACTCACATCCTCGAGATACCCAACAAGGGTTTTTCTGATTTCCAAATATGGGGTCTCTCTCTCATTCATCATCAGTCTGAATTACAGTGCTAGACCATGGATCAAGGAAGCTACTATGTGAGGCAGCGAGGTCCGGAGATACTTCCAAGTTAAAAACCCTAATCGACAATGGTGCAGACATCACCTACTTCGATGGAGAAGGCTTGACGCCACTCATGCACGCGTCTAAGCACGGTCACTCTGAAGCAGTGAAGATCCTACTTGAAGCTGGTGTTCCCTGGAACGCACTATCTACTTCTAATATCTCCGCTGGTGATTTCGCTATGGATGAGGGTCATGAAGATGCATTCAATCTCATCCTCAATGCAGGTCACCATCTCCCCCTCTCTCTTTATCTCATAGTCCAATTGGTAGATTTTTTTATTCTAAGAGAACTTTCATCAAACAGTTTGTGGAGTAAGATTAGGAGTCCTGTAAATGTTGAAATCTTGTATCAAAAAATACAACATTTCATCAGTTGTATAACTAGTAATCTTATAATTGAGGGGAGGACGAAGCTAGAGGTGCCGCAAGCGTCAACAATAATGGCGATGGGAGGTTGATAGGAGAAAGAGGATGGGTAAGAGAGTGAGATAATGAGTGAGATGAGTCTGAATGGCCAGTGGTGGAGCTAGGATTTCAGGGAGTGGGGCAGTGCCCCTATTCGCTCCCATGTGGCCTGCCACTGCTGACGGCCATGGCCATGGCCAAGTAAATAATCTTGAACAAACTGCAAGTAAGGTTAATGTTCTTATAAGGAAAAGTTTGTTTGATCAAAACAAGAGTAGGAATGATAATGGGTGGGAAGTAGGTGATGTCTTCATAGTAAACCCTGGGAATGAGTTTAAAAGAAATAATTAATTGGTTCCAAGATAAATAAACTGGTACATGAGGAAATCTTGGAATAATTTTATCAAATTTTCTTTGATTGGCTCCCAATGGCGTTACAGAGGTGAAGTTGAGCCATCCAGGCAGGGGGCGGAGCCAAAGATTTAGAAGTGGTGGTGCCGGGGGTTCGGGGGCTTCGCCCCCAAATATTTTTTTTGGGCATTTAAGGGATATTTGGTAATTTTACTTATATTAATTTCCAAATGTATATTCTCTTGTGGGCTTCAACTCTTGTGGGTTTCAACTCTTAAAACTCTTCCCAACTCAACTAGTCTTGGCTGGAGCTGTGCTATAACTATTTTTTTAATTTTTTTTGCTGTAGGTATACAAAAAGGAAATTGGCAAAAAAAGTAGGGGTGCCGTGCACCCCCAAAATCCACCCTTGCATCCAGGGGTTCTAATTTGTCTCCTTTGAGGCTTTTTAGCTGCGTAAATGTGTTCTTCATTGGAAGACTCTCTAACTAGGCCATTTTTCCATCAAAAAAGACGTTAAAATGTAATTTGTGCAAATGGGGTCTCCGAACTCAAGTCTTCGTGTTAGCATGGCGACACTAGTTTAAAGCAGACACATTGGAGATTTGTTTCAAATAAAGTATTTTAAAAATGATTGAGGAATAAACTTACTAGTTGAGCTTCATAGATTAAGCAAAAAAGATTAATGTCACGTCTGATTTTCATGTATAACTTGGAGGCTCACAAATCATGACTAGATCCCATTATTGGTAACTGAAATTTTATGGATATCATAGGTAAATACAGATAGGTATCCTGAAGATGAATATAAAATTGGTATTAATGATGCCTCATGATATCTCAAGTGAAGCATGAAGAGTAGAAACAATAAAAGAATTGCGACACAGCTATTCAATTCAAAAACTCACAGATATCGAAAGTAAGATAATTAACAATCTATAGGGTTATTACTTATTAATCAGTGTGCAGGTGGATATATATACAAATGTAGTGTATATGTTTGTACGCATATACATCTATAGATAGATCGATAGATAGATAGATAGATAGATAGATAGAGAATCTCCTTCTTTTTGTACTGAGAAATGTTTGGGAATATGCTCGACAAAGAACACTGGACGGAGTAGGTTCTGCGGCTAAAGGGACAGATTGGGATTAGAATGAGAAGTCTTCTGTAAAATAAATTAAATACGAAACAAAGAACAGAGATGGATAAAAGGGGACGTGACTCGTGAGAAGATGTCGCAGACAAATGATTTCTACTAGATTTGAGGTAGGTTAGAGTTGGAAGAATAAAGGCAGGAGATAGCGAGAAAGGACTAAAGATGTGGAGTAAGGGAGGAGTGGACAAGTGAGATGACTGTGGGGAATTTGTGTTATGTTAGGGACGAGGTCAGGATTGTATTAGATGGTTTGGGGATCTTTAGTGAAGAAAAGGAGAAGGCCTTTTGAACTAGTCATTGCATTAGAATATGACATGCTATGAGAAGAGCGCTTGCTGACTTTGACCTCCACTACCGAGATAACCATTTGAACACAGTGTATTTTGGAGGTGTTGCCATTGTACTTATTGTTGATAATATGCCAAATAAGGAAAACAAAATGCAACAGAATGGCAGTTGTCAGTTTTGATAATTTGTTAGACTATAGCCTACTTTTTGAAGCAGACAATGAATTGATGCGAATCTCACATTCACCCATGGTTGACTCGATTAGTATTTGGGTTGGTAGCCTATTAATAAGAGGGGTGTGCCTTTTTCTCCTCCCTTTTTTATTTTTATTTTTTTGGAGGTAGTTTGTTTCAGAGTTCTTTAGAAACTATTAGTGTTTAATTGCTAGTCTTTTTCAATGTTGTTGCCTTCACCGCTTTTCCCTATCAAAATTGGCATCAAAGCGCGTAATGTCCTAGGGGTGTTTTCCTCTTGCAAATCTGTCTTTCCAATCTGCATTTGTAGTTGGTTCCTTCGACAATCTGCTTTGAGTTAAAAAGAAACTAATTTGAAGTCGGGTTCAAGGTTACTTACAATCAACTTTTAGGTTCAAGTTGATGTTCTTTGTTCTAGGGGATTCTTACTATTTTGTTCTATAATTGCATCTTCGATTTGAACTTTGGGGTTCCTTCTAGACTTCGATCAAGTTTATTCTCTTTGGGTTCTTTATTAGGGTTGAAATCAGGGCTTGATGATTTGTTGCTATTGTTCTCCAAAATCGGTTGCGGGCTTTGATTATCAGTCTTTTTTAAGAAATTCTTTTATGATTTGCGTGCCTGTGGCATTTGATTATTTTTTCTATTTTGTTTCTGAATTTCACTCAGTTTGATGATCTCATATTGTTACCGTGAATAATGAAAGAGTGAGTTTTGATCTTCAAACATGGTATAAGAAGAAACCTAGATTCAACCTTTTCTCTAAACTAAATTTCTCTCGATCTCTCGTACTTGGAGTCGTATGTTTTCTTAACTTAATTGTTTTTGATTTAATGCTTCTCGTAGCATGATCCATTGCTTTGAAATCTTATTTGATGTCATCTTTAATTTTTGCTTAGTGCTTCTTATATTAGCTTTGGTTTGGGACTTCTTGAGGTACTTGAATTTTCGCCCTACTTTATTCTCAAGTAGTGGGTGGAGGTCAAAATTGAAAATATTCAATGGCAGATTAGAAACTAGTGTGTGGGGGTCACTTAGTATTATTGAACCATGCACTGAACATTATAGAAGAGTTGGTATACAAGATTAATATGGTATTACAAAAGATGGCATCGCTCAGGAAATTTTCTCTTTTTTTGGCGAGAAGATAGGAAATTTTGTTTGATATTTTGCTATGTTGACGAGGCTCATCAAACATATTTTGACGATGGAGATCTATCCTCAGTATATGATGAATCCTCGGGTGATTACCACTATTTAAGATATTCTATTGATTGGGCCACGAAGCCTATCTTTGACGACTTTTTTGATTACGAGTTCAAAGTTATTGATTTTTCGGGGTTCGTTGATCCGTTTGGGCAACTTTTGATATTCAAAGCGTTTGACTCCAATTTTGAGTGGATTTCACTTACAACGTGACATAATGAGACATCCAATTGTAGGCTTTAATAAACTGAGTCAAATTGATGGTGATGTTGTTACCCAGTGATTTGTTGTGTCCTTTTGATATAGTAAAATCCTTAAAAAGCGTGATATTTACCGATTATGTTTACAAAATAGAGCAATTACAAAAGCAGAACTCTTGGTAGCATCCTTTTCAGTAGGTGAGGTGGGTCCAACCTGATTAGGATGGTGATCATTTGGGATAATTAAGTTCGTGGTCCAACTTTTTTAAGAAGGGGGGTTTAATGCAAGTTACACGTTTACTCATGGTTGGCAATCTCTGTCTCTGGATTAGTAGGTTATAAATAAATAAAAGGGTTGTCCCCCTTTTTTTTTTGGTTGTTTTGTTGGAGTTGGTTTATTGTAAGGTTCTTTAGAAAATTAATAAGAGAGAGAGAAAGTTTTTAATTTTTTAATTTTTAAGTTCCCCCCTCCCAAAAAAAAAAAAAAAAAATGTTGCTTCTGCCGACTTGCCCTATCATGAAAACTTACCTTTTAGGGAAACCCTATGGAGACTGAGTGAAGAAAGGTGCACGAGACATGACTGGCCTCTCTTGAAGAGTAGATTGGTCGTTGTGTCCTCTCGAAATGAAATATAACTTAATACATTATCTTTGACTAATCTTAACAAAGTGAACAAAAACCATGAACCTTTTGTTTCTGAAAATAGTTATGGAACAAATAGGATAACGGTATGTTTCTAGGTTTTGGGTATAGCAGTTCCAAAAGAGTTGCTAAAGCTAGATTTACTTAATGTAATTTTGTTTGGGCTTGAACGCTCTATTTGAACATGTCACATTTATACATTTATGCAAATATAGACAGTGTTGGGCATTTATTCATGTTAACGTTGTTTGTAAGATGAGGTTTAGCTTAAATCGGTGTAGTTTAGTTTTTGCTAACAAGGTTTTGTTATGGAGCAGGGATTCAGGCCGAGCTGGTCTTAGGAACAATTGCAAGGGTTGCAAGTAAAGACGGTGATTTGAATGGCAATTACTTGGAAGATAGGGTCAGTTTTAGTGAAGATAAGCTGATGGACTCCGATAACAAGGCTGTCATGATGGCTTGGGAGAAACCATTGATGGAAGCTCATGCAAATGCTGTCTGCTCTGGTGGTGGTCGTATTCTGAATATTGGGTTTGGAATGGGTCTTGTTGACATGGCAATTCAGCGTTATGCGCCCGTTACACACACTATCATCGAAGCTCATCCCGAGGTTTATGATCGTATGCTTCGTACAGGATGGGGAGAGAAGGAAAATGTGAAGATAATATTTGGCCGCTGGCAAGATGTTCTTACACAGCTCGAAACTTTTGATGGTAAACTCAATGCCATAGTATAAACTTCCATATATGCATATATATATGACTTTTGTTTATTCTGTTCAATTTTTTATTTTATCTATGTACTATCCAATGCTCTGACCACATGCAAGGTTCTTGGGACCAGTTCCCTTTAGAAGCACATTTAGTTACCAATCTTCTTAAAAAACAGGCCGACCTTGCAAAATATATTTGGTACTCACCTTACATAAGTGCGTAGTGTGAATCGTGATTGTGTTTAGCTTAAAGTACAAGGCTGGTAGTATGAATATCCTTTTCTAGTCCTGTCACATTAGAAGCACATTTAGTTACCAATCTTCTTAAAAAAAAAGGCCGACCTTGCAAAATATATTTGGTACTCACCTTACATAAGTGCGTAGTGTGAATCGTGATTGTGTTTAGCTTAAAGTACAAGGCTGGTAGTATGAATATCCTTTTCTAGTCCTGTCACATTAGGGTTAAAAAGTTAGTGACTTGATTGTTCTCACAATTTTTATATAGTAATTGAGTTATTTTCATAGACATTAGGCGTAATGTGATATAAGAACAAACAATATTTTGGTCATAAGCAACCTTCCTGCTGGGTAATGAAGGGAGTTTTGGCGATAAAAAAGCCCTGCTGCTAGAATATCAGACCAGAGATGGGGTTTCTAAGAGATCGGGCAAGATTGAGCAGCATCAGTAAGTCTCTCCTATTGTGTTTCTTTGTGAGCTTTAATGGATGGGAGAAACTTATGCCAATCATTTCTCTCTTCTTTCTAGTTTCTGGACAGATCCATGTGAACAAAGTTGGAGCTTCTCAGAGATTATGACAATTCAAGCAGCACTGTTGAATCTCTTCTACTGTTAATTCTTTTTTTGGTTTTGGTGATTTTTGATCAGTTGAGTGGGTTTCTTTACGGACTTCACTTTGAATGATGGATCTTTTTCATGGAGTTTATTAAGTTTTTGATCAGATTTTGGCGGAATGGTTTTCAGTAGTTGCAAGGGATTAGGGCTACGAGTATTTTCTGTCCAGACAATTCACTGTGATTTTCTATATTCTGGGTTACTCTCTCTCTCTCTCTATCTCTGCAGGTCAAGCTTATAGTTTCTTTTATCGATGTATCTGGGATTTAGT
The DNA here is from genome assembly GCA_014058105.1 of Kingdonia uniflora. NCBI lineage: Eukaryota > Viridiplantae > Streptophyta > Magnoliopsida > Ranunculales > Circaeasteraceae > Kingdonia > Kingdonia uniflora. The sequence continues at coordinate 778,164 of JACGCM010000857.1, forward strand.
TGTGTGAAGTATTTTTTGCCGTGAGAGATGATTAGCGACGAACTATCAAGGCATATATTCGATAGCATAGTACGGTTTAATTGCGAGAGGTTTACGACTGAAGCTGAGAGTGATTTTCTGAGGGTCGTACTTTTATTCGTGAGATGAGAGGATGCGATGGGGTGAGCTGAATAACTATTTGGGGGTGGGGTTGGCGTTTTTTCGAAATGGATTTCAAAAATAGAAATGGCATGAATGTTAAATTGGAGAGAAAGCAACTCATACCTCAAGGACAGGGGGTAATGAAAATGTTGTGGTACTAGATGAACATAGGTGGTTGTTTAATCATGGAGAGGTTCTTTCAAGGGAAAGACTTGGGTGCTAGCTATAAGTTGGTTATGGCAGTTATTGGGATCGATCGTAGAACTGGATGGAGATGGAAGGAATTTTTTTCTGAGAGGAGATGGAAAGAAATAAATTGTTAAAAACTACGTTTGTGGAAGCTAAATTAATCTAAATTGAAACTAAGATCTCTCAATTGTATAAAATAAAAGGTCGAAGACCTAGGGTTTTTAGATTTACCCCAAACTTTGCATCTCTCTCTAAGGTTAAGCCTTTTCTCTCTCACTCAAACGAACGTAAGAAATAAACTAAGCTTAGGCTCTCTTTTATAGGAGAAAAAACCTAGCACAAATAGAAATCCTAGCTAGACTCTAATTAGAAGACTTCTCCTAATTATAATGAAAATCAAATAAACTAATTAGAAATAACTAAAATAGAGAAAGTGATAATGCAAGGTGGAGAGGCGGTTGCCTACGTGGGTATTGTGACGACCACATGACTTATCATAAACACTATGCTTTTGATGAATGTTGACTACAGTTGAAACTTTATTAGACTTTAGACGTGGTGAAATAGAATGGGAGTCATTGATTTATTGTATTCCATGAGGGCATAATAATTAAGGTTTTAAGAATATAGCCGAAGCCTTAAAGATGGTCTTAAATCAAAAAGCTCTGAGAAATCATGTAGTTAAAGGAATTAGAATGGGAAGTATGATGAAAGTGAGGGTGTCTTATGCTGGTCTTGTGAGAGGACTTTTGAAGGTGGCCAAAGGTCTTAAAAGAGTTAAGATTCACTCAGGCGAGTGGGAGCGATGTTTGGAAATATCACATTATTCCCATTTTGTAAAGGGAGAGTTGTGTTTTTTGCACAGTCTATGATGGAAGATGTGGCCATGGCTAAAAGTGGTGTAGTGCCCATGCACCAAGTTTTATAATTTTTCAACCTTGGAGACCAAAAACATTTTTGCACGGATAATACATTTAAGTCGGAGAGCGATGTGCCCATGGCTAAAAGTGGTGTAGTGCCCATGCACCAAGTTTTATAATTTTTCATCCTTGGAGACCAAAAACATTTTTGCACTGATAATACATTTAAGTCGGAGAGCGATGTGGCCATGGCTAAAAGTGGTGTAGTGCCCATGCACCAAGTTTTATAATTTTTCATCCTTGGAGACCAAAAACATTCTTGCACGGATAATACATTTAAGTCGGAGAGCGAGCAAGTGGCAATAACCAAAATTCCTTGACAATTGTGATTTTTAGTGCTCTTCAAAATGATTGTTGACTATTGTGGTTGATAGATTACTATGAGTATACTTTGAAAGGCAAAAATTTGGCTTGGCTATTAGATTGAGAGTGCAAAACTGCTGCCGTAATACTCATCCAAGGAAAATCCCGATCTTAGACAAGATGCATATTGAGACGACAATTGTTGCCACAATAGTTATCATGGTGGGAGATGACAGAGTAATGGTGGTGGGAAAAACCAGTGTGGTTATCAGAGATGAGAAGAACAACATGGTTGAGTGTGATTTGAGAAATATAAAAAGAGACTTCTAAAGGAGCATTTAAGGAGAGAACAATGAGAGAGGGTTCACATGGAGTTACAGGAGTTGTGGATGGGTCAATCGAGGCACAAAAAGTGGCAGTTTTGATTGTACTACCCAATTTAACTCGCTTGAAACCAAAGGTGATTGACGAAGCAGATCGCGAATCGTCAAGGGCTTTCGCCCCGCAAAACAAGACAACGGGGGACAGTTTGGACCAAGTCAGACTTCTAAGGAAGAACTCTGTCTCTACTTAAAGGAATATATGTTGGGCTAGATTTTATTTTTTCGATCGAGAAGGTTAAGTCAAGGCACAAAAATCTTTGGATTCTCATGATCCTTAAATGGGTCTCATTGCTTCCATCGAGACGTGGCAATAAGAAGTGATGTGGGTGTTGAGTTGACAGATACTTAAAATTAGTGTTCAAACAAAGCGTAAGGGGGAGGTAAGAATGTAAAATGAATATGGAAAGATGGATAACCAGTGGTAAATCTGGTAAATCTACACAGGGACGAGACTGCCTCACCAAAATTGCCATCTCAATTTCGCCCTATCAGCTTGTGCAACGTTGTGCACAAAATTATTTTGAAACTGTTACTGAATAGAATAAAACCCCTTCTCCAAATAATTATTACCTCAAAGCAGAGTTCTTTCCTTCCTGTCGTTTTATCCATGATAAAATTTTGCTCACTAATGAATTATGCTTAAAATGAAAAAAATCTGGATCTAGAAAACATGGCTTCTTTGATCTTTAAGTTGGATATGCAGAAGGCTTGTGATTAGATCGAGTGGCCTTTTCTTGAAATGGCACTCCTGAAAAAAAAACTTTTACACTCACTAGAGGCATATCTTTTTGTTTTGTGCATGAATGTCCTCTCCATCTCTCTTCTTCAAGCTCAAAATCCTAATTTCATCTCGGGTTTTTAAGCTTGCACCTAACTTTCAACCAATCACTCACCTTCACTCATCTCCAAGGGATTTTAGACAAAATGGAAGCTATTAGGCGCTTTTTTTCGGGCTTCATGCCTTCAACTGGGATTTGCATGCACCCTAAAGGTTAAAGGTGGTCTTGGAATTTGAAATATCAAGCTGTTAATCATTCGCTCCTTGCTAAGAATGTGTGAACCTTTGTCACTAATCCTTCAAGCTCTCTTTGGGCTCAAAACGTGAGTCTTAAATACTGCCTCTCTCCATCACCCTTAGATTGCAAACCCCCATCTACAACTTCACCATCTTTCATATCTATTATTAATGATCTTAGTTTCATTCAATCTGGCAGTATTTGGCTTGTTGGAAATGATACAAAAATTATAATTTTCTATGATTACTGTCTCCCAAAAAAGTCGAGATAGATCCCAACTTCGCTTGTTCTCACCTTTGTCTTCTGGGATTCAAATCTCTTCTTGGTGGACTCTTGTGAATGTAATTGGCCTTTGATTGCATCTCTTTGGCCTCTGGATGTTGTTGATTTCATCTTGGGAATCACAATTCGCCTTTCGATTGACGACCAACTTGTTTCGATGGACGAACCTTCTGAAATTTACAAGGCTAACAAAGGCTAACAATGGATTTCAAATTTACAAAGCAAATCTTTTTCATTATTTGGCTTCCAAATAACCCCTCTAGAACATATTCCAACGGGTTAAGTTTTTTGTGTGGAAGTTGAGGTTTTTGAATCCTTGTAAATCTTTGTGTCCTTGTACAACCATGTCGAAACCATCTGCTACGGTGCCTCAAAACTCACGTCAGCTTTGAGTTTGCAAACATTTAAAAAAAACTTCAGTTGCCTAAAAGGTTGTTTCTTTTTTAACTTAATTTACTTATTTGCACAAATTAAGTCAGATTTGTCAATTAAGTTTGTTTGTTTTTCTTTTTGAAAAAGGCCTTATTGGTTTTGGCACCTCCAATCTCAGCACTTTGAATAAGTTAAGAATCCTTTCTTTTTCAAAAGCTAATCTCCTTATTTTGACGGTCTAGTTGGGACGTACGTAATATTTTAATAACGAGTATACCCTTTCTGCATTACAAATCAAACACCTAAACTTCAACTCATCTTTAATCCGTAATTCTTCAAACCCTTATAGCAAAATTAGGGTTCTCTTTTCCTCTTTCAAGAACAATTGGTCCATTACCCATATGGGCCATATCTGTGTTTATCTCCATTTATCTTCAAAATGAAACCCAAATCCTTAATTCAAAATTGTGAAACCCTAAATACCCTTATCCATTTCTTTATTAATTTTGAAAACCCATTCTTTGCCATCTTAATGATCATCTCACCATTTTCCTCAAGGTTGGATGAAGACCCATAACACTAGGTAAACGTTGTTTACCTTTGCACCAAGGCCTTTATTGCATTTTTTTTGGAAAATAAATAAATGCTTGGAATGAATGGCTTCCATTGTTTGACCTCCGACCACCATCCCCTCATTCGTCCTCCAAGATAAGTGGCTGCTCTACACAAACTTTGTTTTGTTGCATAAACTTCATTCATGGCTATATTCACTTTGAATTGAGCATGAGCTTGACCCCACAAGAAATCTTTGAAAGTAAAGTATTACCATCACCATATATTGTTAAATCTCATTCCTTGAGTCGCCATGATTATGCCATTGAAATTTTAGTTGTTGGTTTCTTTGCCCACATTCTAATCTCATTCTTTACTGGCTTATGCTCGAGGTCAATTGTAATATCTGAATCGATTCAGTATCAAAGGGGAAGAAGAAATGCACATTAGTTGATATACGTTTACTTGAATTTTAAATGGGATTATGAAAAGACGTGTTCTGCAAAAAATAGAGAACCAGATAATTTTGACAATTTGACAGTTTTCAGACAATTCGGACTTTAGATTCAACAACAAAACAAACAAGATTTTTTATATTTCAGCTTCAACATTCCGGTGCTAGATTCAACAATTAGAATGAGAATCAGCAAAAAAAATAAAAAATAACCCCTAAGTCTTAGACGCCTGTTTGTTTTCTAAAAACCAACTGGACGAGACTTAAGTTGGTTGTGTGCAAGAACTTGATTTTTTTTTGTAAGGAGGCATTGTAGGAGAGTTGAGATGCTCATAAACTCTGGCCCATCTCTTCTTCCATTGTCCATGTTCGAACGCCATTTGGTTTGCTTCTTTTAATGGTCTCTTTCCTTTGCTGGCTTTGATTCACCTTATGACCAATGATATGTCCAATATATTTTTACCTTTGCTCAAACTAATTTCATCCATGAGATTGAGTGTGCCCACTGTATTACCCTTGTACGATTTGGTGGAAATTTTGGTTTGTCACAATGCAAAGGCCGTCCTCTAATTTCCCACCTAATCCTTTGGATGTGTGGATGCTGCTTCCAAAATTTGTATGATTCTCTGTAGTGAAATACACTTTTTTATATTTTTAAGTGCTACCCGTCTGCCAAGCAATAAGCTTATGCATGTATTTCCTATTATGCATGTGCAGGGATATTCTTTGACACTTATGGGGAGTACTATGAGGACTTGAGAGAATTTCATCAGCATCTTCCTTCGCTTTTGAAACCTGGTGGTATCTACTCCTATTTTAATGGCCTTTGTGGGGGTAATGCATTCTTCCATGTGGTTTACTGTCAATTAGTTTCCTTAGAACTCAGGAGTTTGGGTTACTCCACACAGTTTGTTAACTTGCCTGTTAAGGATTGCTTGGGAGAGGAAGTTTGGGAGGGTGTGAAACACAAATATTGGCAGCTTGATACATACTATCTTCCTGTCTGTCAATATTCTGAGGATTCTGAGTGATATCTTATTTGAAAAGTATATTTCTTTAGATTCTCCATAGTCGGGACCTGGTTAGACATGAATAAATGATGCCCTCACGTCAATGTTTTGTTTAAAATGACGGGTTGGCTATGGCCTGGAAACGTTGTGAAATCATTGGTCTGACTACAATCAGGTTGATTTTGTCCTTGTATTCTATTTGCATAAAAAAAATGGTTCTAGTTATGAAAAATCTGAAGTCCAGTAAGTAGAACATGTATAAAAGCTACTTTTTCTACACATGCTTTTCATAATCATAATACGCCCATAGCCCATAGAAGAAATTGAACGATAACGTCCAGAAATAAGACATTTGACTATGTCACCCAAATAAAAACCTGACAAGATAAATCATTTTACAATCCAAAAATATATATATGCCGTGGTATAACACCTATTTTGAAGTATCTGGCTGGCATGGTTATTACTTTGTTGTTTTACCATAGAAGCCGAACGATTAACCTAACAATCACCTACTTGATATGATAATCGAGTTTTTATACTATGAATAGAGGATTACAAAGAAGAGCAGTATGTCTTCTCCACGATTCCACAAAAAATTAGCTTCAGGGCAATTAACAAACCCTTATGTTTATAGTATTCTAATGAAACTACGGTAAGAGAAAACTCACAAAACACCCTGAAAAACCCAGGTCCCGCGTCAAAGTTTGGAACAAAAGATGGTTTTTTATTATTATAATATTGGCGCCACTTTCCTGAAAGCATTGCGGTTGACCATAAGTTTCATGGTTGTTTTCCTGATAAATCCTAATGTTCTAGGATAGTGGATTCCAAATTTCAAGCTCTTTGAAGGAAAGATAACTTATAGGATCTTCCTGGTAAATAATTTATAGCCACCCTTTTTTCACAATCCTAACATATTAAGGAAAGATAAAACTGTAAACTCTTTGAACTGTGAATGCAGCCATTCGCGCATGCCCCACACTAACAGATTCCTCTTTAGTTGCCAAGTGGTTTGTTAGGAAGCCGAAAAACCCAACTTAATCAAAAGAACCATCTTAGATACTTGTAACAACCCCGGTAGTGGGTTTGGGACCATGCCTCAAGAAGCAGAGGTCCTGGGACCGAATTGCCAAAGATAGCTTTTCGTCTAGATTTATCACAATTTACCTGGCATGTACGTCTGCAGAGATCTCACGGGCTCCAGGGTTTAGTTCCTCAATATTGATTAACTATTGATGCCGCATGCATCTTCCATTTATATCCGTTGACAATATCTACTGGAGAAGTTTTTAGCTAAAGAGAGATAATATGTTTAGGTTAGATTATTCTTTTAGTAATGTAGAAATAAACCCTAATGCTATATAGGGTGTAGGATTGTTTTTAGTTGTAATTAGAACTTTTATGATGAATTGATAATGGATGTTGCCTGAAGGCTTTCTTATTTCTTATTTCTCTAAATTAGGGTTGAGGATTCGCCCATTTCTAATTCTTCTTGGCTTCTACCTCCTTTCTCTCTCGGTTTCTCCCTCCATCTTGGTCTTCTCTCTCTTTATCCTTATTTTTCAAATCGCTTCTGCCATTCGTCATTAATTATGCACTCTTGTCATCCCACATAATTAACTCTTTTGACCAGATAACTGGCAATTATTTGCCAAGGGATAAATGATAAATACACACAAGAGCTAAGTGAAGTTCGAGATTAACTTATCTTTTCCCCTCTCTAAATTCTCACTGATCACCTTTGGTGACATTTGGGAAATGCAAAATAGTTCCACCAGTCAAAATACTCAAAGGGCACGATGAACCTATAAATATATTTTGCGACTTCTCAATTTGTCAGTGAGGCACGGCCGCACGGGAAAAGACTGCCTAATATTGTTCCAGAGCAGAACTCTACTCTTCAACCACATACAAGAGGATAGAAGGTTGCACCCGCATTGGGATAGTCAGCTAATGGGCGTAAATGCTATTTGCAGTCACATGCCATCAATTACCACGAAATATCTTTTGAAAATTTACTTGTAAAAATAAAAAATTCTGCGTGATTAGTTAAATTGGTAGCTAATCTCAGCAGCTATAAACTCTCTTTCAAGTTGTGAAGGTCACATAGAGGGCAAATGATAGGAGATTTTCCAGCGCTGGTTGAGGATCCCTAATAGGAAGAAACTGATGGAGAATCTGGAAAGCCTAAGACAGATGACCCCTGGAGTTGAGAAAATGGGTAAAACCTCTTCATAGATGGATCAAGAAATGCATCTTGAGTTGGCGCCAGAGCTGTGCTCGTGACTTTGGAATGTGACCATATCGAAAAGTCAGTCAAACTCATATTTCCCGCCTAAAACAATAAGCTATATATGAATCTCTAAGATTGAGAAAATCCCCCAAGCAGGTTAGCATATTAACAGCATCTATGGAAGAATCCCTGTCAAGGGCAATTCCAGGCTGAATTTAGTATGACCGACGGAGAAGAAGTTCAGGAGGTAAGAAACTCTTAATACAGTTGGATGACCTCAATCATATAATTCTTTCAAATGAGAGTAAATTCAGCTGATTCATGGAAGTTTGGAAACATAGGTGTAAAGCAACTAGGTACATACAAGCTATCATCAATAGGGTTTTGTTCCAAAGATTTTCTGGGTTACAACCTTACACTCCCTAATTTAGGCTGCCAAACTTTCTTTAATATTCCTAGGACAGTGAAAACAACTGAGCTTTTTGCGAGATCCATGATGGTGATTGCGGTAATCACCACTAGAATTTCTGGGATGGGGGCTTTATACGTATAGAAACCATGTTTGTTGAAATTTTGGTCGTTTTTGGAGTCTAAAATGATTTCTTAGCTAGAAGCATGAGAGAGGCTCTTCAGACTTTAGTGAATAAACTGGAGAAGGTGAAACTAAAATCCATTATTAAAGAAAATGATGACATTGAAGAAAGATCTATATGATCCCTATCCTTTGATTACAGAATTATCCAAAGGCTTGAAAATCTGTGGAAATAGTCTATTATGACATGTACTTCTGATTGATAATCCAATGAAATAGTGTACGAACTTGGAAAACAGCAAAAATGGAAGAGTTTCCTCAACTAAAGGTGTATTCTTATCTCCGTTTATCTCTCTCATCCGAGTCTTTGACTTGGTACGCAATGTGAGTACACCAATATTTATGTAATTATATTTCTTCAGCGAAATATATGCAAAATTCATGATTTCTTACAACTGGTTTATCATTTCTATGTTTTCACGTCTTATGATCTTATCAGAATAACCAATGAACCAATGAACCAATTCAATCGTCCTTAAACAGTTTGAGATTAGTTTGGAAACTGAACTTTTTGGATTGTCCTGCACTATCTTTTTTATTGTTTCGAGGTGAAGGTATGTCTTCTCTTGTTCTTTATTTCTTCTAGGTGTAAATGATCTATTTTGGTGATTTCCGGGTCTGCACACCATCTTAGCTAGCTGGTGTTTTTCCGGGTGAGACCCTTCACCAGAGATTCAGAATTCAGAGGATAATGGTTTTCCACAATGCGTGATTACAGAGAAGACTTTGTGTTTCAGCCTTCTTGTCTACGTAGAATTGCTTGTCACTGAAGAGATGGTAAGCAGAGATATTGTTGTAAAGAATAATGCTTCTGCTTGGTATGCAGGGAATAAATCTGATTGCACAAATTGTTTGGTTGATTTTAATTCTATGAGGTATTATTCCTGCTAAAATATATTGCTGGTGCTTGAGATGTTGTCCATTTTTTATACCTTAGTAGTCCTGAAAAAAGGAATCTTTCTGAGGTTTACTTCCATATTGCACGGTTTTAGAAAGATTTTATCATGGCTTGGTTCTCATTTTCACAATGTTAATGCTGTACCAGTTGGCTACCCAACGTAACTGCATAACATTCATGGAGGATTATTGCTTGAGTACACCACCAATGTTAGGTAGAAGCAACCTTAGCTTCATTCATAGAACAAGCAAGATTGAGTCCACAATTGTACTTCTTCAATGTGAGACAAGGATAACTTAAACTTTGCCTTTCAAGCAAGTAAGCTCGAGTTATTTGTACCAAGAATACTTCCCGTAGATGCAGATATGAATCTAATCTTAGATTTTCCCTCTCATGCGGAAAAAATTGGATTGATGCCAATCTCTTTCTCTTGACTTAAATTAGAGAATTTCACGACCAAAATTTAAGCTGTTATCTTTCAACTCTTACGATCAAATATGCATAACAATTAAAGTTTATTTGAGATGCTATATTGAAACATAATATTTTTTCCCCCGTTTAGGGATGACAATTTGACTCACCCCGCCCTGCTCCGTTTGGCATGTATTAAACGGGTATGAGAAGTATAACACAAATCCGTGAGGAAGCGGGGTGGATTTAGGATTGCCTCGAAAAATCCGTACTTGTCCCGTCTCGCCTTATTTGAATAGTTTATTACCATTACCCTTAAATATGTTTTATTTGAATAGTTTATTGTTATTACCCTTAAATATATGAATACAAATTTATATAAAACCTTATTTAAATAGTTTATTGCTATTACCATTAAATATATGAATAAAAATTTATATAAAAGAATTTTTTATTGAAAAAATAGTTGTATTAGTTAAATGGGGGTGGGGATGAGATTTAGTTTTGCAATGTGGGGCGGCGATGAGGATCCCCGTTTAACTTAAATAAGTTTTGGGGCGGGGATGGGGATGGGGATGGGAGTAGCTCCCGCGCCCCAAATTCGCCCCATTGCCATCCTATCCCTTTACATGTTGAGAAACTCAACCTTTGTCTCTTAGATGATGATTACATGTTCTACTTTATTTATTGCCCTCCATCATGCCTAATTTTCAATAAACCTGTTTTGATGGACGGGGAATTTCCTGATAGTAAACATAATTTCTATTAATCTTCGAATTAAAGAATACAGGGAGTATTTTCCAAAGTCGCCCTACTTATTAACTATTTTCTTAAGACCCACTTGCATTGTTCCCTAATCTATGATTTAAATTAAATTAGCCGACATCATTCAAACTGGTCAGTCTTCATCTATCGCTCGAAAGAATAAAAAAACGTCCAAATTCACGTGTGTGTCCGTTGAAAAGGAATACAAATTACAGTAATTTTTGTTGGTTTGAAAAGTGTGTTCATCGCAAGTACACAGGTGTGTCCGAGAATGAAACGGGTTCTAGCGAAGGAAGTCTATAAAGTGTGACATTCTAGCATTTGTTTTTCTCGGTCAAACCGGCATCAAGGTTCATTCTGGCATTTGCTTCTAGAAGAAGCATGTAATCTATTTTGAAGGCTTGAGTTTGTGTTATATAGCATGGCAAATACATCTGATTATGTTTTTCTCAATGAGAATGTAAGACCAAGGTTGGTTTGGCTACCATTGATTGATTGTCCTATAAAGAAGTCTAAAAAATACTAAGTAATTGAAATAAGAAGCTCACCACTGTAGTGTAGATGATCCCATTTCGAATACGGACCTGGTGGAGAGAATCAATGTCTACTCCTTCAAGCATTTGTATATCTCGTGGCAAAATTCGAGGTGGAGATTTCTCTCCACCAAAATAATGGAAACATCATCAAGCACTTTTTTTATGCTGATCTCATGGCAAAATAATCATATTCTTATTGTATCTTATCAAAATATAAAAAGTTATTCTATCTTTTTGGCTACTGGTTTGAATCAAAAGGTGGTAATATAATCAGTTTTTTGTTATATATAAAGTGGTTAGCTAATGACAAAGACACAGAATAAAACTATAGTTGGGAGTCTGGTCAGACTCCACCACCACAGAAAAAGCCTGATGAGTTGGAGCAACAACACCACCATATTCTAAACCTACTTACTGCTCACTCATTAGCTGTTACACCTAACGTTGATATACGAAGAAAATGTAATTTTGATATCATCCACATCCTACCTAAGTATGTTTTCACACTCGACGGAGAGTTTTATTATTACAGTTAATTAGATAACTTTAGGCCGTGCTTCTCATGATGTTTCACTTGTAATATTTTGAATTCAAATTTTTTTCCTTATTGTGGTGACTTATTTCCAATACTCGACTGCTACAGTAACATCAAACTACTACAGCTACAGTACTTTGAATAGTAACAGCTATATTACCCCCGAACTGCTACAGTAAGTTCAAACTACTACAGCTACAGTACTTCGACCTCGTCAACAAACACGTGGCCATTTATGACACATTATGGAGCGGTTACAAGGAAGAAGAGTTACTCAAGCCGTTACTCGACCATTATGAAGACTCATCAAGTTCACATATTGTAACGTTCCTCATTAAAACAATAACGGTCGTATTATAAGACCTATAAATAATACTAGATAGCTACGAATTAAAGAGGCTGCTCTGAGAACCTCTAAGAGATCATTTCTACATCTCTCTCTTTCTTTGTAATAGCTAGGAGTCTAAATATACATCTCTCTCTCTCTTTCTAAAATCTTCAGGAGAGGTCGTGGTTTTTAACCCATTCAAGGGTTTTCCACGCTAAATCTAGTGTTGTTTGTTTCATGTTCATAACTAAATATACTAGATTTCGAAGGTGTAAAGCGTTATCTTCGTGCAATACGAAAATAGGCTATTACATTTGGCGTCGTCTGTGGGAACGAAGATTACACTCAGTGTTCTCCGATCCAGTTTTCACCGTATTTATCTTTGAAAGATGGCAAATCAAGACAAATCACACCACACCCTGCCTGACGCTGCTGAAGGAGTAACGGATCTTCGAACGGCTGTGCAGACAGAAACTGAGCGACGAATGGAGAAACAGCTCGCCAGCATGCAGGATACTATCAGGGCACTACAAGCTCAAATAACGGCAAATCCGAGACAACAGAACGCTCTGCCTGCCACCTCGAGAATATCAGTCCATGATCGCCTGGGACATCAAGGTAGAAATACCGCGCTTCCTCAGATTCAGCTGGAACCAGTCCTGCCTCAGAGTCACATCAATCCACCATTACCCGCTGAAGCGGTAATAGATCTACAGCCACAAAAGGAGCAAAACAGGGAAAAACCCCAAATTTCAGTCTATGACCACATGGGAGAAGCAACAGGGGAGCACAATCCTGCGAGAGAACCAACAACAAGACGAGCTGTCACGTCTCAACAACACCTCACTCCCGAACAGGTGGACAAACGCATCAAAGAGCTCTTAGACGCTCAAATACTCAATGGGAGGAGCAACTATGCAAGGTTGCAGAAGAGTCCGCTCGCACAGGAGTTGCTAGACGAAGAAGTACCAACCAGTTTTCACACTCCAACGATTCAGAAATACGAAGGGGGGGATCCTGTGGAACACGTCCAAGAATTTCAAGATTCTTTGGGATTATATTCCTCCTCCAACCACATCCTCTGTCGTCTATTCCCGACCAGCTTAAAAGGCGAGCCTCTACGATGGTTTCATACACTGGATGAAGGATCTATCCTCACCTTCGAGCAACTTCGCGAACTGTTCATCAAGAACTATTCGCATAATAAAGATAAGGAGGAAAGTCTTTACTCTTTGTTTAGTCTCAAGCAAGCGCCAGGGGAAAGATTGGGGACATTTACCATAAATTTTTTGCGCTAGCTCGAAAGCTCGATAACCTCGACAAAAAGATCACGATCTCCGCTTTCACCAATGCCTTACTCATAGATGGACGAGTCAAGGAACATCTGATCCTCAACAAGCCGCAGACATTAGAGGATATGATTAAAAAGGTCAACAATTTCATCGACCTCGAAAGACTGACGACTGAAAAACAAAAACCTTAGTGCATCGCTCTATCCACCAATGATCATACCGGAGAATGTACTCGCAACAGCAGTAAAGACTATGGAGGCGATAAGAAACGTTTCAAGTCCTATGATGATCGAACACTCCAAGGACAAAAGAGACCAGTTCTGCGCTTGCCACAGTTGACAACTACCATTGCAAAGATATATCCGCTACTGCAAAAGGATGAGTTCTTCAAAAATGCCAATACTCTTCAACCCATACCAGGAAAACCGTACTGCATTCACCACAAGATCCACCATCATGACACGGAACAATGTTTCGTGTTGAAACATCTTCTCTTAAGTATATTTTCGCATGGTCGAATGCTCCAATATATTGTGGACGTAAAAATTTACAAAGATGGCAGCTACAAAACTGAAATCACGGTCGTCCAGACTGACGAAGCGAATAAGGAAAAACATCTGTACTTTATCGAGACTCAGACAGTTAGCCACTTCAACAGATCCAAACGCAGGCACGTTGGACAATGCCATGATCTAACAATGGTAGATAAAGAAGCTCGTTTGTTGCCAGAATCCAGCAGCCGACGACCTGAGATTTCTTTCAAAGACTACGACGCACGTCACATCAACTTCCCGCATCACGATGTTCTCGTCATCATGTTAAAAATGAAGAACATAGTTCTACATATAATGATGGTAGATACAGGCAGCAGCATCGAACTACTATTCCAGAGCACGATCGACCAAATGGGATTAGCGGACAGAGTCGAGCCAAGTGATATCAACGCCTCTGGATTCAACGATTCCAAGGAAGAACGCGTGGGAAAACTTACACTTCCCATCACGGCCGGACCAGTCACACTTGACGTAGTTTTTTACGTCATCAATACAAAATCCGTTACCTGGGCATCCTGGGACGACCATGGCTGCATAACATGAAAGTTATTCCTTTCACATATCATCAAGCGCTGCGGTTCGACTGGAAAGGAGAGATCTACGAAATCAAAGGCAGCCAAAAATTAGCCTGAGCTTGTGATAATACAATTGAAGTTGAACCAGCTGCAGCAGCTCCAACATAGCAATTACAGTATTCAGTACCAGCAGAGCATCAGCTGCCAAGCGCCGAACCAACAGAATATATCGAGATCAACGACACACAAAGAGGAACTCACATCGGGACCCTCTTGAGCACAGAGGAACGTTCAGGTCTCATACAATTCCTTTCGGATAATCACGACATTTTTGCGTGGACGATCAACGAAATGCCAGGAATCAATCCAGCCATGGCATGCTACAAGCTAGAGTTGAAAGAGAAGGCAAAACCAGTTAAGCAGAAGCAACGAACTCTAGCACCAAAAATATGAGACGAAGTAAACAAAGAGATCGACAAATTGATTGAGGTCAGTTTTATCCGTAAAGCTATTTACCCGGACTGGATCTCAAACATTGTCACAGTCCCAAAGAAAAATGGCAAGATCAGAATCTGCGTCGACTTCACGGATCTCAATCGACATACTCCAAAAGATAGCTTTCTACTCCCAATCATCAACCATTTGCTCGATTCAGCAGCAGGGCACAAACTGCTCTCTACGATGGATGCTGTATCAGGGTACAATTAAATACCACTTTTCCCTGAAGATCAAGACAAGACTGTATTCATCACTGAACAAGGCCTGCATTGCTATAAGGTCATGCCTTTCGGCCTGAAAAATACCAGCGCTACCTATCAGAGATTGATGACGCAAATGTTCAAAGATCGGCTCGGTAAAATAATGGAGGTTTACATTGACTACATGTTTTGCAAGAGTTTCAAGAAAGAAGACCATCTGGCAGATTTACGAACAACTTTTGAAATCTTGTGAGCTTACAAAATGCATTTGAATCCTGACAAATGCCAGTTCGGAGTACAATCCAGGAAATTCTTGGGCCACCTCATCAACAAACGAGGAATTGAAGCTGATCCATCACGTATACGAGCTCTCTTGGCTATGCCTTCACCAAAGACAAAAAAGGATGTTCAGAAACTAGTCGGGAAGATCGCAACACTTAACAGATTTGTGTTCAAATCATCAGACAGATGCTGACCTTTATTCGATCTGCTTAAACAAGGTACATCGCAGGGAAAGTCAAAGAAGGATTCTGAGATCGAGTGGACAGATAAATGCGAAGCCGCTTTCCTCGAACTCAAACAACATTTGGGTAAACCACCAGTTATAAGCACACCAACAGATAGAGAAGAGTTAACATTATACTTAGCCGTCACAGATACTTCTCTCAGCTCCGTCCTCCTCCGACTCGATGAAAAAACTGAGAAACCAGTCTATTTTATCAGCAAGACTCTGACCCCTGCTGAAACAAGATACACCAAGATCGAGAAGCTTCTTTTGGCTCTCGTCTATACGTCACAGGAATTGAAACAGTATGAGGGCTTATTTCTAATCCCCGTACTGAGTCCGATATTCAAACTCACATAACTCAAATAAACATACTGATAACCAATCAATGACTAAAAGTAAGGAGATCGTAATACAAACTTCCTCATCTATAGCTCGGGGATGACAAAACATCCAATAACATCGCGCTACAGAAGATACTCCTCCACTTATCAACAGTTCGAATACACGTGAACACTATTAGAGATCGCATCTTCATCAACAGTTCGGAGATATCAAAGCATCATGTGACTTCGCGCTACAAAAGATACTCCTCCACTTGTCAACAGATCGTATGCACGCGAGCTTCACAGGAGATCGTATCTTCCCAACGGTCTGAAGCTACAACTAAAGAATGTTAATAGATCCGTTACAGATTAACAAGTATCAGGACGTTACAAAAATTCACCATGAAGACTCATCAAAACCTGATATTGTAACGCCCATTATCAATGTAACCAACAGTCATATTATAAGACCTATAAATAATACTAGGTAGCTACGAATTAGAGAGGCTGCTCTGAGAGCCTCTAAGAGATCATTTTTACATCTCTCTCTCTCTTTGTAATAACTAGCAGTCTAAATATACCTCTCTCTATTTCTAAAATCCTCATAAGAGGTCATGGTTTTTAACCCATTCAAGGGTTTTCCACGCTAAATCTAGTGTTGTTTGTTTCCTGTTCATAACTAAACATACTAGATTTCGAAGGTGTAAAGCGCTATGTTCGTGTAATACGAAAATAGGCTATTACATTTGGCGCCGTCTGTGGGAAAATTCACTCATCGTTCTCCGATCCAGTTGACATTTTCTTCCATTTGACAAATGAAAAAATCAAATTCATAACATATTTCGGTGAAACACGAACGATTAGCCGGTGCGCAAAAACCAAACCAACTGGGCAAAACGGCGAGATTACACGTTTGAGTTTTCTGTTTCTCTATTTTTTTCTCTCTCAACATTTATATTTTGAGAACGTAATACGAGAACCACAAATACATTTCAAACCTCTCCTCTCAAGTGTCGAGAAACCCCTTTCTCTCTATCCCCCGAAACACAGAAGCAAGAGGAGAACCCCAATGTTCAGATCTGTCAACCCAATGTTTGATTTCACTCTTTGGTTATGCGATTACAGCAGCAGCAACAACCAAACGAAACGAGTAATGTGATGACTAAAGTCTGTTTCGTCACAGCAACAAGAGTAACAATGCGATTACAGGAGCAACAACAACAACTATTAAACATAACGGTGGCAGCAGCAGCAGCAGCAGCAACTGTAAAAGGAGTAGTAATGCTGCTGCTGCTGCTGCCACTGTTATGTTTAATAGTTGTTGTTGCTGCTCCTGTAATCGCATTGTTACTCTTGTTACTGTGACGAAACAGACTTTAGTCATCACATTACTGCTGTTTACAAGTTGTTACTATTTTCCAGCGAGGGAGAAGCAGAGCGCATTGTCAAATGGTTACTCTCACGATACTGCAAATACCGCTACATGGGAGACATCAATCTAATACATACAGATCCGTCGAAACAGCCATCAGCTCAGCTTGGTCAAACCTTGATATACAACAAACCACATCAACAACAAAGCAATCCTCAAACGACCTCAACGATGAAACGCTCAACAACAACAATACTTCAGTAACAACAATACCATATTGTTCACCAGTTCGCGAATCAAGATCAACAACAACAATGACAGAGAATCAAATGGCTTCATCTCTTCTCATGGGCGCGACAACTTCAGAGCCAAAGAAGTATTCCCATCATCAAATGTCTTCATATGGAAGCCAACAACCATACTCGGGGCGAGCCCGACCTTAGCATTTCAATCTCTTCACAAGATTGCCCATACTCAACAGGAATTTCACAATGCCAATGAGTCATTAGAATTTTGTTGTTGTGTCCCATGCTAATGACGAACAGATGCCAAATACCAACAACTACTACTACAACTAATATGCCAAGTTTAAAGCAACAACAACTATTACTTCAGTTTCAACAGCAACAGAATCAACAGATACTAATATGAATTTCAAGCCGAACAGGAAAGTCAAACCACATTATTAAAGCGCTCGAGGTCAAGGTACTTGAGGCAATTACAACTTATTCAAACTCATACTCAGGGCGAGTTCGACCAATACATTCAATCATACTCAGGGCGAGACCCACTTCAGATTCAGACACAACACTCGTCCTCAGCTTCAACAGACTGAATATCAATCAACGTAAATCATACTCAGGGTGAGCCCGTTCTATTCAGCAACATTATTAAGGCGCTCGAGGTTGAAGTACTCGAGGCAATTATAACTCATTCAAGTTATACTCAGGGCGAACCCAATCTCAGATTCAGAATCAATACTCGATCTTATTACTAATTCAATCGACTTAACTTATACTCGGGGCGAGCCCAACCTCAGATTCAGACACAACGCTCGACCAACACATTCAATCATACTCGGGGCGAGCCTAACTTCAGATTCAGACACAACGCTCGACCAACACATTCAATCATACTCGGGGCGAGCCCAACTTTAGATTCAGACTCAATGCTTGATATCATCTTATTAAGCTGCTCGAGGTCGAGGTACTCAAGGCGATTACAACTTATTTTTGAGCTCGTTATTCAAACTTATACTCGGGGCGAGCCCGACTTCATATTCAGACACAATGCTCGTCCTCAGCTTCAGATACAACATACTGAATATCAATCGACGAAAATCATACTCGGGGCAAGCCTGACTTCAGATTCAGACACAACGCTCGTCCTCAGCTTCAGATACAACATACCTAATGTCAATCGACGTAAATTATACTCGGGGCGAGCCCGATCTTTCCAACAACATTATGAAGGCGCTCGAGGTAGAGGTACTCGACTCGATTACAACTTATTCAATCTTATACTCGAGGCGAGCCTGATTTTAGATTCAGACGCAATGATCAAACTTATCAAACCACATTATGAAGGCGTCGAGGTCGAGGTACTCGAGGCGATTACAACTTATTCAAGCTTATACTCAGGACGAACCCAACCTTAGCTTCAGATGCAAACGTTCAAACTCAACTTCAAGACTCGAGATCAAACAACTTAACAGCTTATGCTCGGGGCGAGCTCGACCAACATCTTACAGGTCGATTATTGGTACGTCCAATTCGATCAAACATAACACATTCTACAAAGTTGGTTATTGGTTCAACCAGCCCAACCTACATTCAACATTTAACATATCTCATTACTGGGATCTATATCATAGCTCTTCAAATATACAAGCTCCCCGAGGATCGCTTATTGAGTCAATCAATTCTATCTGGCAGAGGCGCCATTCAGCTATGTAATATTCAATACATGTCCCATCACGGTCGCTCAGCTCGACCTGTAACTGGGATCTACTTCATAGCTTTTCAAATATACACGTTCTCCGAGGGTCAATTATTGAGTCAATCAATTCGATATGGCAGAGACGCCATTCAGCTATGCAATATTCAATACATGTCCCATCACGGTCGCTCAGCTCGACCTGTAACTGGGATCTACTTCATAGCTCATCAAATATACTCGCTCTCCGAGGGTCGCTTATTGAGTCAATCAATTCGATCTGGCAGACGCCATTCAACTATGGAATATTTAATACATGTCCCATCACGGTCGCCCAGCTTGACCTGTAACTGGGATCTACATCATAACTCATCAAATATACACGCTCTCCGAGGGTCGCTTATTGAATCAATCAATTTGATCTGGCAGAGACGCCATTCAACTATGCAATATTCAATACATACTAGCATGCATTCTACTACTACATTATCATACATGATCATTCATTCTACTACATTATCATACATGATCATCCATTCTACTACATTATCATTCATTCTAATACATTATCATTCATTCTAATATATTCTCTTACAACAGTTGTTTCAACCATGCAATTTACATATCCAAAGATCAAAGATATGTCTCAACCAACACCACTCGCTTCTGATGCTTCTCCTGCTATTGGCTGAGACGGGGCGAATGTGGTGACTTATTTCCAATATTCCGACCTGCTACAGTAACTTTGAACTACTACAGCTACAGTACTTTGAATAGTAACAACTACATTAACCCGAACTGCTACAGTAATCCGACCTGCTACAGTACTTCGACCTGCTACAGTACTCCGACCTGCTGCAATACTTCGACCTGCTATAGTACTTCAAACTGATACATCTACAGTACTTCAACCTCGTCAACAAACACGTGGCTATTTATGACACATTATGGAGTGGTTACATGGAAGAAGAGTTACTCAAGCACTTACTCGACCATTATGAAGACTCATCAAATTCACATATTGTAACGTTCCTCATTAAAACAATAACGGTCGTATTATAAGACCTATAAATAGAACTAGATAGCTACGAATTAAAGAGGCTGCTCTGAGAACCTCTAAGAGATTATTTATACATCTCTCTCTCTTTGTAATAGCTAGCAGTCTAAATATATATATATTTTTTTTTCTAAAATTCTCAGGAGAGGTCGTGGTTTTTAACCCATTCAAGGGTTTTCCACGCTAAATCTAGTGTTGTTTGTTTCTTGTTCATAACTAAACATACTAGATTTCGAAGGTGTAAAGCGCTATCTTCGTGCAATACGAAAATAGGCTATTACACTTATAAGTGTAGTAGGATCATGCCCTCTATTTTTCGATGGTAATATTCCTAAGAAAATGGCATCCCTTTAGTGAGTTTGTCGATGTTGATTTTTCATGCATTTCTACCAATTACTTTGACTTGTATTGCTATGCAACTAATTGCAAATATATTGGAGTTGCATTGCATCTTACTTGTAGCGAACCAAACATAGACTGTAAAATGAACACACTAATATTTTTAAAAGTTTGACAAAAAAGTTGTTGCATCACTCGAGGAGTGAACGAACCCAATTACATCGAGTGAAGTAAGACAATTATTTTTACACTACACATGACTATGGTTCTGTCAGTCGGGCATCTCTGATGACTACCACGTGACACGGATTAAATTTACATAGAAATTATGTAATTTTTGCACACCAATTTATGGAAATAAACCAAGCTATTGGAGTTGAGGGGTCAAATTAGACGGTTGGTATGCATCTTGCTTTCCCGCGGAGATTTAATTAACATAAACCAAACGTTAATTTTATCTCCAAAACAACAAAACAAAACTTGCTCGTGCGCTAACATAAACGTCGGTGCACACCAACCAGAAAACAGAAACCAAACACCTCTCTCTCTCTCTCCTCACTCTGCGGTTATTTTTACAGACACGAAATCAAAATTAAAACCAAACAAACCCCCAAATTTGATTTGAGATGGCTTCGAATTTTGATCGATGGGAGAAGGATCCGTTCTTTACAGCAGCAGAGGAGGTTCAGGAATCGGCAGATAGGTATGTATTTAGGGTTTCTGAGGTTGTTTTAGGATTCAGGGATATTGTTTTATAAGGTTTGTATTGATGAAATTAGGGTTTTTTGTTTTGGTTTTGAAGGATGGAATCTACTTATAGAACGTGGATTCATGAGAGGAAAGATGGTAGGGATGTCGGTTATGCAGACGAGCTTCGTAGGGATTTGAAAACTACCCTCGGGACCGCAAAATGGCAGGTGAATCTGTGAATTGGTATCTATTGGTTGTCATTATTTTAGTAATTGGGGTTTTTAATTGTTGTTTGTATATCGATAATCGTAGTTAGAGAGGGCGTGTTTAACTTGGATTTTGACGGTCGATAATTTTTTCGTTCAAGTGATGAATTAGCATAAAGTTAGGATCGGTATAGCTCAAAACATTTTGTTTCTAATGAGGAATGATGTGAGGTGGCAAAGGGTTATTGTGAGCCTTTGAAACAGGGAAGTTTAATAGCAAAAAAGTGAAATTTGTAAAGTGTAGTGATTGCTGACAGAGTTTTTAATGCAGATGGAGGAGTTTGAGCGAGCTGTTAAATCAAGTTATGTTGATAGTTCGGCAGAAGATGCGAGAACCAGACACAATCAATTTATTGCTGCGATTAGCAACCAGATTTTAATGGTTGAGAATTCGTTGAAAGAATCGGTTCTCTCGGATGGACAGGCGGAGATGTCTTGGGTGAGACTGGATGAAGGAGAGCGAGATGAGCTGGCATTGTTTCTTTCAGGATCTTCTGATGATATCTCACTAACTCCTTCTAGTAAAGATGATGGAGAGGCAGCTGAGATGCATAAGGAATCAATGCCTGAATATGTGAAGGATTCTTGTCGCTCGGCGGAGTGGGGTTCACAGGAGTCCAAAGAGGAGAAGTTGCATGGTCACCGGAGAACAGCAAGTGCCAGTGCCGACATAAGTGCCTGGAAGATTGTTGACATGGGAGAAAATATTGAAGGGAAAAATGAGCGGCCCAATAAGCCCCCTCCAAGAATATTAAGTTTCTCAGGACTCCTTAATACCATGGAACCCATGACAAAGGTGAAGTGGTCTATTAGGAAGTGGAAGAATGTGGATCGCCATCAAGCGGCAGATACTCTGCCATTGAGATCTAATGAGTTGAGCCGGGTGAGACTCTTATCGAAGTGCATGAAATTCTAAATTGCAATTTTGACGTCTCATGTTTATCAGGATTTTGTTACTTATTTTCGCTATGTTGTTTTCAAGGGCATTGATGCATGCTATGAAAGAAGTAAAAGCTGTCTCAATAGCTGTGATGATTCTTATGATAAGCAAATTTATGGTTGGTTGGGATCCGTTCAGAGACAGCTTCAAAGATCTCAGTATCGAATCCAATATGGTCGTCCCGTTCAAGTGGCATTTTGGATTTTTCTGGCCTTCTGTTTGATACGTAAGTAAATTCCAATTAGATGATCATTGTTATTATTAGCATTGCACCTGAATAATGGATTTTCGATATGTATATGTATTTATGGCCCTTTGGTACCTGTGGAAATGACTCAAAAGTAAGAATTAGGCGTAAAAATCTCCTTTCGGGGGAGTTAATTCTCTCAAAGTTCAAAGGTTAGAAATTTCAGGATTGGATATTTCCTGTGGTAATGATCTTCATAATAGGACGCTAAATTCAAAGAGCACCCTAATGATGATTACAATTTATAAGAGTTAATTGTAGAGAAGAAATTTATTTGTTTTTGAAGAGTAATTACACCCTAAACAGGATCTTAAATAAAAAGAACTACTACATTTTTAATAAGAAAGCAACTCTTACTTAGTAAGTGCTAAATGCAGAAACTAAAAATAAAAATTGATCCTAGTTGTACAAATTACAACACATGATCCGACTTATCACACATACAACACTACAGTGTACTTGGACAATCATAATCATCGTAAGTCACAATCTTCAACATTCTCCCTCAAAAGGATGGTAAGAGTACACGAACACAAGACAATTGCAGCTTTGAGACGAACTTAGCTTCAACAATTTCACGTTGAAAACCTTAAACAAATCATAACACAAACGAGTGAACACTTGCACACATCACCACAAATAACAAAGAAATTTGACTCTTCAACTTCAAGCAAAACACAGATAATAAGGCTTCAACTATTTATTTAACAATAACTTTGGTTAATTATTTATTTAGAAGAATCAACTCCATACAAGAACAATCTTGACCGTCTTTAAATTTCAGCCTTGCTTTTAGGGTCCCTCAGCTTTAGGATTTTGCAAGAGGATGAAGTGGCGCTTCACAAGTATTCATACCTAATGATAGATCGTGGACACGGATTTTGCACCTACGATGTCCGTATTTTAGTTTCCTTTTTTTATTAGTTGTTTTGGTTAATAAATAGGAGGGGAACCTCCTATTGAAAGTTAATTCTTTTCTTTTAGGTTTGTGAGTTTGAGGGGAAAACTCTGGAAACCCTAGTTTTGATTTAGAAAAATCGTTGCTTTTACACTTAGTTCTTATAAACTTGGTACCAGAGCCATGATGAATTCTAGGTTTGCGATGTATGTTCAAGCTATCGTGCGAATTGAGGAGATTGAAGCGAGCATTGGGAATAAAGGATAAATTGAATTCGATGGAGGAAACTTGAGTATGAACCACCACGATTGAATCAACGGAGAGAGTAGCTTAACGGGTGATTGGTATTGTGAGTGGATGAGTTGATGTTGCGTTGGGAAGTTCACGATCAAAATCCCATAATAAGGTTGCGATTTTGGGGCGTGAAATCCACCAAATCGAAACCTCTAATCATCATGAAGTTCAACCTAAGAAAGCTCTTTCCTGTCGGTGGGGGGATAGGAGTTACAACCTCCCCGATGGTCGGCGACACTGATTTGGCCTCCCCGTTACCTTCTCTCTCCTACGGGTAGGGTATTGAAGTTATGGCCTCCCCAATGGTCGGCGGCGGTGTCACTGTTACGATCTCCCCAATAGCTATGCAGTCAGGGGCGCCGCCGGGGCGCCCAAATTTGAACTACCCACCTCGCCTTAACATTTTACCGCCCTAGGCGCTTCAGAGAACAGGGCGGCGCCGGGGCGGGGCGCCTCATGATCTGGCGTTGTTTTTTGTTTTGTGTTTTTTTGAAAACTGCCAAATGATTTGGCTTATTTTGTAAATAAAAAAACAACTTACCCATGGTTGCTGCGTCTCTCTCTCTCTCAGGCCTCGGAGGATAGGCCTTGCCCGAGATTGGGCAAAACGGAGGAAGCTTTGTGGAACTTGTCTTTGACAGCCTCAAGAACTCCACTTGTCTCTGTGTTGAGTTTTGCTTCTAAAAGGGAGGGTTCGTCGTTTTTATCGTTGTTGTTGTAAACAGCGGGACCTTCTCTCCCATGCTCAACGACGATCAAACGATGTCCTTCTTTGATTAAAATATTGTTTTCTTTTGGTAAAAAAAGTCTTGCTGTTGTTAGAGAGGTGAACACCAAACCCAGTGCTACAATGTTCATCATCTCTAAGGACCTGTTTGGCTCTCTCTCTCTCAGTGTGTGTGAGTGTTCTTGGTTCTCTCTAGTCTTGTGTACACGATGGTGGTGATTCAGGGGTCACGAAGGTGGAGAGAGTGACACATGGTGGAGTGCATATACACGTGTCTTTGACCGCTGTTGGAAGAATTTTGTTAAGTAGAGGTGGTCCTCACAGGCTTAAAACTACTAATGGTGCTTTGCAGGTATGTATATACACTGGACTAGAGTAGAGTAGAGTTATCTCTGATATGTTTGATTTTGTGAATGCCATTTAGTTGTTAAGTAGAGTATGATGGGTAAACTGAAGTACATCTGTGAACTTAACAAACAACACATTTCATACTATTCTTATGTTGAGTAATGAATACACAGCTCAAACAAGAACAATTGTACTAGGTAATGAATACCGGTAGATGGAAATAGAGATCACGTTAAGTGCGACTTTTGTGGTCATGTGTCGAAAGGGGGGATTAAGAGGTTAAAACAACATCTTTTTCAATATATACAATATATATTACGGGAAAAAAAAAATATTAAGTCATGTTACAAATTTACACCTATTACAAATTTACACATATTACACATATTACAAATTTACATTCTCCCGCCTAGCGCCCCGCCCCGCCTAACGCCCCGCCCCGCCCCGACAGTGACCATGCCCACCGCCCAGCGCTCCGCCCCGCCCCTGACAGCATAGGCCAATAGTCCCTCTCTCGCATGTGTTGATATCGGCTTTTGCCGCGACACCCTCCGAACTTTCCGGCATTGTTTCAATACTTAGGGTGTCTCTCCTCTCTGAGCGACGAATTCGCGATAATGGGGTTGGTGCGCGGGAAGGCCATAACGGAGTCAATTGTCGATAACAGGTCTACATAAAATTTTATATTAGAAGACGTAGCAGAAAAATTACATCTTCGATTGACTTCGCACCCTAAATCTTTTACGCTCCATTGGTTATAAAAGGATAGTACGACTTGACCTTTATATTGTACACGGGTAAAAATCAAGATGGGTAGTTATGAGGATACTATTCTGTGCATAGTGATTGAGATGGATGTGTGTCACCTTATCTTGGAGCGACCGTGGCAGTGGGAGAAAAATGCGGTACATATAGGGAGACCCAATGTGTATGTTTTCACTTGGCGGGGAGTTCGGCAAAAGTGTTCCTGCTTACCGCTAATTGGGGCTTCTGTGGTTCAGCATACCAGTTTTCTAGCAGAGGCGAGAGCACAGAGTGTTGCCTATGTGTTGTTATGTATGATGACTACACCCCCTATCGCGGTTCTTGAAGAGTTACAACCGTTACTTGAGCATCTTGCAGATGTTTGTCACGAGCCAGAGCCGCCAGAGCTGCATGTTGTGAGACATTCAGTGCACTATCGATTTAGTACCATGCGTACCATTACCCCACTTACCTCATTACCGTATGGCTCCAGCAGTGCATACAAAATTATAGAGACATGTGTCGCTAAGCTATACGAGAAGGGTTTGTTGAAGGAAAGCATGTCACCCGCTGTTCTAGCATTCTTAATCCCTAAAAATGATGGGAGTTATCGTATGTGTGCTGATTGCGGAGCTGTCAACAAGATTACAACAAGATTATAGATCGACAAGATTACAGTTAAGTACAAGTTTCCGATTTCAATATTGAAAGACATGATTGATGATTTTCATGGGGGGCGAGTATTCTCAACATTAGATCTCAAGAGTGGGTACCATCAAATTCGTATGCGATTAAATGATGAGTGGAAGACAGCTTTCAAGACCATGGACAGTCTTTACGAGTGGTTAATAATGCCTTTTGGGCTATCTAATGGTCTATCTACTTTATGCGCTTGATGACAGAGGTGTTACGTGACTGCATTGCGGAGAGATTCATGGTCGTGTACTTAGACGATGTCTTAATTCATAACCACACCAAAGAGGAGCACGTGGTACATGTTAATAGGGTATTACAGGCGCTCCGACAACACAAATTGTTTCTGCAAATCAATAAATGCTCTTTTATGGTTTATTCAGTAAATTTTTTGGGTTACGTAATTTCTTCTGAGGAGATTCGGGTAGATGATGAGGAGGTACAAAAGATCAGGAACTGCCAGTGCCCACGACTACAACACAGGCATGGAGTTTTCATGGTTTGGCCACATTCTATAGTCGTTTTATTGATGGGTTAAGCAGCTTTATGACACATATCACACCTCTTATGGGGAACGCGCCTTTTGAGTGGTGTGCAGAGGCGGAGTCAAGCACAAACTTACCGCAACTCTAGTTTTAGCTTTACCGAACTTTTCAGGTCCTGCATTTAAGGTTTCGACAAATGCTTGCAAAACCGGTATAGGTGCTACACTATATCAGTCAGGGAGACCTCTTGCTTATTTTAGTAAGAAGTTATCAGGTGCTCAGCTACGTTACTCACATACGATATTTAGCTAATAGCAGTAGTACGGGCATTACGAAATTGGAGGCACTATTTGGTTCATCGCGAGTTCGTCATTCATTTTGATCATAACGCACTACGACATATACGACATATACAGAGAGTGTCTACAGATAGGCAAGCGAAGTTGTTCATTTATCTCCAGAGTTTTTCAGTTCCATGTGCTACATATCAAAGGCAAAGAGATAATGGTTTCGTTGACAGGATCTGTTGTACGGCTCATCTCTTGGTTACCCTTCGGATGTCTTTTTTTGGGTTTGGCGAGTTACGAGAGTTGTATTCGGGAGATGATTTCGTCGGTTCGATTTATGACTCTTGGATGGAGTTCTTGATGATTACTTTATCCAGGATGGTTATCTATTCAAGGAGACGACCCTATGTATTCTATCTTCTTCCATGAGAGAACGACTCATTTTGGAGGTTCACGCAGGGTGTTTAGGGGGACACTTCGGGATGGTCAAGACTATGGCTCTAATGCGGGCGAAATACTTATGGGGGACAATGAGATGTGATGTCAACACGTTCATTTGAAGTGTTATTCCTGTGCAACAGCCAAAGGGAGAGAACAAAATACGGGCTTATACACAGGGACGGTGCTAGGATTTTAGTTGCCTAAAGTGGACCCATAAAATGGTGCTCATTATGTTTATTAAAAAAAAAGTTACTTCAATTTTTTTTTTTGGCAAAATATGGCGGTTAAATCGTTGGAAACAAAATTTGATAATAGATTCTTCAAAATTGAGAAGAGAGGATTTGAAATTTATATTTTAAACTGAGAGTCAAAGTCAGAGAGAGGATGGAGTTAGTCAGAGAGAGAAAAAGGAGTCCTACTTTGATTTTAACCAAACAAATAAGATATTGGCTTGATTTTAGTTTATATATTTTGTGACCCCACTTTATTACAAATTATGAGAGATAGAAATATGGGATTGGGCTTGACTTTAAGATCGATAAAATATAGCCAATTTTTATTTTTTTGCGGCCCTTCTTGATGTGGGGCCTAAAACGGCTGCCTTTGTGGCCTTACCCTAGCGTCGGCCTTGCCTATAAACACCATTACCGTTTTTGACATGTCCTTGGAGAGATGTATTGATGGACTTTGTGACAGGATTACCGAAGGTTCGGGGTTTTGATTCCGTTTTTGAGGTGGTAGACCGGTTCTCTAAGATGACACATTTTATTCCTTGTAGCAAAACGAAGAACGCCGTGCACATCACCCAATTGTTCTTTTGTGAGATAATACGTTTACATGGGGTACCACATTTGATCACCAGACAAGCATTTTTCATGACATTTTTAGGGCACTTTATGGAGATTACTGTGTTGCAAGCTTCGTTTTTCTACGACTTTTATTCCTCAAGCGGATGGGCAAGCGGAGGTCGTCAACCGCAACTTGGGAGATTTGCTGAGGTGCATTTTAGGTGATAGACCGACAAAGTGGGATTTTGCATTATCTCAGGCTAAGTTTGCCTTCTAATTGTTCTGCCAATAGCTCGACAAGACTATCTCCTTTTCAGATCGTGACTGGCTACAATCCTGATTCCCGATACATTGTTAGATTTGGCTCCTATTCCTTTGCTTGTACCAGTTTCCAATAGTTTAACGGAGTTTGCCGACGTTATCCGCGCACTCATACAGAGGTACGACGGCATCTAGAGGACGTTTATGCGGGTATCAAAGAGCGTGTTGATAAACATAGGCGGGAAGTCATTTTCTCGCCAGGGACCTCGTTATGTTATATACGAGAAGGGGCGTCGTACGGATGTGGCTTCTAAACTCTTACTACGTAAGACGTGACCTTTTTATTGTCATTCAGAGGATCGGGGAGAACGCATATGAGATTAACATTCCAGGGTCGCGTTCCAAAGTAGCAAATATAAAGCTTTTATCTCACTATCATGGACAAGTATCATGGACAGAGATCACCTCTTCTACCAGATATACCAGATTCAGTTACACCTATTCTAGGTATTCGTTTTCGGGAAGATATTTACAAAATTCTTGATGATGAGTCAGGGCGCAGATAATTCCTTATAAGGTGGGTTGATAAAGGCACGGAAGATGATTCTTGAATTTCAGAAGATAATTTTTCGAATTTGGATCTAGTTTTTTACAAAAATTATATTGAGTTGCAGAATTCGTGGTCAAATTCTTCTTAGGGGGGGGGGGGGAGAGTTGATAGATTGTGGACGCGGGTCATGCACCCACGATGTCTGTATTTTAGTTTCCTTTTTCAGTAGTTGTTTTGGTTAATAAATAGGAGAGGAACCTCCTATTGAAAGTTAGTTATGATCTTTTAGTTTATGAGTTCGAGAGGAAAACTCTAGAAACCCTAGTTTTGATTTAGAAAAATTGTTGCTTCCGCACTTAATTTATACTTATAACATAAAATAGTCAAAATCAGCGGACTTGTGAGATTTCCACTCCATTTGGGTACAGACGATCATTACATAAAAAAATACCATCCCATTAAAATTCTTTTATCCAAAAAATTCTACCATAATCCAAAACATCTTGCTTCTAACAAGACTCACCTTCTCCTACTCCACGGTACATACTCCCTCTTACCATTTTTTCCTTCATTTTTCTCTCTTAATTATGTTCTCCAATTTTTTTTTTTCCGAAATTACCACAAATCTTACCTTTATATTGTATCATGAACTCAGTAGGTCATGGCGTTTTCTCTCTCTTGTTGCTTGCGAGTCAATTCCGGCTCCATGTAATGGTGACTGCTCCAAACGTTTACCCAATTTTTGGATCAGATACACGGTTCGAGAAGGTGTTTATAAGTCATCATTAAGGAGGAAGTATAGATAGTATAGAGAATGTCGTTTCGACAACTATGGTGGAAAAGTACCAATTGTCGGCTTTTGCTATCTCCTACTATACTTAATCTAAATAGTTTTACATGTGCTTCTATGGACAGTAACGTGATTTCACCAAAAGATGGGCATGAGGACTTTGTTGAAGTATTTCTTCAAACAACAACTTACAAAATATGTGTTATTGCAAACTGTCGACATCTTGGTGGTTGTGCTTGGCGTCATGTGTGAGGTCTTCGTGGTTTCACGAAGAAAAGGAATATCACCAATAAAGAGAGAAAAATCACCGGCAGAAACAAAGATAGATTTCTCTAAGAGGGAAGGAAAGAGAGACCATAATCTATATACTCAATTAAATGGTAATGTTGCTTGGAACCACCATTTGCTTGTCGAAATGTCTAGCTCCTTCATGATCACCATAAACACAAAACATGCATTTTTCACCCGAAGTTTGACCTCTTTTATTGAACAGAAAGAACAGAGTTGACCAAAGGATATTATGATCCCTTGAAACAACCAAATATTATTTTCATATAGGTGCAAATAGTAGTTTGTTAAAAACAGAGTTGATAACACCAATTTGCATCAGCATTTAAATTTCGACAACTATCGTAATAAAAGAACACAAAAGCTGCGATCACACTCTTCTCTGATCAACAGTTTTGTTTAGAAGATTCTCTAATCAATAATTACCTAGCATACAATCATAACATTCTATTTTAGCGACGATTTCAAAAAATTCATTTATGAAAAATTTCAACAATTTCAAGATCACACAACTATTTCTAGATCTAGGATTTCAAGACTCCATTAATGCTTCAAGATTCATTGTGAGGCAATGCTTGTTAATCTCTTTTTACTATTTTATTCTAAGCTGAAAATATTGAGTTTATATATTCTAGTTTAGGAGCAGTGTTACAAATTATGGTAGTATTAAGTGTAGTCAGATACAATGTACAATATTAGTTTAGGTTTCATAATCCTACTATAAGTAGGAGTTTTCGTTGTGTTTTCTATAATAAATGGGCGTATCACGTAGATGTACTAGTTAAATTTAGCCCATTATAACTTTTGCTCTTTGCGTCTTAATCCTATCTTGTAACCCTAAATTGTTGTTGTTGAGAGGCTGTCACTTCAATGCCCGTAGAAATATTTATTGTTTCTGTGAACAATGTTTTCGTGAACAGTAACACTGCTCACCTCTAGTTTGTTGAGTTCATCTCCTCGAGGTTGTGTGCTGATTCTATTCCTAGGCCATAGCTAATTCTGCAGTGATCTAGTTTAAATTTTCATATCTGGATTTTCTTATATGTTTGGGAATATGCTCAGGCTTCGGATTATTATTGGGAGAAGCAGAGAAGTAGGCTTCTAGATACTCGTTCATACTGTAAATTCTTTTGAAATAAATAAATAAATAAATAAATAAATAAATAATCTTGCAAGGCCAAGTCTCTCCCCTGTCATAGTTGAGGTTTCCTCTTGCCTAAAGAGTATGAGTAATGCGGTTAGATTCCTCTGGTAAATATGTTGAGCAGAACCTTTTTGTTCCTGCTTTCCATCCACCTTCTCTAATCTGGGGTCTAAAATCCCTTCCAAAATAGATTATCTTTGTCTTGATTGTTCTTAGTAAAGTTAATACTGCGGAAAACCTTATCATGGGACGCATTATTGGTAAATTCGTGATACACGTGTTATTACGTCATTGGGCATTAGTTTGTGAGATTTGGTTTGGGTGGGGTAGATGTCCAGGTTGTGCAGACTTGTGCCCAAGTCTTTGACGACATTCTACTATGATGGTGAAGAGTCAGAGCTTTTACACCATGTAAAAATGAAATATTTACCCTTCGTAGTGTTACGACACATTTGATTGCAAAGGACTAGCTGGATTGTTAGCGGGGTTGAGAGGAAATTTCCAGGAAAAAAGCTTTGATTTACGGTTGGAGTATGCTGTTTGGTTAGGGGTCTAAGCTTTGAGGCATTTGTAGCATGGTAAGAGAGTTTATTTAAACAAGATAGAATTGCTTGGGGTTTGCATATCTGGAGGATGAGATTGGCTATGAGCCTGTGATGCATGTTTAGTGTGTGTCCTTTATTGATGCTTCTCATTGTTTCAGTAACTGCCTTTTCTAGTCCTTAAGGTAGTAAAGATAAACAAGACCTCTCTATTTATCATTTTGGATCTTGATATTCGTCCAATCGTAGATGTGAATAAATGACATAGAGCCATATATAAATAAATTTAATGCGAAGCTCTGAAAAGGTGCTCCATGTCAAAGGAGTTAGGATTCAACTTTATCCAAAGCTGACTCAGTATCCAAAGTGACATTCATTTAAATTTTTTCCTATTTTATGGACTAACATCCAACAGCCTCAGCAATGTCCTCGGCGTTGCTCATGGGAATCTATCATGGTAATAGCTTGTACGATGAACTTGGGGAGAAATGTCCAGCAATTGGTTAAACATTCTTGTCTCGAAGTTGATTCACAAACTGACTACCATGGTAAAACAAGAAACTAGAAATAAACAGGATCTTCCACCTTCACAATATTAGAACATTTACTTTGAAGGCCTGTACAGGTTAGTCTATTCCATTCATTTTAGGAAGGTGCATAACCGTTTAATTTAAATGGAGGAAGTCCTAGGAATACTTTTATGTTGGGATGTATCTAGTTGTCAGACTGAAGATGTTTGGAGTTGCTGATGAGTAGCTTTGGAGACTCAGCCCTGATAACTCTTTTGTTGGAAGATGGCCATATAGTAGCTTGGGGTTTTTCATGGATTTTGGGTCATGTCCCAATATCCAGTTGGGATCTGGGAAGGGGTAAACCCTGTGCAGCCTCCATTTAGTCAATAGTCATCTTTAAAAACACATTCTTAACTTCGATTTCTCCAATTTTGAGTGCTACACTGTTACTGTTCCGATCTTAAGGGTGAGTTGTTTGTCGTCCATATTTGTAGGTTGACTTATATTGATGAGAGAGTCAAGTTGGTAAATGATGAACATCCTGTTTAAACCATTAGAATTGATAAATTTGAATCCATATTTGTATGTCCAATTAAAGTGAGTACCTTTATAAAAAGAAAACATTTATCAATATACACAAGTATGTGCTGTTATTTAAAAATTTGTGATCATCACTTGAAGCTTGCAATTTTTTCTTGAACTTGATGTGATTTTTCACTTCCCCCTTTTTTTAAGCCTGTGATATATGCAATGTACTTGTATACTGTTAGTTCTTTGGACTTTGTTTATAATGCTGATTTGCTCCCCTATTACAGTTTCAATCTCGGAATTTGCTCTCATAATTTATCTACTTTCTTTTTCTGGAACATAGTTGTGAAACTTACCCGATTCTTTTCATCTGTACAGTAGTTTTTGTG
This sequence comes from Kingdonia uniflora, assembly GCA_014058105.1. Lineage (NCBI taxonomy): Eukaryota > Viridiplantae > Streptophyta > Magnoliopsida > Ranunculales > Circaeasteraceae > Kingdonia > Kingdonia uniflora. The sequence goes on from JACGCM010000857.1 coordinate 811,532, forward strand.
GTACGCGCAATTTAAAAGGAGTACAAAAGCGCCTTATTCAACATTGGGTAGGTTGGTGGTATTACATGTTGGGGATAAAATGAGGGAGTGGATACAGATTTTTCGCAAGCCAAAGGAGGCATCTTCTGGTTTCGCTCGAGCAATTGGTATTGATGTTCCTTGGAATTACTACAAGCGTAAGCATAAACTAGTAAATGTGCGAAACACTTGAAGATTTCGAAAGATGAGTTATATTGTGTACATGGGAAAGAAATCGTGGATAAGTCTATCTTGCTGTTTCTCCCCTAAACATTCCTATTTGTCTCTGTTGGTGTCTCAGTTCAGTTGTATATTCTATTTGCCCATTTGTAGTTTGACAGAGTATGTAAAGGTTTTACTGTATTCTTTATATCTGCCACGATTAAGTCGCCAGAGGAGGAAAGAAAGAACATGAGTAGTTGGCCCAAAGGGGTTATGGAAAATAGCACATCAAGATCTTTTTAATTTATTAGTCCTTTTTATCCATATGTGATGAAAATGTGTTGCTTTATAATGCTTTGTTGGGTTATACTACTGGATTAGCTGTTATAGTTGTGATGGTGAATTTGAAATATACTTTTATAGTTTTGTTCCTATTGGCGATTTCCTGTTCTGGGCTCAAGCGAATTTTCCAAAATCTATGTAACAATCTATATAACAATATAATTCTGCACGCATCTGTAGAATTGATTGTAGTCTGCCACGTTGCCAGGTCTTTTCAAATCATAATATTTTGCCACATTAAACGAAAACGCTTGGGGGTTTAACATCGTCTTCTCTCAACAGTTGCGACCCAAACACAGTTGTGTAGACCAGTTCGTTTTTCTTCTTAAACCACTTCAAACGCCTCCATATCTCTCTCTTACTCTCCATTACTCATTCTCCATACCACTTGCTGCTCTGATTTTTTTGTTTTGAATGCTATTCAGAATTCGAATCATTAAACTCCGAGCAAGATTTGGCTCCAATTTTCACGCAAACTCATTAGTGAAAAAGTGATTACAACCTCTTCACATATCTCTCTATTTCTGTTGGTTTCTGAGATGGAACTTCCGATAGGTACCAAAATTCTCTCTCTCTCTCTCTCTCTCTATCTCTCTCTCTCTCTCTCTTTTTATACAAAGATGGATGTATAACTCTCGAGCAATTACTTAAGTGATTCAAAGAAATTTTCTGCAATTGATTGATTGCGGCTGCTAGGTTTCGATTCATATAAAGGGTTCATTCTACAAAGTGTTCAGCGATTGATTATTTGATATTCGTCTAAGTGACTTTTCCTCTATTGGATTTATTATTTGCTTTCATAGATAATTGTAGTCTTCTCCATCAAATTTTATTCTATCTACTTTTCTTTTTTGAGGAAGTATCTAAATATTTGATCTTCATCTAGAATTATATAAAGTATATGGGTTGCAATGGGGACATAATAATCGTAGGGAGAGTGGAGATAGAAAACCCTCTCCAATTACAACTAAGCATTCAAGTATCAAAGGAAGATGCTACTCTGACCAAAGCAAATGGAGGCTTTTGTTTAGAAGTTCTTTATCTAAAACCGAAGTTTTAAGTGTCAATATTATCCAATTTATTGTATTGAAGATTTGCATTGTTATTGCTTTACACGTGCTTTTATTTTCTGGATTCCTAGAAAACTCGGTATAAAAAATGTGAGCGGAAGTTGTTATCTAACCTAAAATAATAAGGTGTTTTGACATATCAAGGTTCTAAATTTTGATGGCATCGGAACTAAGTAGATATGCAACTCTTCAATTAAATTTTTGTTCTATTAGCATGACTGATAGATCATTCAATGGATTTAAGTGCAATGGTTGACATGTTTTCAGATAAATCATTGTGTAATAAACTCTATTAATATCACTCAGTTATGCTGTGAATATCTTTAACACGATTTAATCAATTTCCTCTCCATGGTTGCAGATATCATCCATTCACATGAATATTAGATTCTTCGACGGTTGCATAATAAACGAATTAAATGAAACAAATGTCGATTTATGACAGATTCTGAAAAAAAGAAGGTATGTAACTTTAATATAATTTTCTTAGCCAGTTCTTCTTGGTGTTTCTTTAAACTTCTGACCAATTTTCTTTCATGCTTACTTAATTGCCATCAGTCTTATTCATTATCATCTCAAATTACTATTAATGTATTTTATATTTCTCTTCACCCAATTTTCTTAGTTTTCAGTAATTCATCTGAGGCCTCACCACTTGGTTTCACGAAATTCAAACCCAACTTGAAAACCTATATAAAAATCTAAATCAATGACTATCATCACAATATATCAATCCCATTCGTTCTTCCTCATTGCTGAAAAAAACCAATATAGCAAACCGACACCGGAGAGGGTTTAGGTTTATCCTGCCTCCAGTAATTGATTTTCTCACTTCAGATGCATGTTTATTAGAAGTTAAAGTTAATGTTTTGGTGCATCAAAGAAATAAATGTATGTTAGGTACTTTCATTGTATAATTATTATACAATTTACAGTTACTATTTGGTTGTGTGTTCCTGTATAACTAAATGCTTTGTTTTGGATATTTATATTCATGTAACTTGGGTTTCTAGAAAAAGAATTATGCAAATATGTAATTGAACCCTGTAGACATATATCTATATTCGAGGAATCCATGTATCCATTTTGAGATATATATCTACATCACGTTGTTTAAGAATCTTTAGTAGAAGTGTAGTTTTTTAAATTAGAGTCATGGTTATCAATTAGGTGATGAAAGTGATTGATTTTATTGAAATACACAAGCTAATGCGCATTACACTAAATATTTCCGCTATCTTATTTGAAAAGTACACAACTAAATCTGTTATACAGTAAGTGATGTATCATTTGAATCTTTGAGGTTTGTGTAAGTTCTTACATTGGTTGTGCATTATCCTTACTTGGTAACAATATAATTCCGCATGCATCTGTAGAATCGATTGTGGCAACGCCATGTCATCCTTTCTTGGTTAATTATATTCTGCCATGTATACGTTTTTACTCATTTCTGTTGTGCCACGTGTTTTGATAGAAACAAACCCGCGAGAAAGTTTTTTGCTTCTTCTCCAGACACAACTCTTCCTCTCAGTCTCTCTCTAAAATTGACTCTATTCAACATAAATTCCCTCTATTAACTAGCGCCTCCAAGTCTCTCTTTCTCTCTTTGCATATTGGAATTGAGATTCATAACGAAACTTAAGCGGGTACTGCTCTTTCTCTATATTTCTTAAAATTTATAGATTTTAGAAGTTTTGATTTCATCTGTGATTAACAAATCAATATTTGTCATTTTTTATGACTTAGGGTTCATCGTCTAGATTCCTAACATCAAAATTTTAAAGACATAATTCGATCCAATTTGCTCTTCCTGTGGATTTCAAAAGATTCAAGTTTTCTTAATTTATGTTAAGTCTCCATCTCTCTTCAATTGTCTGATATTGTTGATTATGTTTTGTATTTGTTCTTTTATAAATTTGTGTATATTGAATTTAAAATTGCCAGATTGATATTTTTGTTACATTATATTTTCTTATTCGCCTTGAAACAAAAGCCTCCCAGTCAGTATGATTTATGGGTTGAGTAACTTTGATGCATTTAAGCCTTTCAATCAGTATGATAAATGGGTTGAATTAGTGGAGGAGCCAGGAATTTAGGTCAGTGTGGGCAATTGAAACACTTTTGTGAGCATATATCAACAGACCTATAATTTTGATGAATTAAGCAAAAATCAAAGGATTGGTACCTAGGAGAACCAAATGTTATACAGTAGAACTGTAAAAGAAAATAAAATCATACCAAACTTCCATAAATAATCATCTATAATTATTCTAAGGTAGGAATTTAGGTCAATGTGGGCAATTGAAACACCTTTGTGAGCATATATCAACATACCTATCAGTTTGATGAATAATATTAAATCAAAGGATTGGTACCTAGGAGAACCAAATGTTATACAGTAGAACTGTAGAAGAAAATAAAATCATAACAAACTTCCACAAATAATCATTTATAATTATTCTCTGTTTTACTTGAATCATAGTTTTAAGGTAAAAAGTGTTCAATGAGTTTGAACAAACATCTCTTGAGATATTTGTATAAACACACACCTATCCTCAATATCTTCCATTTGAGGTAAACATCCAAAAAAACAATTTTACCTATTTCATGTTTCAGCAATATTAATGTGTTTAGGGTGTTAGCTTAAAAGGATCTTGGTAAGTAATAAGTTATTTTAGATATTTTTCTTTTACTCTATACAACTACTAGTTGCCAAACACACAAAGAACTACATATGTTTTCCTTAACTACTTTTTTTCAATATTATTTCAAAATAATCTAGCTTCAAGCATTCGAAAAATGGTTTAAACCGAATTAATTAAGTGTTACGATCTCATCTAACAATATCTGCAATGGATCTACCAAAATTCATACTCAGCCATAAAACACATCTAAGTTCCAACACAAAGTACTATCAAACTCCAACTCATGGTCCCTTAGTCATGTATAATGTGAGTAGTACAAGTCTACAAGATATATATGAAAACTCAGTTTCTCACGTAAGGTCTCATGATTGAAACAGTTCCCTTTTTTTCCTTCCCTTCGCTTCCCTACCTTTCCCTTCTCTTCTAGAGATACACCTCAATATACCCATTATCACAGCATTAGCAGATATTAAGTGAGATACATTATTACAGATTACCCATATATATCCTATATTCCGTTCGACAAATCCACCTAAGTCACCCAATAACATATAACTGTAATAACATAAGCAAAACACTTCATAACACTAATATTAATTCAAACTTAAGGGGTGAAAATATTAGCATCACCAAAAAAAAAAGTGTACTTTAAAGGTATTTAAAGAATTTGTTGTATAAATCCAAATGCAATAACAATGTTAGACGAATCTTGAGAGTGTTAGATCCAAATGCATCTTTAGATCAAACTTAACTATTATTTGTGTGCATATATCAACATACCTATTAAATTGATCATTTGGGTAGAAACACACCGACTTAAAATCCAGAGTTTGTAAAAAATACAATGGAGTACCTAAACAAACTAAAAGTATGGATGATAAATTACATATTGTTTAGCTTTACCTATAATCAAAGGGATAATTAAGAAAGAGATTTTCTGTCACAGTCTGACTTACATAAAAAAATTACAAATCCCCTAAAGTGCATTGGAGAGATAATAAAGGAAATAGAAGATTTGAGCAAGATATTTTAAATGGAATTACCAAAGTTACCCTCATACTTGAATAAATAAAATTTTCAAGATTTGGCTTGAGGGGGGTAAACTTGATAAAATCTGAACAAGTTCAAGATCTTTGAGGGCGGTGAGCATTTGTCAGTTTAAGTCATGAACAACTCTATAATTTAGCTATACGTAGTTGATCAATTTAACTAGATATTTACATAGTAGTTACCCATGTTATCTATGCTGACATGTTTTCAGTTATGTGTTTATCTATAAAGGTATGCCGAGCTTTAATCAATCAAAGCCAGATGAGCATCTTAGTATGAAGATGAAAGAACAAATAAATTCTACATTTCCTATATGCTCCGTGAGTAGTTTAAAGGAGGCTAGATTGTTAAGGCGATCAATACTAGCACAAAGAAGAAATTGCTGGTCAAATATTTTATCTCAAAGGAAGCTACCTAGATTTTGCTTGGTTAAAAGGAAGCGATGTCTTGCTGATACTATAAGTGCTTCAAATGCAACTTCATCTACTATTGTTGCTGCGGTAGATGATATCCAACAATCAAATAGCTTATATGTTTACAGTAAGTTATATGTCCTAACTTCATGTACTAAATGTTATACATAGTTATGATATAAATCAATTTTGTATTCCTGCTTTTTATCAATATGGTTTTTATCTTTGTAGATATGCCTAACGATAACCAATCTACCGAAAAGCATCATGTTAAAAGGAAGAAGCAAGGGCACATGAACTTTCCAACTACTATATAGTTCGTGAATAGTACAAAAGAAGCTCGATTGACGAGACAATCTATATTAGCGCAGAGAAGAAATTGTCAGTTAGATATTTTATCTCATATAACACTAGGTAAGATATCAAACATTTTAAATTTTTTTCATATACTTTATTTTCACCATCCATTTGACATCACATGATCTCTACAACTCCTACTTGCTCCTTGAATATTTCAAAATAAGCCAGACTATTGAGACAATCTAAAGATGTGCAACGTAGGAATCGACAATTAGATATTTTTACTCATACAACACTAGGTAATGTTTAAGTTGTTTTAAATTTAATGTTTACTTTATTTTGATCATGTAATTGACAATAATGTTAACTTCCTATTGCAGCTCATTTATCCAAAAATATCACCTCAAGAACTAAACGTCTCAATTCCCAAGAGTGTATTCTCCCACTTAAATCATCTGATTCTTGCTTAAGTAAGAGAAAGAAGAATCATACTTATACTGCAAATGCTTCGTTAGCGAGATTGTGTACTTTCGGGGCTATTGTAGACAAATTTCAACATTCACATAGCTTATTGGATGGGAGTAAATAACAATGCTTTAATTTTAAATGTCAAATTATTCTTTCTTTTTTTGTTAATATAAACAAATATTCACTGGAAACTCCTTCTCAGATATGACTGTCATAAATCATACAAGGGAAAATCGTCGATTAAGAAAGCAATTAATAGATGAGAAGAGAAAGAATAAATTTACTTATTATGTTGGGAACACCTTATGTTTTAATAAAAGTGCTGGAGAGAACATTCGACAACCAATCAATCAGTCAATTACAAGTAAGTAATGTTTTTAATATTAATACTCAAAAGTCTATAGTTTTCAATAATTCATCACCAATTTGCTTAGTTAGTACTACCAAAACTCTGGATTCTCTTATTATACTGATCAATTAGAAAACAAACTTATACATGTAATATTTTCTTATTGTTTTATGGAATATTTTTTCTTTACATATTCCATTCCATATAACATTAGATTTTTATTAATCACCAGTCATTAATCTTAATTAAATTGGATCTCAATAATTATGCATAATATAAACAACCAGAAAAAACTTAAATATGCTCATGGGATATACAGTAAAACTGAAATCAAATGCATACATAAATTGCATAGTTAAAAGCGGTTATTTCATTTAGAATATAAATATAATAAATTATGTAATGAATTTTTTTTCTTATTATGTAATATTTATTTCAGGAAAAATATTTCAAGTATGGAATTTTTGGAGTCCTACTAAAGTATATAGCTTTTGCGGGGCTATTTTGGGGTATGAAGAAAGGAATGAAAAAACAAAGAACACTAACAGTCCAAAATATACTATTTGTTGCCAAGAAGGTGATGTGGACTTGTCATTTCTAAAATAAAGTCTGGAGATTCTATAGGTTCTACTTGATTATGAGGGTGGTAGAAGATCTACAAAGTTCCACGAAAGCATCCAGATCTTCAATTCAATGTTTGCTTTCACATCTATGGGAGGACATATAGATAAAGATATCAACCATGGAAAATATCCTTACATTTTTCAAAAAAATGGACAGATTCTGTCACGCCCCAAAATCAAATAATCGGTAGTTAGACCAATTACTGTAATTCAGAAGGTGCAGGTCGGGGAATCCAACCAATTCGCCCTCTCAAACAACCGAACCAAAAGACAAGTCCAGCTCAGTCATTGACTATAGTAATATCATCAGAGTAAGAGAAAAGCAGTGGAAGCAAGATATATATACACAACAACTGAAAACGTAAATACAGTGTCTCAAAATACTATACAGCGACAAAAGCTGGAATCATACATGAGTACAACAACAAGAACGGATCTGCAGCAACCCAAAACTGGGTCCAACAGCTGAGCTCTCAGCCAACAACAACTACTCTGCCTCTGAAAGGGGGGACAAAGCGAGAGTAAGAAAAACCACGGCTCACTAATTCCCAACAAGGCTAAACAACATACTAATATAACAGGTGCAGAGAAAGAGATGAAGTGAATGAGATAAAGATGCTAAAAGCTACAGTAATCAAAATAAACCTGCGAAGAAGGGAGGAATAGAAAATAGGAATGAGATTAGGAGTAGGAATAAGAATATATGCGATGACGTGATGTTATGATTACATGATGATGATATGATATAATGACTAGGACAAACCCATAATTATCCAAAATACTAGATGATGCCCTAAGTCCTAATGTTGAATGATTAATGACTAATGATTTAAAAGAACTAGACCTTATAGTTAAAAACATTGGGCTGATCAACCACTAATGCATAATAATCTTAACGAGAATCTTAGCTGGATACAATGGGTACGATTAGTTTACAAGCTCGACCACACTTAGGATTTATCACTTGATCAGAGTGTTCCGGGCTTTGCAACCCACGGAGCTAGCGTCCGAACTTTATTTTACTTATTCCAAGGAATTTTAACCTCAAGGATAAGACTGGTACCTAAGGAAACTGTCTCATATCATCCCACACTTCCGAAGGGTAATATATATGATAGTGTCCAGCCAGAACTTCACCTACTATTTTAACCAGATGTAGGAATCCTAGGTCCTATCGATGGTCAGCCGTTGTAGAGCTTTGTTATTTAGCCGATTCCGTTAAGCTAATAGAATATAAAAGAAGCCCACACTGCAAATAGATCCCAAGGATCAAAACAACACAACCGCCCAACCCGGCCAACACGCACATAGGATAACCACCTGCCTCAGAGGATGATAAATAATCCTAACACAAATGTAAATAATGACTTATAGTCAGTTACAACATCCAACATCATCAGTCTCAACAGACTGAAACACAACCACCAAGGGCAACTCACAAGAAATACCTCACAATGCACGACCTCATTAAGGACAAGGGAAACATGCCCTACATGCCTGACGATAGGAAAAACAATAATATAATCTTGTCTATAATCGAGAAATAATGCAATTAGGAACCTAATCACAAACACCTCAATGCCAATATGCATGCCCTAACCAACGTGAGATACACTAGTAAAGTAATTTAGCAATGAAGGGACACTCGCCTGATAAATGGCTTAAATTCCACAGGATAAAATCGGAACTCCAACAACCGCAAATCCAACAAATAACGGAACAACCTGCGGCAATAAACACGCCAACACCACAACCCAACACCTGCAACAAGGCACCCGCAACACGCAAAACCCCAATTCAAACAACAATCACAAAACCCTAGAATCACGAATCATAATTCAGAGAGGAAAAATAGAAAATACTCACTGAAGGATTTGGCGAAGAATCCTCCCAACAACAACCGCTAAACTCCAAGGAATTAAGAAAGGATAGAGTGAGGGAGAGGGTGAGAGAGAGAATGAGAATGAGGAAGAGAAATGAAAATAAAAACTAAAAAGAGGAAAACCACCGCCAAGTCGTTCGAACGACAAGGAAGTCGTTTGAATGGATAAGAAATTTACAGAATGGACACAGAAGTCGTTCGAATGGACCCAGAAGTCGTTCAAACGGCTAGAAGTTCATGGGACAAATTCTAGGGGATTGGTCAACTCGTTCGAACGGGACAGGGAGTTGTTCGAATGAACCACCCCTAAGACAAATTTTCCCGAGGATATGTCAACTCGTTCGAGCGAAGATTTATATTCGTTCAAACGATTTTGACAAAACTGGAAAACACAAGGCTTCCTCCGGGATCACGAGATCCCCTGGGATCTCACCACCAAGGACAAAACACAATATCAATGACTACAAGAACAACAAGAGCAACCACATCAACAACAACAAACTCCTTCGCCCAACCACCAAAACCACCGAAAGAAGAATACAAAGACCTGATTCTAGAATGAGATGAGGATGCAAAATTTTATGAATGCATAATGTATGGATATAGATGAATGAATAAGGAAGAATAGGAAAATAAAATAAAAGAATTTTATGGGACACTACATTCTACCCTCAAAGAAAATTTTGCCCCGAAATTCTATACATACCTCAATCCTAGAACAAGTGTGGATAACGGCCTCTCACAACCACCTCCAACTCCCAAGTAGCCTCACTAGGATCGTGGTGAGTCCACTGCATCTTCACGAAAGTAATAACCTTGTTGCAAAGAATCTTCTCCTAGAAATCCAAAATACGTACCAGATGTTCTTTATATGAGGCATCGTCCTGAACCTCTATCGGTTCCCAGTCAATCACGTGAGTTGGATCCCGCTCATACTTCCTCAGCATGGAAACATGGAATACATTGTGAACTCAACTCAGCTGCGGCGGCAGTGCTAAACGATAAGCTAACTCTCCAACTCTGGCCAGAATTTCGAACGGACCAATAAATTTTGGAGCTAACTTTCCTTTCTTGCTGAAACATATCACATCCTTCATCGGAGAAACCTTCAGCAAAACGTGATCACCAACCTCAAACTCTAGCAGTCTCCTACGGATGTTGGCATAACTCTTCTGTCGTCTCTGTGCTGTACGTAACCGATCTCTGATAATAGTAACTGCCTTAGTAGTCTCACGAACCAAGTCTGGCCCCAATAAACTCTGCTCACCAATCTCTGCCCAACTCAGCGGTGATCTGCATGGTCTATCATATAAAGGCTCAAAAGGTGCCATACTAATGCTCGACTGAAAACTATTGTTGTATGCAAACTCTGCCTAAGGTAAGTACTCGTCCCAGCTACCCTTGAAGTCTAAAACACAAGCTCTAAGAAAATCCTCAAGGATCTGGTTAACTCTCTCTGTCTGACCATCGGTCTGTGGGTGGAACGCTGTACTAAAATCCAATCTAGTATCCATGGCTCGTTGGAAATTCTTCCAAAAGTCACCAGTAAATCTGGCATCTCGGTCTGACCTTATAGACACCGGAAACCCGTGTAGACACACTATCTCTCTCACATGTAATCTGCTCAGCTCGTCGACTGTCAAAGTCTTGCGAACCGGAATAAAATGTGCCAATTTGGTCAATCGGTCTACAATCACCCAAATAGAACCGTGGTTCTCCTTTGTCCGCGGTAAACCCGAAATGAAATCTATCGTCACGTGCTCCCATTTCTATTCTGGAATAGGTAAAGGTTTAAGTTGTCCTACCGGTTTCTGATGCTCAGCCTTCACCTGCTGACATGTAAGATATTTGGAGACAAACTCAGCTATTTCTCGCTTCATGTTGTCCCACCAATAATACATCTTCAGGTCCTGGTACATCTTCGTACTGCCTGGATAAATAGTATACCTCGAACCGTGAGCCTCGCTCAAAATCTCACATTTTAATACTTCTAAATCTGGCATGCATAATCTGCCCCTGTACCTGATACTGCTATCTGAGCTAACTATCCAATCGAGTCTGCTATCATCTGAAGCCCATGACTGTAATCTAGCATCCTGCTGCTGTGTCTCAATAATACGAGAAATCAATGAAGGCTGAACTCTCAGATTTGCAAGAAAACTACCTGTACCCCGTGAACACAAACTTAACCCGAAATTTTCCACATCGCGAAGCATCAACCACTCATGAATCATCAGACGTGCAAGAAATCCCCTGTGCAAACGGCTCAAAGCATCAGCTACCACATTCGCCTTCCCTGGGTGATACTGCAAGTCAATATCATAACCCTTTAGGAATTCTATCCATCTGCGTTGCCTCATATTCAGCTCTTTCTGCGAGAAAAGGTACCGCAAGCTCTTGTGATCAGAAAAGAGCTTGAACCTCTCCCCGTAAAGATAATGACGCCAAATCTTCAATGCAAAAACCACAGCTGCTAACTCGAGGTCATGAGTAGGATAGTTTCTCTCATACACCTTAAGTAGTCTCGAAGCATAGGCCACCACTTTTCCCTCTTGTATCAGAACACAGCCAAGTCCACTGAGCGAAGCATCATTATAAACCATGCACTTCTGCCCACTGGACAGAACAATTAGGACAGGTGCTATAGTCAATCTTTTTTTCAACTCTGCGATAGATGAATCAGATATACTATCCCAAATGAATCTTACATCCTTCTGCGTCAAGCGAGTCAAAGGGGCTGCAATCCGTGAAATGCCCTCTATGAACCTACGATAATAACTAGCCAATCTCAAAAAGCTGCGAATCTCTGTAACGTTCGTCGGCTGAACCCAATCTACAACGGCCTCAACCTTAGAAGGATCAACTACAATTCCATTCTTGGATACAACATGCCCTAGGAATTTTACCTCTTTCTGCCAAAAGTCACCCTTATCAAATTTTGCAAATAACGTGTTCTCCCTCAAAGTCTGTAATGCAATCTTCAAGTGTTCCTCATGTTTGGCCTCGTTCTTCGAATAAATCAATATGTCGTCCACGAACACAATCACAAACCGGTCTAGAAAGGGACGGAATACTCAGTTCATCAAATCCATAAAAGCTGCGGGCGCGTTTCTCAAACCAAACGGCATAATCTGAAACTCATAATGCCCGTAACGAGTCCGAAATGCTATCTTCGAAACGTCCTCCTTCTTAATCCTTAGCTGATGGTAACTCAATCTAAGATCAAGGTGGTCAAACAAGTCCTTGATTCTAGGCAAAGGATATTTGTTCTTGATCGTGACTTTGTTCAACTTGCAGTAATCAATACACAAGCGCATAGACCTGTCCTTCTTCTTCGTAAGCAATACCGGAGCTCCCCACGGTGAAGTACTCGGTCTGATAAACTTCTGCTCCATCAACTCAGAAATCTGATCATATAACTCTTTCAGCTCAACAGGTGCCATACGATACAGAGCCTTAGAAATCAGAGCTGTACCAGGTAAAAGATCTACACTAAAATCAATCTCTCTCATCGGTGGTAAACCTGGAATCTTCTGGAATATGTCGGAAAAGTCACACACAACCAGAATAGTACTAGCGTCAACACCAGCGGATTCTAACTCTAAGAATGCCAACAAACTATTTTCTGACTGCGCCTGTTCCGAACTAGCAAACACAAATCACTTCTCACCAGGAATACTGAAAGTAGTTGTCTTCTCAAAGCAATCTAAAGTGACTCGATGTGTCGACAACCAATCCATACCCAGGATAATATCGAACTCATGCATCGGAAGCACCAACAAGTCTGCAGAAAGAACACGACCACACACGACTATCAGGCAATCTCTACAAATACGGGAGATAGAAATCGAAGAATCAAGAGGAGTACCCACATAAATCTCGTCAGGCAATAAGGAAGACTCAAAACCAATAGTGCCGAGGAATGCATATGATATGAATGAATGTGATGGACCAAAATTGAAAAGAATACGAGCGGGCGAATAAGAAATATGAAGCGTACCTTCCACTACAGGTCGAGTAGCGTGAGTACCTCGCCTCCCTACTGCGAACATCTTGCTCTGCCCTGACCCTGGCCCTGCTGCTGACTCGGCTGCTGTAGTATCTGTCCACCCTGAGGGCCTGGAATCATCTGTCTACTCTACAGACCTGAAACTGTCCCTGCTGAATCTGCTGAAACTGAGGTCTTGGCTGGTGACCAATAGGACCCTGAAACTGTCGTAATGGCTGAGGACCTCTGGTTGGGTTTAGACAAAGCTTCCTAGTGTGCCCCCTCTTCCTGTAGTTCCAACACTCACCAAAAGTAAGCCGTGGTCTATCAGAATGTTGTCCTCCCATGAACCTAGCTGGGGCCCCATCAGTAATACCCAACTTCTACCTCTTCGGACCCAAGCTCTCATTCTGCCTCTGAACTGCCTTGCCCTAATCGTCCCTCTGATCATATCTCTGCTGACTCCTCAAGTCCTTGGACTTGCGCTCCTCAATATCATTTTTCTCTATCGCTAAGGCTTTAGACAAAACCTCTCTATACGAACTAGCCCCCGAGGCGATCAAAAACTTTCGATAATACGGACGAAGACCCTTTAAAAATTTCATCTTACGCTGCTCTTCCTCCTGGACTATAAACGAAACGTATCGAGAGAGCTCATTGAATCTCTGATCGTAATGGGAAATACTCATGTTACCCTACTCAAGCATATAAAACTCAGAAATGCAGGAATCCCTGTAACTCTGTGGGAAATACTGCTCAAAGAACCGCTCCTAAAAGGAAGCCCAAAATACTGGAGTCTCTACTGTGGTCCTCTTGGCGGTATCCCACCAATGATCTGCCTCTCCCTGCAACAGGTAGGTAGCAAGTATCACCCTCTGATCCTTGGGACACTTTATAGTATTCAAAGTCTTCTTTATAGACTTGAACCAAGTCTCAGCCTCAGATGGAACTGTAGTACCAGAAAAAGTTGGATGCTTGCATTTCTGGAGCTGTTCAAGGTAACTGTACTCTCTGACCGCTGGGCCCCTGGTCTGCTGTAAATGAGCCGTGAAACTCTCCATGAACTGCCTCATCTCTGTCGAAATGCCAGGAACAGCTGGGGTAGGCAAAATGACAGGCTGCTCTGGAACTACTAGAGCTAGAGGAACGCCTTGGTCAATCAGGACAGACCCCAAACTCTCCTGACTAGGTGCTGGCTCATCAACAAGTACACCACTGCGTAAACCCCTACAGCCACGGCCTACTGCACGACCTCTGCTTCTGCCACCTCTAGCCATCTACATAACAAAAGCACATCTCAGAAAGGAAGTAAAGATGATAAAATATGTATAACCGAAAGGAATCGATCCTAACTCCATCTAAAAATATTACTCGTCATATGATTTCTAGACCAGAAATAGGGATTAACCTACAACTCTGATACCAAGTCTGTCGCGCCCCAAAATCTATTAATTGGTAGCTAGACCAATTACTGTCATTCGGAAGGTGCAGGTTAGGGAATCCAACCGATTTGCCCCCACAAACAACTGAACCAAAAGACAAGTCCGGCTCAGTCATTGATTATAGTAATATCATCAGAGTAAGAGAAAAATACCGAAAGCAAGATATATATACAAAATAACTGAAAACGTAAATACAGTGTCTCAAAATACTATGCAGCGACAAAAGCTGGAATCATACATGAGTACAACAATAAGAACGGATCTGCAGCAACCCAAAACTGGGTCCAACAGCTGAGCTCTCAGCCAACAGCAACTACTCCGCCTCTGAAAGGGGGGACAAAGCGAGAGTAAGAAAATCCACGGTTCACTAATGCCCAATAAGGCTAATCAACATACTAATATAACAGGTGTAGAGAAAGAGATGAAGTGAATGAGATAAAGATGCTAAAAGCTACAGTAATCAAAATAAACCTGCGAAGAAGGGAGGAATAGAAAATAGGAATGAGATTAGGAGTAAGAATAGGAATATATGCGATGATGTGATGTTATGATTACATGATGATGATATGATATGATGACTAGGACAAACTCATAATTATCCAAAATACTGGATGATGCCCTAAGTCCTAATGTTGAATGATTAATGACTAATGATTTAAAAGAACTAGACCTTATAGTTAAAAAACATTGGGCTGATCAACAACTAATGCAAAATAATCTTAACGAGAATCTTAGCTGGATACAATGTGTACAATTAGTTTTCAAGCTCGGCCACGCCTAGGTTTTATCACTTGATCAGAGTGTTCCGGGCTTTGCAACCCACGGAGCTAGCGTCCGAACTTTATTTCACTTATTCTAAGGAATTTTAACCTCAAGGATAAGACTGGTACCTAAGGAAACTGTCTCATACCATCCCACACTCCCGAAGGGTAATAGATATGATATTGTCCAGCCAGAACTTCACCTACTATTTTAACTAGATATAGGAATCCTAGGTCCATCTGACATTATCAGTCTCAACAGACTGGAACACAACCACCAAGGGCAACCAACAAGAAATACCTCACAATGCTCGACCTCATTAATGATAAATCAAACATGCCCTACATGCTTAATGATAGGAAAAACAATAATATAATCTTGTCTATAACCGAGAAACAATGCAATTAAGAACCTAATCACAAATACCTCAATGCCAATATGCATGCCCTAACCAACGCGAGTTACACTTGTAAAGTAATTTAGCACTGAAGGGACACTCACCTGATAAACAGCTCAAATTCCAAGGGATAAACTCGGAACTCCAACAACCGTAAATCCAACAAACAACAGAACAACCCGCAGCAATAAACATGCCAACACCACAACCCAACACCTGCAACAAGGCACTCGCAATATGTAAAACCCCAATTCAAACCACAATCACAAAACACTAGAATCAGGAATCATAATTCGGATAGGAAAAAGGGAAAATACTCACCGAAGGATTTGACGAAGAATTCGCCCAACAACGACCGCTAAACTCTAAGGAATCGAGAAAGGATAGAGTGAGGGAGAAGGTGAGTAGAGAGTGAGATAGAGTGAATGAGAATAAGGAAGAGAAATGAAAATAAAAACTAAAAAGAGGAAAACCACCGCAAAATCGTTTGAACGACAAGGAAGTCGTTTGAATGGATAAAATTTTTACAGAATGGACACAGAAGTCGTTCGAATGGACCCAGAAATCGTTCAAACGACTAGGAGATCATGGGACAAATTCCTAGGGATTGGTCAACTCGTTCGAACGGGACAGGGAGTCGTTCGAACGAACCACTCCAAAGATAAATTTTCCAGTGGACATATCAACTCGTTCGAACAAAGATTTATATTCGTTCAAAAGATTTTGACTAAACTGGAAAGCACAAGGCTTCCTTCGGGATCACGAGATCCCATGGGATCTCACCACCAAGGACAAAACACAATAACAACGACTACAAGAACAACAAGAACAACCACATCAATATCAACAAACTCCTCTGCCCAACCACCAATACCACCGAAAGAAGAATACAAAGACTTGATGCTTGAATGAGATGAGGATGCAAAATGATATGAATGCATAATGTATGGATGCAGATGAATGAATAAGGAAGAATCGGAAAATAAAATAAAATAATTTTACGAGACACTTAGATTCACCACAAGATAGGGACATTGATGCCGCAATCAAAATATAAGCCAGTGTTTGCACAACTATACATATATGATATTCAAAATGAAGCATTCAATAGACGTAGTTCGATAATAGGAATTGGTGAGCAAAAAAATATTGATACAGATGCAATACATGGTCTTATGAACATGCTCGACGAAACCAATGCGTTGACAAAAGTATTTAGGATGGCAAGAGACAGGTTCCGAGATGCAAATTTTTTACCAGTTCCAATGCGACTTATCGAAACTCAACATTATGATGGTAGATAATGCAATTTATCGACATCATCAGAGGTTGTAGCAATTTTAGTTGGTGATGGCTATGAACATAATGATGGTCGCGATGTCGTTGTTGATCAGATTGATTCTGGTTTGACAAGAATTAGTGAGCTTTATCCAAGTTTTATGGCATTACAATATCCTATTCTATTTTCTTATGCTGAGGATGGATTTAAAAAAAGGATTCCGTATAGACAAATGAAAGGATGAAAGCCATAGTTTCGTGAGCATTTAACAATTAGAGAGCTATGCATTCATGCTACAACAACGAGAAAATGAAGGGCAAACCTTAATTCAAAGTGGACGATTGTTTCAACAATATATAGTGGATGCATACGCATGTATCGAAGAGTATAGACTAACATTTGTGAGGAATCACCAGGACAAACTCAGAGCTGAACTATATAAAGGATTAAAGGATGCCGTCGTTATAGGTGACTCTTCACTAACATCAACAGGAAAAAGATTAATCTTACCATCTTCCTTTACAGGGGGTCCTCGATATATGGCTGAAAACTATCAAGACACAATTCAATATGTAGATGGGCTGGACCGTCTAATATTTTTATGACAGTCACGTACAACCCCAAATGGCTTGAAATCCATCCTTTCTTAGATTTAATTCCAGGCCAAAAATTGGAAGATAGGCTTGATATTGTTTCTAGAGTTTTTAAGATTAAACTAGATCAACTGATGATCGACGTACGTAAAAATGGCCATTTCGGTAAAGTAATTGCAGGTACTTAGTTTATATTATTTTTTTAGTCTTAAATGATTACATTATCTTAAACGACAATTAATATTCAATTTTATGTAGGTATTTACACAATTGAATTCCAAAAAAGAGGGTTGCCACATGCACATACCTTACTATGGTTAGGTCCAGGTGATAAACCTAAGAGTCCTTCAGATATTGATAAATTCATTTCGACTGAGCTTCCAGATGAAGTTAAAGATCCTGCTGGTTACAAGTTTGTAGTTCAATTCATGATGGTGAACATAATGAAAAGTGCGCCTGTATGATTAATAAGAAATGCTCCAAACATTATCCATAAAAGTTCAACTTATAGACAAAGATAGATGTGAATGGTTTTCCTGTATATCAAAGAAGAGATAATGGGCATGAAGCAAAGGTCAATGGATCTATCTTAAACAATTTGTGGGTAATACCTCATAATGTTGATTTGGTTATCAAATACCAAGCTCATATCAATGTAGAGTATTGTAACCAAGGAAGGTCGATTAAGTACTTATTCAAATACATAAACAAGGGCAGGGACATGGCTATTGTTATTATTGAAGATAATGTGAAAAAATATTTAAAAGTGGTGAATATGTAGTAAGGGAAGTTGATGAAGTTTAAACTTATTTGGATTGCCATTATATTTCTGCGCCTGAAGCATGCTGGAGAATTTTTAATTTCGACATTCATTTTAGGAAACCATCCGTACAATGATTATCTTACCATCTTCAAGATGAGCAATCAATTGTATTCTGGGATGAAAATAATTTACTAGATGTGGTCAACAGAGCATCTTTTAAAGAAACTATATTTACTCAATGGATGCGCACAAATACCTATATGAGTCTGCCCGCAAACTTACTTATGCTGACTTTCCAACCCAGTGGGTGTGGCATGATAAGGCGAGGATTTGGGCACCGCGGAAATCTCAATTTAAAATCGAGCGTATTTATAACGCACATCCTACTTCAGGTGAGCGTTTTTATCTACGTTTACTTCTTAATATAGTTAAAGGTCCTAGAAGCTATGATGAAATACAAACGATTGATGGTGTGATGTATCCTGATTTTAAAATTGCATGTGCATCTTTAGGAATGCTAGAAAATGATAATGAATGGCATGAGGCCATTGAAGAAGCGAGTCATTGGTCATATGTTAAGGCATATGTTTGATACAATACTTTTGTTTTGTGAAGTTAAGGATCCTGAGGAAATTTGGGGAAAAAATTGGTAACATTTATCAGATGACTACTTGAAAAGAGAATAAAGGGTTATAAGAGATGAGAGTTTAACTATGACTGATATACAATTAAAAAATCTTGCATTCGTGGACATTAAGCATATGGTGAATAATAATAATAGATCTATTAAAGATTACTTTAAGAAATTGTTCTCAGAATTGAATAAGAACACGTAGAGGAGGAATAGATTAATATTGGAGGAACAAAGCTATAACAAGGAAAAAATCAAACTGAGTATAATGAATTATTAAAAGGTTTAAATCATGAACAAAAAAAGATTTACGAGGAAGTCATATATGTGGTTGAGAATGAAGTGGGAGGGGTATTTTTTGTTTATGGCAGTGGGGGTACTGGAAAAAGTTACCTTTACAATACAATTATTGCGTGTCTTCCTTCTCGGGCTAAAATTCTATTGGCCGTAGCTTCTTCGGGTATTGCGTCATTACTATTACCAGGAGGAAGGACAGCGCATTCAAGATTTCAAATCCTGGTTATAATGAATGAAAATACCACCTGTGACATTAAATATGATTGCCGAGTGGCAGATTTTCTTAGGATAACAAATCTTATCATATGGGATGAAGCACCTATGTGTCATAAATAGATTTTTGAAGGCGTGGATAAAAGCTTTAGAGATGTAATGCGTGGAAGAATAAAAGATTATGAGGATTCAATGTTTGGTGGAATGCCTATGTTAATGGGTGGAGACTTTCGACAAATACAACCAGTTATTCTGAATGGATTAAGGGAAGCAATAGTAAGTTCACCCATAACTAGATCATATATATGGTGACATTGCAGACTATTCAAATTAACTACAAATATGCGGCTAAAGGATGATACTTTAAGTTGTAAGGGTAAAGAAGATATGAATAACTTTAGCAAATAGATATTAGATTTGGGAGATGGTAAATTGCCTACGTATTCTTTAAATGGAAAGCTTGATCCAAATTGGATCAAAATTCTAGATGAATTACTCATTATACTAGGGGAGTCACCGATTCAACAAATTATAATGTCCACCTACCCTAATATACAATAAAGGTTTAAGGAAATAGATTTCTTAAGAGATAGATGTATTTTGACGCCAACAAATGATTGTGTAGAAGAAGTGAACACTCGCATTATTGCAATGCTTGATGGAGTTTTCCATGATTACTTAAGTTCCGATAGGATAAGTGCCAGTTCAGATTCTATGCAAGACCAAGATACTCTCTTCCCAACTGAATTCCTAAATACTATAAAGATCTCTGGAATTCCCAACTTCAAACTTGAACTCAAGATAGGTGTTCCTGTTATGCTCCTTCAAAATATTAACCCAAGTGAGGGGTTGTGCAACGGTATAAGAATGGTGGTACCACATCTAGCAAAGAGGGTTATTGAATCTAAAATAATTATAGGTACACTTATTGGAAAACAACTACTTATTCCGTGAATAGAAATGTCACGAAGTGGCCTTTTATTTTGAGGCACCGTCAATTTCCTTTGAAGGTATGCTTTGCAATAATAATTAACAAAAGCCAGGGTCAAACACAAAGGAACGTAGGTGTATACTTGCCAAGGAAGGTGTTTAGCCATGGTCAGTTGTATCTTGCGGTTTTAAGGGCAACTTCACCTGAAGGGCTGAAATTTTTAATAAAGAACGCAAACACGGAGCCTTCAAATTTCACAGAAAACATTATTTTCCATGAAGTTTTTAATAACTTAGGTATTATTTTGATATCTTCATCTTAGACTTATTTTATTCTACATTTATTATTTTTACAAGTTTCACTAATTAACTAATAAATTTTACATTGATATCTATTACTGATATATTTTGTGGGTTTTAGGGTCATCTATACAACAATAGCAATTCCGCCAAATCTTTACAAACATAGTGGTTATTCACAAAGCATGTACAATATAGTGTCAATTCTAGGTAAAATTAACATTTAACATTATTTATTATAGAAAATGCATCAATAATGATTATGCTTAATAATAAAGTTTTTAAAATACTTATTTTTTAAGACGACATCATAATTATTCTTCCCCTAATCATGGGCATTTTCCTCCTGAAGTATCCAAATTCTAATTATCAAGTATACCAGCCTAATATTTTGATATGTATAACTGATCTAACAGTAGCTTGGATTACTAAACTGCATTATAATGTAATGAAGTACTTTGGATTATTATTATTATCATCAAATTTATATTTCCATTTAATTGACTTGAATTTTCCTTATGCTATGTAGTTTTGATGAAAATGGTCCAAGCTAACATGGATTTGGAAGAAAGCGTGAAAGTACTCTATTGGTAGAGGTATAAGTTTATCTCTGAAATGTTTATGTTATCTTAATTCCTTTATTTGGTTTTACAGATTGATTTGATTATTTCCCGTATTTAACCGTCGCCAAATTTATACTTAAATTCTTTCTGTTGTTGAGTTAATAGTTTGGGTTGTATCCGTAACATCAATTATTATATTTTGATAGGCAGGAAATACATTGTAAATTTCATGCTAATAGTGTTGATTCATCTAAAACAACTAAATGTATTGATATTCTTTTAACGAAAAATCCAGGTTAAATTATTATGGATATCATTCTATGATTCAGAAGCGATGCTAATCAATTGTATTATTAAATCATTCAAGCACTTCAACTAACAATGCTATTACTGTCCTATGATTCCACCACTCTAAATATGTTTCATTCTTTTATAACGGGGAGAACATCCAGAAGTACTTAACAAGGTATTTACAAAAATTACTATTTATTAAATAAATATAAACCATTAATGACTGATAATTAACCTATAATACTACCTATTTATAGCATAAATTCTAGAACTTTTTAAAACATATTTAGCACAACTTATGGGGAAACATTAAATTGGATAATGGAAGCACAATTTTATAGTAATTGATGCATTAATTTATCTAGAAATGATGATCTACAATATGATATTGTGAAGAAACATTACCTTTTTGGAAGTTAAAATTATTCTTTTTTAGTGTAGGAGGTGGTAACATGTGGATTACTCCATTTACCAGATTTAGAAGAAGTTATGCCTTTAATTTATGCAAATTCAACTCCAACCTTCAATATCTCAATGGGTATGATGCAATCAAAGACTTCTTTCAACCTTGTCATGACTTTTCTCTTAATAGGATGCGCTCCAATGTAATTGCATAATCTTCGTTTATCAGGTATTCTTTAATTTCACAAATATATTGTATTGTTTGTATCTTTCAAGTATTATTGTATCTCATTATTAATACATATTAATGTTTTTGAACCCAAAAGATTGGTGTTAACTTTAGAGACAAGGAATATGATAAAGGTTTGTCAATGTATGATTTCTTTTTATCTATATATGTTTCTCATCCAAAACCCTTATTTCTTACGTAATACTCTTATTATTACTTAATAGTTTTTTAGCGAGTAAGAATTTTAATATATTTTTTGTCACAATGTTAATTCATTTTTTATTGGAGTAATTAGTTAAAATTTTAGCAGAAACAAGATTGTCAACTGAGGCAAAAGATCTTATCTGTAGGTCACTGTGTGATGTTGAGAATAGATTAGGTAGTGGAGGAGCGTATCAAATAAAAGTATGGTATTGAATTTATGATAATGTATGATTCCTTTGCTATCAAATTTTAATTCTTCCTTATGTTCAATTTGATTATGCTGGTTCAGGCTCACCCTTGGTTCAAAGATATTATATGGGACAAACTCTATGAAATGGAGGCAACATTTAAACCAGAGGTTAAAGGGGAGCTAGATAGTTAAAACTTTTTGAAGTTTGATGAAGTATGTTGTTATTCCAACATATCCTCCCCTGTTTTATGTGACAGTTTGACACTATTTTGTACTTGGTTATATTCACAATGAGCATACTATATATTCACAGCCTACTCGAAGCCTACTCAATCCCTAAAACAGACTTCCCAGAGATCCCCTGAAGCCGAAGCTTCGATACCAGGAAAAGCTTTGAGGACGGATCAACACATCGTAATAGACATTCTTCGACCATATCTACACATGGTTGAAGTGTGACAAGACAGATAGCCAGCTCATTAGACAAGCCGTCGTAATGATTAGCCTTTACAGCTATAGTGATAGGCCGACCACTACGCCACAGTGCCAAAGTACAGAGACACATCAGACAGCTGTCACAGTAACAGTGTAGACAGGACCGGCGCCCATATCCCACTATGATTTCCTGACAGTAATCATGTAATCCTAACCCACACTTGGTGACTCAGCTTCCTGTGACTCTATAAATAAATGAGAGGGGAAGCCAAGTGGGGGTTAGAAAAATCATCTCCAGCCCCTTACATTTTACCTTCGACCTCTCTGTGCATACTGTATTCGAACCCTCTCGTTAATCATTAGTAGTATAATCTTTCTTAAAAATCCTCATCAGAGGTCGTAGAGTGCCACATTCGGGCCTCTACGCAAGTATTCATCTTTAGTTAGTTCTTACTTTAGACCATTTGCTTGAATCCCTTTGATAGTAGATTGATTCCACGTTGTAAGAGCCAACTTCACCTCTAAATGACGTTAGGCCCCTACAGCCGATGGACATAAGTCACATAACTAAAAAAATCACTCGAAAAATTTCACTTCATTCCATTGTACATAGACTTATGCATTATTATGGTGTTTCAGAGTGACAGTGAATACATGGCTGGTCAACTTTCAGCATTTGGATATGCATTGAATGATAATCCTGAGGAGGCAGACCTGTGGCTGATTAACACGTGAGCATGCCTTTCCTATTTTGTCTTGTTCTCTTTAACGAATGCTACAGGTTTCCTGCATTATTTCATAACAATGTCTAGAACTATTTCCTCTGAGTTATATTAAATACACATTGATATCTTGGTTGTTTATAAAACTATATCATGATTCATGAAACACGAGTCTAGAGTGTTTTCTTAACGCTTTGGAACTATTTTAGTTTGTTTTGTTTCCTTAGTTGTAGACTTCTAGGCAAATACTGGAAAACTTTTTTACTTTCGACTATATTATTATCTTCGCATAGTTATTATAGATTTAGATGTCGTGGATTATACCCGTGCTTCTTACTCTTGAACTTCAGCACCTGATACATTTCAAACTTGACTAAACCATTTAGAGCATATTTTGTTTATCGAGACACAATCATCAATACTCAAGCATAGAAATTGGTTAAAAAAAAAGCTAATCTAGGAGTGTTTATGTACTTCACGACTTTCTTGGAAGACCTTGCAAAGCATCTTTGAGAGGCGTGACTGCCCTATAAAATAATGAGGAACTCTACTAGAATTTTAGAGCCTTGCAATTTTACTTGAGAAGGTTGTAAATCATTCTCAATGGGCATGATGCAATCAAAGACTTCTTTCAACCTAGCCATGAATTTTTTCTTAATAGGATGCGCTCCAATGTAATTGCATAATCTTCCTTTATAAGGTATTCTTTAATTTCACAAATGTATTGTATTGTTTGTGTCTTTTAAGTATTATTGCATCTCATTATTAATACATATCAATGTTTTTGAACCCAAAAGATTGGTGTTAACTTTAGAGACAAGGAATATGATAAAGGTTTGTCAATATATGATTTCTTTTTATCCATATATGTTTCTCATCCAAAACCCTAATTTCTTACGTAATACTCATATTATTACTTAATAGTTTTTTAGCGAGTAAGAATTTTAATATATTTTTTTTCACAATGTTAATTGATTTTTCATTGGAGTAATCAGTTAAAATTTTGGCAGAAGCAAGATTGTCAACTGAGGCAAAAGATCTTATCTGTAGGTTGCTGTGTGATGTTGAAAATAGACTAGGTAGTGGAGGAGCATATCAAATTAAAGTATGGTATTGAATTTATGATAATGTATGATTCCTTTGCTGTCAAATTTTTATTTTTCCTTATGTTCAATTTGATTGTGCTGGTTCAGGCTCACCCTTGATTCAAAGATATTATATGGGACAAACTCTATGAAATGGAGGCAACATTTAAACCTGAGGTTAAAGGAGAGCTAGATAGTCAAAACTTTTTGAAGTTTGATGAAGTATGTTGTTATTCTAGCTTATCCTCCCCTGTTTTTATGTGACAGTATTGATAGTTTGACACTTTTTCATACTTGGTTATATTCACAATGAGCATACTTTACATTTACGGTGAAGACTTTTTCGTACTTGGTTATATTCACAATAAGCATACTTTACATTCACAATGAACATACTGATCTCTAAATTTACTTTTTTAGCCCATATAGATGTATTGTATTTATTTGTATATACACTAGATAGACACTGAAATAGTGAATAGTGAGTTTAAGCAAATATTGACATTATTGTTCATCGCATATTCATTTAATAGATGCTCAAGTTTGTTATTTCTCACATTTTTATATTTATTTATTTATTTATTTATTGCTTTTCACAGTCTACAAATAGGTTTTATTTTATTTCTATCCACTTTTATAGGATTTGTTGGAGATGGAGTATTCAATTGCTTTACATTTTCAATCAAATCCCAATTTTAGGAGGATCCTATTTATTTTTGGTAAGCGTACTCCTTTCTTCACTTGGTCCTTAAATATTAAGTGAAATACTGAGTAAATTGCATTTGTTTTTCTTTCTTTCTTTTGCAAAATGTCATAACCTATAACACATTATTAAATAGGTACCTTTTAATAACCCGCCCTAAAGGGGCTTATTATTGCTGATTAGATGATATCTTCTGTAAGTTTCTTTTGTTTTATGTTTTTATGTTTCTTAACCGATAATGCATTATTATTTATGCACCTATCCTAAAGGGGCTTATTTTTGCCGGTTGGATGATATTTTTCTATAAGTTACACTTGATTTTTTAGTTTTTTTTCTTGCAAGATGCCTTAACCGCATTATTATTTACGTAGCTTTTAATAACCCTTCCTTGAGGGGCTTATTATTGCAGATTGGATGATATTTTCTGTAAGTTGTATTTCCTCCCCTCTTTTTTTCAAAAAGCCTTAATCGTTAAAGCATTATTATTTTTGCAGCTTTGAATAACCGATTCTAGAGGGGCTTATTATTGCTTATTGTACGACATCTTCCGTAAAATTACCTTAATGCATAACAGATTCTCAAAATAGCTAATATGTATGAGAAGCATTAATTTATGTGTAATCATATGCTAGATATAATTATAATGCTTATAAGATCCTTATCTCAAATGGCAGATCACTTGCTAATGGTAGTGATAGAGTGTATATATTTTAATTATTTCAAGAGATGGTGGTCAAAGCCATCTAGATTCAGTAATTTTAAATTATATTCGTGTTATGATCTTTGTTAGTAATTGGCCTATTGTGATAGTAAAATTTCCTTAACAAATTACATGAGATTAGATTTTATGTAGTAATTAAAGATATCAATCCAATATATCTTTATAAAAAAAGAATTACGAATTTCTTGAATTGCCCAGAGATATATATAGCCTTATGTTTTTATACATAAGTCATTAAACAAGGAATGCTGATTCTGACTAATGCAGAAGATATTCATAGCACATGTTTTTTTTGACAAATACAAAAGGAAACCGCGTTCCATGACTCAGATTGGTAAAAGAAGTATCTGTACTAGAAAGGCATGCACAGTAGAGAAGCTTGAATCTCCTTATTCTTCCAACGACTATCATGACTTCTGGAAGTTCATCTTACAGCTGTTATCAAGTCCCGCTCAGATGTGGGTCTGATGGGAACAACATCAAGACAGGAACATAAGGCCAAAAAACAATCCCTTTCATAGAAAACCATTTTGCAATGGAAATGGCAGTGGTTGGCGGCCTCCAAGAGTTCAACCCACTGCACCTGTATCACCAACCTTTAATTCTAATGACTTATCAAGGTCCTATTCATTTAGAGATGTAAGAGATTCTCAGTTTATCCTTCCAACCAAATTTTATTCAATAAGAAATGAAGTTTGGTCTAACTCTCCAAAGAAACTTTCAAAGAATATTCTATAATTGTGTAAAACAGTTAACTATGATTTATAATTCAAATATATTTGCGTTGTTTATTCTCCAGATTAATCCGTATATACGAGTAAATAAAAACTATATGTTTAAAATTATTGATAGTAATACTAATACTAATACGATAATAAACAACAACAACAACATCTATATTCTTACAGTGGCGAAGAAGAGTGTTATCATCGCTATCTCACTTGTGATTTTCAAAACGAAATGAATGCACTAGCTATGAACTGTATCCATAAATCGAATTCTATTCCTCACATTGTAGTTTAGCCTGTGCGAGCACGAGCTTATTGCTACTAGTAAATATATAATTGGAGACGCTTATGTAAATGTGATTCCCGTACTGCCAAGTCAGCTTTAATCATCCTATTGTGATACATAAGCATGCTTTTCAATGAAACTCAACTCTTTCCCGTCATTCTTCAAACAACCTTTCTCTCTTAACTCTCTCTAAAAGCCGCCACTAAATTTTGTTTTTCTCTCTCTCTCGATTACAACAAGAAATCTTGATGTGGTTTTTGGTTAAAAGATGTATAATTGAGGAAGTAGGTTTGATAGAAGATTTGGATTTAGTAGCTATGCAAAAATGTTTCCTCCCTCAATACTCTTATATTTAATGGTTATGTATGATGGTTCCAATCCCTATTGGGGTTCATGAAATCAGTTCCATTGGGAAGAACACCATCATCTCTGGGGCAGGTAATTATCGGTTTTATCTCTCGAAAATACCATCAGTTGTCTCTTATGATATTTATACTATAATTTGATTAATGCCATATTCAATTATATTTTTAGTTTTGATTAGTTACTCGATTGGGTTTTAGCATTAGTTTTAAATATGACTATCTGTTTAACAACATCACTTCTTCTCTTCCTAGCAAAATGCCAACCCGAAGCAAGAAAGTTGGGGTAATAGAGTTTGATCTACAATGTACTCTACTTTTACTTGCCAAGCAAATTATAAGTTGAGAGGCAATACTTTGCCCTTCTTTCAATCTATTTTTTCCTTCCAAACAAAATCATGAACTTACATTACGTATTAACTTGAAAATCTTTTTGTTTGTCGTGTCTGAGTGTTAGTATGATTTTCATGCTTCTCGAACTGTTGATCCATTATACCCCCATTATTCATGTATGCATGCATATTTTTTTTTTAAATTTGTACTACAATTGATAGGATTTGAAGATGGTGCAAAAAGTTTAAAATACATTGTATAGATAAAATGATGAGGACAGTAAATCCTAATTTGGCTCGATAGATACAGTTGATTATTTTCCCTATTTAACCATCTATAATCTTATATTAGAATTTTCAGGTTAATGAGTTATTAAATCCGGCTATCTCCATAACATCATTTAATATGTTTTGATAGGCGAGGAAAAATATTGTGATTGCCTTGCTTATGCTTTTCATTCTTATGATACAACTAAATATACTATTGAAGGGTTTAGTTTTTGTTATATATTCAACATTTTTAATTTTGTATACCCATTGTACATTGTTATTTCTAAAGATTTTTATTTTTTTCATTTATTTAATCGTTTTCCTATCTATTTTTTAATGTGCATATGGTATCTTAAGCTTGCATAAACGTTTCCTTTTTGGAAGCTCATTGTTTTAATTTTTTGTGTAGGGGTTTGCAATTGTCTTCTTTCGACCATCCAAAATCAAGTGATCTTTGGGCGACACAGTCCTAGGAGATTGACTAGAGAAACTTAAGCAACATGTGAAGCTGTCAGTTTACCAGATTTTGAAGAAGCTTTACTTTTAGTTTATACAACTTCATCTATAATCTCCCACTACAATTAGTGCTGCATTGGCTAGAGACATTGTTGTTTCAAATGTTAAGCCACAAACGAGGGGTATAGAGTAGGCAGACTCCTTTCAACCGTGCCTTGACTTTTCTCTTATAGGAAGCGCTACAATTTAAATGCATAATCTTCTTTCATCAGGTATTTATTTTATTTTACGTATGTATTGTATTACTGGTGTCTTTTATGAATTTATGCATATCATTACTAATAGAAATGATTATTTTTGAAACCTAAAAGATTGGTGTTATGAATTCTACGAAAGAAACCACCATGATCGATTTCGCATTAAGTGTTGCTTTAAAGCATCTTTGTTTACGCCGAGCCTTTATAATTTTTGACAATAATTATTCAAAACTACAATTTAAGATGAGCAATTGATTTTATATTAACCGAGGTGGTTTTGTAGTATACAAATTAATACCTAAAAGTGCAGTAGACTTACAATTTCACGAGGTCTGCTGGTGTTAGTAACTTTACATCTCAAAATCTTTTGCCAAACCCATGTCCAACTCCACCCGTTATACTTTAAGAAATTTCTATTTTCACGTAAATCTCTTATCTTTATTTCGCCCTTCTAGCCCGTTGAGTCTTTTTTAAATGTTGGGTTAAAGATTGTTTAGATTTAAAAACATATTCTATCCATTTAGTGTGACTCTTCTCTTATAGCAGACTTTGCTTTTGTAAAGAAAAAGCTATTGTCTCATCACCTTAGATATGATTTTAATGCCAAAACAAACCTTCCAGACCATCTCTATGCCATCTTATTAAACAATATTAAAGACTTTATAATTTTTTTAGAATAAGAAGCACAACAATATATTTATTTCTAGAGTCAATCAGATTACTGTATTATTTATTAATTGCTTTTTCTTCTTATTCTTAATTTTAGGCAAATAAAAATTAGATGGTTTATCTTGAATTCGTTTAGGGATATGGTAAAATTATCATATATCATTGTACCATGTTAAGCTTTGTCATATAGATCAAACACAATCTCCTAAATCTCTTATGATAAATTCTAAGATCTTAATCAGTTATCCATCTTCCTCCCTGATTTCTTGATACAATCAAACCATCATGTACTTCTTTGTTCTTATTTTCCCTAGATTGCCACTTCACGTACTCTTTTGTTTGGGAAACTCAAAATCGCATCATTGGAGGTCTATTACCTGAAAAGTCTACAATGATTATCTTACAAGGTTAGTGTTCTCATATAAGCACATAATCAAATAATCACCATTTTAGACAATTGTCTATAAAATGATAATTTGGAACTGCTTCTTATTTTAACGTGCGCTAGGGTGTTAAGCTGGATATTTTTTCCGCGTGAAGATTTTTATCTTTAAGCACTGTTATTGTTAACAATTGGGAATTTTTCTATTTGTTGTTTTTTCTATTGTAGGCATTGTCGGCTTTATTGAAATTTGGGGCATCCTCTTTGCGTCTACATTATTTTGTTGTAAAAAAAATGTTCTATTTTTATTGGCATTTTTTCAATTTTGATTATACGTTTTGTGGTTTTTGTTTTTGAATATCCTTCCCAAATATGAATAAAATTCTAATCTAATAAAAGTGAAAAGATGGATTGTTTTTCATTTGATTCCAGTGACCGATTTGTTTCCAGGGTTAATTATTCGTACAATTTATATAAGAACTATAGTCTTCCGTTTCCTTAAAAAAAATTTCATTCACAAGATGCATCCATAAACTGAATTTCTCTTATGTTACCCTCCAAAGTCTCTTGCCTTCAAACTTCAAGCTCATCGGAGAACACAATAATTGGTTAAGAGTCTAAGGTTAAAAAGCTCCAGGGTTCTATTATAAGGTTATACTATTGATTGCCTCTTTCTGTGAAAATTTAGTGGAGGAATCCGGGTAGTGTTGTTATTTCACCACTGAAAATGACTCAACCTGACCTTTAGTTAATTATCTGCGATGACGGGAGATGGTGGTGTTTATCAATAGCCTTTACTGTAGTTAACATTGATACTGATAATAATTGACTTGGGTTTTTAATAGGGCTTAAGTGGGGTTAACACAATTTCATATTCTCAATCTTTTCAACCCTTAAATGCTTTTGTCCAATATGAATAGGATAAAGAGAACCAACTGTGGAAAACTTTACAATCCACATAATAGCTGTATATGGTCAGTATAAATAAGGATTAAGGGAACCTTGGAAATACATAACAATCTATATTATAGCTATCTTTTCTAATGCATTTAGGCGACTCTTGCTTGATGAATTTATTGCTGCAGATGCTTTTATTATGGAATTTTTGACCAAGAATTAAAGTCGTACAGTTTCTTGACGAATTTCAACATTTAATTTTTGGTTGTCCAGTTAAGCAAACTTCTAATTGAGTGTCTTCATTACTTTAAGGATACTTGATAAAGAAATTGGGTTATAAAGAAGAGCACCAAATAGGTAACGATACTGCTTACATTTTCCTGAGTTGTTTTTAGATTGTAGAGGTCATAATTTCTTATAAACAAGCTCCTATTTATTTACCCAATGTGTTGTTTATTATAATACACTTTACGCATTATTCTGAAGTCACACATTTTCTTTTCATAAGATAAAGTTGGGGTTAGGCTAGAATGTAAGTTGTTAGGAAATGTGTACATTTAGTTGTTTATAGAAAGAATAATCCATACATTTACTTATTCATACAAGATCTGTAGCTTAAATGGCATAGTGCTTGTGACTGGAGTTTGTTTATGAAAATTTTCAATTGATGGTGGTTCAAGTCCACTTAGATCCTATATTCTCAAAATATAAAAAGGTACCCAGGTAAAAAAAAAATTAGATGAAATCTTTGCTGAAACTGAAGATAAGCACCAAAGCAATGAATTTGTACAATATCGACTCTTAAATATAAAGAATTTCTGACTATGATCAGCAACATCAAAATTGTATAGTATTGGTATGTCAGAGTTGAAAAGGGAATGTGAGATCAAGCAAATGATAAAATGTCTAATAAAGAGCTGCTTATAAACTTTTCATGAGCTTATTTCTTCATTTCACAAAATTTAATTTTGTTCTAAGCAAGGTTTGTTTTTCTTTTGAGTAGCTTATTGTATATGCTTTCCTTTAGCACCATCACCTCTCATTCAGAGTGCCTAAATCAAAAAATAAAATAAAATAAAATAAATACACAAGTTGAGTTATTTGTGTTTGCAGAATAACATATCATGTTTTAAATGCTCTCTCCATTATGTTTTAGATGTTATTTTTCTCTTGGCAAGGTAGGACAGGGCTAGCTATTTAATCACCTTTCTTTTGCTTTGTATGATGAGACACCATCATGCATCAGTTCTTAACTGATATATGTTTCATCATACTAACTCCTTTTCTATTGAACTCTCTTTCTCTTGCATTTTTGGAGAACTAAAGATTCCAATTAACTACAGTAGCCAATTTATATTATTTTGTTTTCATACAATGAATTTGATAGAAAAAAACTTTGTCATGCTACATGACCCTCTCCTAAAATTTACTCTCTCATTAAAGATGTTCTAAGGGAGTACTGATTCGCTATGGAATCCATATCCCTTAAAAATATATATCAACTAATCTCATTGTACTCATGTTAATCTCCCAAATCCTCCATAATTTATATTTTTCTATTCAATATAACTTCTCAAGTCTTCATGACCAGTCCAACTCCTTCCCCCAAAGCCTTTTTGGAGCAGTTTTCATGGACCTTCCATTAACTTATGTAACTTTTCTTTTACCCTTAAAGATGAGATCAAAATCTGATTCAGTTTGACTTTATTATTTTGGAAGCTTTTGTGGATTTTTCTTCTTAGTTATGTATAAATTTATATCAAAAAGTTTATTAACTTTGTTACGATTTGGTTACATAATTGGTCATTTATGTTATTTGTGATGAAAACTGTGGTTAATGCATATGTAGATTTTTACAAGTTCACATATTTTTGGTGATCTTTAAGGTATTCTATGTTGAACTCTATTTATGTAAAACTGTAGTAGTCTCATTAATCTGCAACATACTAAATATTAAAATGGCCAAAAGAGCATTTAGAGATAGCTTTTTTTGATGGGAAAGACGTTGCTAACAACATATATGGAGATGAATTATTTTTGTATTTATGATGCGGCACATCCCTCATAGGGTTGTCTACCTCCGTGTGTGACCTATATTTATATTTATGCTCTTTTGATTCAAGCCTCTCCATTGTTGGAGATGCTAAGTTGATTTAGGGACTTACTTGTTTAACCAATACAAGGTTAAAAATGAAGTTTTTCTAATTTAAGTAGAATTCTATCTTAATTCTAACCCCCTGCATTCTATTAAAGGGGAGGTCTAGGTTATTTGTTTCTTAGTTGATTTGGTTAATAATAATTAAAGTTCTTTAGTTTGAAACCCTAGTTTCTCTAAAACTTAACTAAAATGTGATCTTCATGCGAATTTCATTTCCGCGTTAGTAGTAATCACATAAATTGGTGTAAGAGCTACGTTAGAATCCAGTGTAGTCAGTTTCAAGAGAAAAGATGTCTCGTGGAAGACTTTTGGCAAAGAAACCTATACTCGCTCAAGATGTAGCAAGGACAAAGGATAGACTTGATAAACTTATGGAGGCTTTGAGTATGAGAGCCTTTTTCCGCCTATTTACGACAACTATCCCGAAGATTGGAGCACCACCACGGGGACCGGTTTAACGAAAACCTTATTTGTATGTCCTTCTGTCGATAACGACGTGAGATCGGAAGCCCCGATGTTTGATACAGCGAACAAGGAGACGCAAAACATTTTAGAAGGTCTGGTTAATTACTAACCACCAGCGACCATGAGTGGCATCGACAAAGACATGGTTGTTGTTTCTGTGATAATCGGCAAACTATCTAGTATTAATGAAGGTAATGGGGATCTCGTTGAAGATTTCTCTACAAGTCTTGAACGGAGGAAGAAGTGGCAGGAAGAAAGATGTTTGAAGATAGAGGAATGTGGGGGGTACTCACCGTTGTTTTGGGTCTACCTCCTATCAAAGTTTTAACCGAGGATTTAGCCAGTTTATAAACCCTAAAGCAACCAGTTGTGGGTCTGAAATTCATTATAGGAAGAGGGTTTATTGGCGAAGGTGGAATCACTGGACTGCTATCCGGAGTTCCAGGGAACCTCAAAGGTAAAGCTTTTTCCGATGATGAAGTTTTTTATGCTACCAACAATGGAGTATTTGTTGTAGGTTCGGAAAGAAGTCGTCAGGGAGAAAGAAGAAGAGTTGATTGGGTACAACGAGGTCACCATTTCTAATTCACACCCTAACACATGCTGAGTACATGCTTTTTTAGAACCCACAAACCACTTTAGCCGCACAGTCAACCTTTGTGCCCAACTTGCTACAGCAACCAACCGGGCCACACCAAAGCTTGGGAAACCCAACCAAGAGCCCGAATGCTCTAGGGGCTTGTCTCGGCTCCAACCCATAATTTTTTAACCCATTTTGGGAAGGTTTGTTACCAAGTTTTAAGAACCGTATTATATTATTCTCATTTTTGGACGTTCTTCAACATTGGAATTTAAAGACCTCAAATACAATCGCAGGGTACAAAAAATTATGTAGAAGACTTTAAGATGCTCAGCGTATTCTGCAGGATGAAGATGAAGAAGAGACTGGGATGCACACTATATTCGTGCGTGAGTTCTTTGGAGCACCGCTTTCTTGATTTTGTGGATGAAATCTTCTCAGACGAAGGGTTTGATGTGGCACATCCCACATAGGGTCGTCTACCTCCGTGTGACCTATGTTTATATTTATGCTCTTTTAATTCAAGCCTCTCAATTACCGGAGATGCTAAGTTGATTTAGGGACTTGCTTGTTTAACCAACACAAGGTTAAATAGGAAGTTTTCTCAATTTAAGTAGAATTCTATTTTAATTAGAATTAGGGTTCCTAATTCTAACCCCCCCTTGTGTTCTATAATAGGGGAGGTATAGGTTATTTGTTTCTCAGTTGATTTGGTTAATAAGATTTGAAGTTGTTTAGTTTGAAACCCTAAGTTTATCTAAAACTTAACTTAAAAGTAATCTTCATACGAATCTCACTTTCGCGTTTGTAGTAATCACGTCAATTTCAATATTAAGTTAGAATCCCTGCATTATGTCAGATGCCATGTTAATTCAACTGTATCTGAAAGCTTAAGCTTTGGCTTATGCAGCTTCATCGTCAGTCTCGATGTATTGGTCTTATGCATTAATCTTTGAAAGTTAAACTGCATTATAATGTAATGAAGTGCTTAGGATTTTTATTGTTGTCATCAAAGTTCTCTGTCCATTAAAAATTTCTTTTACTATGTAGTTTTAATAAAGACGGTCCAAGCACATATGGAGATGGAAGAGGGCATGAAAGTACTATTGGCGAAGGTACAAGTCTATCTTTGAAATGTTTATGTTACCTTAATTCCTTTATTTGACTCTAAAGATTGATATGATTATTTCCTGTATTTAGCCGTCTTCAATAGTATACTTAATTCTTTAGGTTTTTGAATAAGTAATTTGGGTTCATTTTCCATGAATCCATTTCTCTACTTCAAGTAAAGGATTAAGGATAAAGGATAGATAAGATTTCTTTATATTGCTTTTGGAAGAAATGTGTCATTGAAAGGTGCACAGTTGTTCATTTGTAATGGCAATAACGTTATCAACATTCACCTATATCAAGGATTTGAAGTGTTTTTTTATCTTTGTTGATTTAACAAGAAAAGTGGTATGTTTCTTGACCAATTAAAACAACTTTGTTGCATTGCAGGTTGGCTCTCTTATCGATAAACTTATGAACTGAGCTTGGTCAAAAAGAAGCACCAAATTAGAGGCAAGTTACGTACGCTAATATTATGATTTTTCATCCATGTTTAATTGTCCTTTTTGCCAACTTAGTCATAGATCGGTATAGTAAATTCATGACTACTGATTATATGACTTTTCAAGATTAGGTTATGCATACCATATATTGCCACACCTTGGTTTTTTTTGGTATAATAGTATAATTCTGAAACTTGGGATAGCAAGAACCCCACACGTTGATTTGATCATTAATATTGCTTACTCATATGAGATTCTTAATTCGAATAGAAGAGGGATTGACAATAGAAGATTTATATCGAATATTTAAGAGATAATGTTCAAGATTATATAGTCTTAAACTGATATACAAGTGAAGAAACAAAAACTATATATTTCAAATTTATTGTTTTTCTTAGATGCAATTTCAGAGTATATATATTGAGTTGCAAGTTCATATTTTTTTTTCCTATTTATGCATCATTTTATTTTTATATTTATATACAATCAATAATATGAGATTTCATTTTGAAAAAAAAGACAAAAAACAAAATAATATATACATGTCTGAGATTTACACAGACCAATATCTGTCACTGTCACAGGAAACAAAGGTAAAGTAGAGGTTATTTTTGTTATGATTGAGTGTCACAAGATACCCCTATACTAAGTAGTGAAAGAGTCTGACTTTAGCAAAGCGGCAATGTAAATGATGTATAGGTTTGAAATATTTTAGACTAATAGTAAAAATTTATGTTGCATTACAGTAAGAATGCTTTCCTTTAGTAATGCATTCCTACTGTAATGCCTTTTCTTATGTTAATCTCTAAAGAACAATTCATTGTATGATTTGCAGGTCTACCACTTCATTCGATCCAGTATTAGTTTAAAGCAGCTTAAAAAATGTAGACGTGCCTAAGGATTCCCAATGATCTTGGTGAAGTGAAAGTCTCATGTGATAATACCTCCTTAATCAACCCGGGAAGAGTTGGATGTAGGGTGGTGATAAATAAGTCTCGTGCTTCAAAATCCTCTTCGGATGTCCGTACTTTCAATGAAAATTTTATGTAATTGAAGTTGGATGTAAGGTTTTACTAGAGTTAAGTTAACAATAATAGGAAGGACGTGCTACCAAGAGAAGTAGCAGTTTGAAAGATGATGCATACAAATGGCACAAAGGGAGACCCCATTTTTATGCATAAAATCAAAGATCCAGACCATAAGTATTATAGATTGTCCATGTAAATGTTCTGATGCTTTACTGCATATAATTTGAAACCCATGACATGTCATGTTTATTTAATAATGCTCTCTTTCAGTGTTATTAATAAATTAGCATGAGTAAAATCAGGTTACTCAGCGTCTTAAATAATGATACTCAACTGTTTGTGAAAATGGTATTATACTTTGTTACTAGTATACAAATGCTATGCTGGCATTTCTTCCTAAATATATATTGATAAGGTTTGATGCTATAAACCAAATAAATATATACACTCTAATATATGTGCTTGCTTAACACCGATTGTCATATACTTCCAAGAGTTCTTTTTCTAAATCTGGAAACTACACAAGCTTAACATATGACTCATAATGGATGCCTCACTTGCAAATTCTTTTGCTCTTATACACTATGCGTTCTACTTTTAACCATGACATGTCTAACTCCAAAAGTTACCACTGCTCATGATACACCTGAAAAGTAGTTGAGTTCAAAATGAATAAAGTTAGAAAGTGGACCAATAAGTTAAAACCTAAATACTAAGCAATTATGATTTCCTCAGCAAAGGCATAAGTGGGCCACAGAGAGTAGCTATGAATGGATAAGGATAAAATTAAAACCACCAAAACCACTATTATGCAAAAAATAATCTCAAATTATCATATAAATCCAAATAAAAACTCCACCAGAAGAGAAACCAAAATGATTAGGCTAGAATTTTTTATGAAAATTTAGAAAGCTTCAACCAAAACATCAACCATTTGAAAAGATCTATGACGAGTATTTATACATCGATGGAAGAAATGAAGAAAGAGGTTGAAGAAATGAATTGTTTTTTTGGAAAAAAATTGAATTGCAATTTCACATCAACGAATGCTGTAAAGAAGACAATGTCGTTATCAGATGAAAAAAAGAAAAAAAAAACAACAACGTAGCCGTCAGTCAAAGCAAACAGCAAGGATTTCAACAGGCAAAAAAACATTAAATCATATTCTTGCTTTGAGAGCATAACGTCCGTTGAAGTAATAGCTATCAAAATATGTATTATTAATCTCTTTAGACTGTGTTACTTGTGGTGTGTAATGATTTATTCCTACTTTAATGTTTGTTGCATTTATTTTATTTATTTACTAATTCTATGAGTGATCCTTAATTGAAATGTATAAGTGATCAAACAAAATTAAATGGAAATGTGTGATCATACCGCGCCGAAGAATTCTTCTTTACTGCCACTTATAAATCTCTCTATATTACAGATACAAACATGATTATGGCATCCTTTTCTCGGTACTATATGGTATCATAGATGGCATCGTCAATGTCATTTTGTGATTGTAGTGATGAAGAGAATTATATGTAGACACATGTTTGGATTGGCAAGGCTTAATCTTTCAAAAAACTAAATTTATATGAGTAACTTATAAACGTTGTTTGATTCCAACATTATTGCGAACCTTTTATTAAACAATTTAACCTTTTTTGTTGCTTGATGCTAAAAGTATGGTGGTCACTACTTGAAATGAGGTAGTGGCTGGTAAAAATTAAGCCCAATTAAAGTACTTAATCACAAATGTTCAATTACACATAAATTTGTCATACAATATATTGGGGGAAAAAAGAGAAAAATAGTAATGTTGCCATTCAAATAGTATTATTACAAAAAAATCTTTAATGTTCAACTTAATCATATTCTGCCCGTGCACGGGCTTCATGCTA
The DNA here is from genome assembly GCA_014058105.1 of Kingdonia uniflora. Taxonomy (NCBI): domain Eukaryota; kingdom Viridiplantae; phylum Streptophyta; class Magnoliopsida; order Ranunculales; family Circaeasteraceae; genus Kingdonia; species Kingdonia uniflora. Next base: position 850,306 of record JACGCM010000857.1, read on the forward strand.
CTAGTAACAATATAATTCCCTACGCATATGTAGGATTGCTTACGGTACTGCCACGTCATCTATTTTCCCACATCTAAAAAATGACATGTGGGACATTTTGAGGGAAACTCAAAAATTTAGGAGTAACACGTTTTGATCTCCCTCCTGTCCTATATTTCTTATGATTCATACTCCATGTGAGAGGGTCTCTTCTCGGCTACCAAAGGTACCAATTCAATCTAAATCAGCAAAGTTTTAATTGATTTCCATTTTTGGCTTATGGGTTATATTGATTTAGGCTAAAATTGTTCTTTCTAAATCAACTAAGTTTCAATTGATGTCCATTATTTGTTCGATTGGTTTAGGTTTCAAAATTATGTTCTCCTTTTGGTTTATTTGAGTATTGATATTAATTTATTTCCTCTTGAATTTTTGCTCTCTAATTATTATTTGATTGTGAGGTATTTCCTATATGATTGTGATTGTGACTATATTAGAGTTTCCATAACAATTACAACTACTCTCTTAAACAACACAACATTCTTAATTTGTATCTCTCTTATTACATATCAGCTTTGCGTAACTAATATCTTAGATTTACCACCCCCAACATTCGTAAATTTGTCTTCTTCAGTCGTTCGTATCTTGACCAATTATCTCCTTCAAAGGGTACATGTTTTTAACAAGTCCCATCGTAGATGAATATAGGTTGACGGGTATGTAATTTGTGTTATGATTGGTTTGGACATGCAGGTTATTTAGTTTAAAAGTTTTGTGTGTTACAATGCCTTATCAGTGGTCCAATTCGGTATCCTTAAGCCTCAGTAAAAGAACTATTATTAATTTGCGTAAAGGATCGATCTAATTCCTAATTTATATAAAGATTAATTTAATGTATTTGAATGAAGTATGAAGAATATATAATTGTTTCAATTCAAGAAATTAAGTAATTTTTAGTGACGAAATCTTTCGGTTTGTTAATGCCTCCGACAAATAGTTTCACATCTGTCCTAACCATTAATTTGCATTCATTTTAATTTGAAAATTTTGAGTGAGCATGCATATGTTTATGATGTAGGGGCGAGATTGATGTTTTTATGATATAGATAATGCCTTTGAGCACTTATTGATGAGGTCTTATGCTAGGAGTACCATTACTCCGTTGTATGTTTGGAGCCTATATCTAGAATGGGAATTTGAGCTATCCAGTGAGGTTGACTTCCCAGAACTAAGGTGACAATGGAAGCATGGTCTTGGAGATATGTTGGTATGGGGGTACCAATGATAATACTAAAAAGGTAATTTTATTAAGACAAACCCGAATTGGAACTATGGTGCTCAAATTTCCCTCACTTACCTTTACAAGTTACCTATTCTACATTGTATGGCATGATAATAAAATAATTACCTATTCCTTGATTTTGAAGATATTTGATAAGTTCATATCATACATTAGTATATGATAAGTTGGGTCTATTTAGGTGCTACCATTTACCTCCAATATGAAAGTGTGTGTGTGTGTGTGTATGTTTTTCCCAATATCGAGGTCTTTTACTGTATTATATAGTTGTAGATGGGAGAAATCTGAATCCTCGCATTTTCAAACCCAATATCGCATGCTATAAGATATTAAAAGTAAGATTTAGAATTAGAAGAAACAATAATAAGAAAAGTTCACTAAGCAATATAAGATTGAAGATTAAGGATGAGCTTATCAAATAGTTCCCTCACATATTTCCCTAAAGCACAATACTAAATGCAAGAACTAGCCAAAAGTATGTTCTTTTCTTAATGGAGTTCCCTTGATAGAACTTTAAATATAGGCAGGACCTTCGGGGCATCAAGTATTTTTTTACAGTAAGGTTTGGTTTGGTAGAGTTATTTGGATTTAGATGCTATATGTGCTTAAAGAATCCAGAAATTTATTCACCTTTGTTCTTTTATTTCATTGTTGTTACAACTCATGTTATTTTATGTTTTGAAGGGGCTAAGGTTTAACTATTTTATAGCATGAGAATTTTATTGCATTAATTTGAATTTTGTAATCAAAATTGATTCCTACTTTAAGTGATTCAACTCCCATATGATTCCCCTATGAAACATGTTGTTGTTAACTTTAGAAGTAGAATCCAATCCACATGAATTACAGCAAAGACCATTCGGATTGCTCTTAATGCAACTGTGGAGCTATATATTGAAAGGGTTCTTTTGTGTCATATAGTATGATTAGGATACATATAATTAGTTTAAAATTAAAATTTGAAGTTTTACAATGGTGAAAAACATAAGACAATATTTCTATTTGATGCTTTTAATTATGTTTATGTTTTCACTCTGAATGTGCATGTCAAGTGAGCGTGCATGTCATTCTAATGCATGGTCAAGATTGATGTTTCAAGTAACGAGGATAATGCTTTTGAATATAACTCTAACGCTTGGTGCTAAGGCCTTATGGTAGGATTATAATTATTACTTGGGAAGTTTGGAGCCTGCATCGGGAAGGGATCTTTTAGCTCTCTACTTATGTTGATTCCCAAAATGAAGTTTGACAATAGAAGCATGGTCGTGAAGATATATTAGTAAGGGTTCCCAACGATAATATTAAAGAGGTAATTTTCTTTAAGAAGCGTGGTTATGTATGTCTAGACCATGTTGTAGGCTTTTGAAGAATGCTTTTGAATATAACTCTAACGCTTGATAATGCTTCCAAACATAAGATTGATGTTTCAAGCAACGAGGATAATGCTTTTGAATATAACTCTAACGATTGGTGTTAAGGCCTTATGGTAGGATTGTAATTATTACTTTGGAAGTTTGGAGCCTGTATCGGGAAGGGGTCTTTTAGCTTTCCACTCATGTTGATTCTCAAAACGAAGTTTGACAATGGAAGCATGGTCGTGCAGATATATTAGTAAGGGGTCCCAACGATAATATTAAAGAGGTAATTTTCATTAAGAAGCATGGTTATGTATGTCTAGACCATGCTGTAGGCTTTTGAAGAATACTAATAGATAAGATTTTTGATTTAAATGAAAGTAAATTTTATAATGACCATTGTTTTGAAATCATTGTGGATAATAAACCCCAAAATTGACTAAGCTCAGTTTTAGACCTATTGTTTTTCAATAATGCTATATATATATATATATATATATTAATAACCCCTATATATATGTAGCAAGACCTAAGAACTTCACCGTTGTTATAATTTTTTTTGTAGCATCTGAATTCGAGGGGGATTTTTTGAGTAACCTAAAATCTCTGTATTCTTTTACAGGGAACCATGGTTTTTAGATGCTTGCCAGCAACGGTGCTCATAAAATGGTCTAAGATCTATCGGTAGATGGATTCATTTCCATGGTGAGGTTTGTCTTTCTTCACTAACTGCTCCTCATACCTAGTTTTAATGCTTATGTTTGATTTATAACCTATGAACTTCCCCACATTCGTATTAGTTGTTGTTGGTTTATGTAGGAACCGAGGTTAATCAGGGTTTTTTTGGTAATCTAATTGCGGGATTTTATCAAAGTAGGTACTCTATTTTCCTTGATTTACATTTTGATTTATGTTTTACTCCCTCTTAATATAATACATCAATTTGGTTACTGTTTTGCTCAAGTGTCTCTCTTTATTTAGTTTATGAACAATTTGGGGTTTTTAGTTCAGTTATTAGATGTTGATTTTGCTACTAGGTTTGCTCAATGTTTTTCCATTTTGAATAAGTTATAATTTATTTTGTTTAGTGATTCAAGTTCCCGGTGATTCAATTTCACAACCACACTTTTAAGAGGCATAGTCTAAGACCATCGTCCCAACTCTCATTACAGTATTATGCTATAAATATTATCTTTAATTTTGGTAAGTTCACTTTTGAATAGGTTATGCCTAGGTAAATGTCTAGATGTGGTGATAGTGTTGGTTAGTAATGTTGGGTTGGTGATTGTCAGGGAGATTTGATAAGTAGACGGGGAAGTTTTATCCTGATCATAGGCTTAAGATTGGTGAGTTTATTTTAATTACAACGATCTGCATGACTTGATTTTTTTGAGGATTATCTCTATTCTATCCCTTTATCTCTTCAATTTTCTCAACCCTGTGATAAAGATTATCACAATCATGAGATACCAAGCTAACAAGAGGGGATCTTCTTTTCCTTTCTCTGCTCTATGGGTGCGGCCATCCCCATACTCAAAACTTTAGTCTAGGTCCAAGTTACCTATAGGGGTGGAGCTATTTTTTACATGTTAGAATGAAATTGAACATTAACAATCAAAACTAACTCTTCTCTAAGGTGAGGGAAAATTCATATCTTGTAGTTGACTTCAGTTCACTTTTTCTTACTTTATTAGATATATGCTTACAAGATGAGATAAAAGATGTAGACAACCTTAACAACATCAATCAAAATTAAAATGTCTTTGTCGTAGATTCATAGCGTACATCGACCTCACCCGATGTTTGACATGTTTGTCAGTTGTCACAAAAACAGTGAAGAAAATGGTACTTTGGAGTACCTAAATTTCCAAATTCTCTTCCTATCTACCACTCTTGATCCCTTGACCTTAGGTATAAAGTAATTTCCACACAACCATCAAGGCCAACAGGGTTGGTGTAAAAAAATGTAGCTTTAGGGATAATATAATGACTGCTCTCGGGATCCCAAATAATACCTCGTTATCTAACCTGAAACCTTTTCAATATATTTAAGTAAACAGTATGGAAATATGGAATCCAACACAAAAAGAGTTGAACAATCAAAATGTATATTGTTTCTGACAGAACATTGAAGCATTCATGTAAATACTCAATAAGAAAAAACACAATAACCACTTAGCCAATACTACATATTTATGGATTACAACCTTCAAATTATTCTGTAGCGGTAATAAATTTATGGGCATAACACACTCTGCTAGCTTATCTTTGTAGTATTTTGCTTATGAGTTTTATTATAAATCTGTCACTCATTTAACCTCAATATTTGGGTCATTTTTGAAACCTCAAATCTTAGTTAACTAGGTGGAGAATGGTATTTTTAGTGCCATTCTCTTAGCTAGCCATGGCCTTTCAGGATGTGGATCGATAAAATAATGCAACAAGATTTGTTACGCTTCTTTATGTACCAGTTCTCGAGTCCATGTTTCACATTATGAGGGACAACTCCCGTGACCAGAGCACCTGCAAAACATGTATAGTATTGAAAACTGATAAGCCAAAAACTTTCACGAGATCAGTAAAATCGTTTTTTTATTTGGTTTCACAGTGATCTCATCGACATTAATGATAGAGTTATATAAACATATGATGCTGCAATGTAGAGTCTCTATTTGATATTGGGAATGCTTATAATGAAAATGCCCTTTTTGTTGCCGTCTTGAACATATTACCCATTTTAGGAATGGAAGTTATGAGAACTACATAGGAATGGAAGCAAGCTTTAGGGTAAACTATATATATGGTATTCAAAAGTTTATAATAGTCTGACAAACTATTATCATGGTTTTATTTGCACCTATTAATACATAATGATTTGTTACGTACATTACATTGTTAATTGTTTTTATCCGTTTGCAACAACAGTGGGGGAACAATAAATTATACAAATATGTTGTCACTCCTAGCGGCATCTTTGTGACCACATCATTTTAACTATCATCATGATAAAAGGGAGAGTTGGATATGTTACACTAGGTACATCTTCATATTAATATTGGTCATTAGTTTATCATTTTAATAGTGATATTTTCATCACTCTTTAAACTAATATGGCAACACCCAAGGGATTTTTTTAGTTTTACTTTGTCGTATAGTTGGAGAGGGCTCTGAAGGTGATAACATGAAGCACATAGGTCTGTTTAAAAATGTTAAGAGTACATAAAAATGTGTGAGCCTTAGAATATACTTTAAAGAGTGTGTGCCTGACATTATATATATAATATTACTGATTATTTGACTTTATCACATTTGACAAGGTAATTATTGGACAGTAATGTAGGTGCTCCAATTTTTTTTTTGGAGCTATTTTTTCTTATCAGTGGAGGTCCTATAAGTACAAGTACAAGAGGCCTGAATTGAAGTGATGTAGGCAAAAGCCTCCAAGGGAAGATTCAGTACAAATAAATAGAATAACTCCCTCAATAGTGAAGTAGGAGGATGTACGGGGTTAGTTTTGTGAACTAAAGGAGGTGTTCTATGTGGCTATACAAGAAGACAACCACGTGTTTAGAGGTCCTTAAGATCCAGTGGAAGTACAACTTTGTTAAGAGTTCACAAATATCAGCATTATTACTGGGTGATTATTCTCTTTGTAAGGCTTGGGTACCCCTCCTCTCCGCAAGTAGAGAAATTGCCAAATATCAATTATACTAATTCAGTTGGAGCTGAATAGCTCATGAATTTAATAGGTATAGATTATAAAGGCACTCAACTTACCTTTCTATAGAGAGTGTGGTGCATCTAAGTCAATTCGTGATGTATCATAATATTTCCTTGAGATAAGGCATATAGATTGTATGCAGTCTAATACTTTCTTGCTAACTTTGATTTTATGCTCAAGCAGCTAGCCTTCTGCCTTATACTTTAAAGCATTTTCCTGTCCAACTTGAAATGAAGCTGATCCTTTCTAAATTTAAGAGCCATGTTCAAGGTTTACGTGGAAATATGTTATAGATACAAGAAATTGATTAATGAATCAAAAGTCTTATGTGCTAGAGACAAAGTTGTGTTGATGGATTACAGTTAATGACGAATAGGGGAGTTAACTTTATGTAATCATGGTACCCAAACCGTTTTAACATGTAAGCAGGTGTGTATTTGGCCAAATTTTCAGATGATGTATACAAGTTTTATACTGATGGTTTTCCAAGAAAATGTTTGTTTGTTAGGGTAATACTCTCAGATGATGTTCTACCTGGTGCTCTATTTAGTTATAATACATTATTTCCATGTGTTCTCAATTGTGAGATGTATGTAAAACCGTTTATGTAGTAATCATACTTACCGGCTGTAATAGCCTAATTTTGGGACTCGGACTTAGTCTTTACACCAGATGTGTCTAGAACGCTCAAGAATAGTGAATAATAACAAACAAGACAATTTAGTATGGAAAACCTTTGAATAGGTTAACAACCACGACCTCTCTTGAGAATTTTGAGAAAGAGAAGATGATATTATTGATATTGTTAGCTTATTATAATGACCGTTCTGAGTAAGTGGAATGCTAAAGTGAGGATTCCTCCGTCCCTCATCGCATATTCTCTAGTCTTATTTAAAGGCCTTATAATATGACCATTTGATGACCATTAAGATTCCTAATGATGGACGTTACAAAATATATGCTAGATTATTCTTTGACCAGATTTTGTAATGTTATGATCTTCGTTGCTGCATAACGACTTTATGGATGACTGTATATTTGCTTAACTCAAACTATTGATATAGAGGTTGAAAGTGATGACTCAAACTTAGGGATACTAAATATTTCTTTAGTAGTGCTTCATGTATGTTGATGAGGTCGAGGATAAAGCATGAGTCCGAGATGCGAAATAAGTTTTTACAAGACGACTCTCAACCAAGAGTACGAGGAACATCATAGGCGAGTGGTATTGGTTGAGAAACTTGTGCTATAACTATTTCCTGATGTTATTGTCTTGATTTTGATTGTGCCACGTTCTCTATTGATGAGGTCGAAAGTTTTTATGTTGGTCGAAGATGATACATGAGTCTGAGATGCGAATTAACCCACTACACCGGCTAATAAGCTTCATCTTATGCAATTATGCCATGATTTCTTAACATTAAAGTCCCATTGATATTCAAGATTACAATATTCTAATTAAATAGTTCTGCCCTTTGTAGCACCAGCTTAGTCAAAATCTTGAAAATAGGATACATGTCAAGTGTCAAACATAATTTATAGGGCCATCAGTTGAGGGAATTGAATGTCTTTAACTAATTTTATATTTTGATATTATAATGTCTATTTTATTAAGATAATTTCAAATGAGCAGATGTATGCTTATGCAAAAGAGTTCTCAGGTTCAAAATGACTTGATTAAACTTTGCACGATTTGTGCCACTAGATGCCTATGTACAAATACCTCTAAATGAAAACTGAAGATGAAGCGACAGGCATTCATCTAAGGGAGTCTCGCTGGTTTCCCACTAGTGATTGGGTCCTTTCTAAGAAATAAGACCTTATGTCTGTCTCTAGCATATGGGGAGGTGGGGGTTATGGTGGGAGAGGTGGCGATGATAGAGGAGGTCATTTTTCTCTATGGACCATAGCTATTGGCTATGATGAAGATCTTTCATATGTAATTTCTATTTCTACTATTTCTTGTGCCTTACAGTATGGGATAAGAGTTTGGAAGTTGCTTTAATTTTTCATCCTCCTCATTGACTGTTGATAGGCATTTTGAACTGTTATTTGATGTAACTTGGAAAGTAGTCTGTATATTGTCTGGAGTGATAGTATACATGTAAAGTAATTTGTAAGAAAATTTTTAAACCGATGAAATGTCATCGTTCTATTATCTTGACATTGTGCCTCGAACTTATTTATGCTGCTTTCTGTTGAAAAATAGAAGTCTGTAAATATGTGTTAGTTTATCATAGAGTATGATGGGGAAAAGCGAACTGTACGGATTTTAGTGTAGATATTGGTAAATGGTAGTGATAGGTGTGATATGAAAATTAGAGGGGCTCAAAAATGTGGTAGTAGGAAGTTGATAATTTTTGTGAGATGACTGAGTGGATGTAAAGGTATATGGTTTTCTGCAATCTATGTATTCGAACTAGCTAAAATATATCACGAACTGTGAAAAAGAATTGATATTGATATGCAGGTGCTACTGCTGGACTTGCTTCATTTTGTATGTGGCCATCTTCATATCTAGGTTTATATAATCTGAGGAGATATTTCATAATATGGAAAGATTGACCTGCCATAATATTCTGGATTTGCTGTTGATATTCTGTTGTCCCAAAAAATTTCTTAGAAAATATATCCTTCCGCAAAATCTGTGATCTGGATTTTCAAAGATCTTCCTGGTGACTATATAAAGTGGTGATTCTTGGCTGCTATGTCTTATATCTTCTGTATGATTAATTTGCTGTGGAGGTAGTGCGAGTAACCATAGTGAGGATGTGCTCTCAACATGCTCGTCAAGTAGCAGATGGTAGGTTTTATATTAAGTTTATTGAACTTTGTGAGCGGTATTTTCATCGACTGCCTTATGATGCTGTGTTACCAAAATGGCCATTAAATTTGATCGGTTTAGATGATGAAGGCAGGCGTGCAGAGTATGATCATTTTTTTGGGTGCGATATGTTTCGTAAGTCTCTACTAGATGCCACGGTGCGAGAAATGACTGCTCGACAACTTGCATGTAACAAACTTGTTAAAGAGGATACAAGGGCAGCAAGAGGAGAGATAATTCCATGTAGGGAGGTGAACCATCCGGGCTATTTTAAATACAACTATAGAGCTCGGTACGGTCAAAATGCAAGAGCTCGTAATAAGTAATCTATTTTTAGTATTATGTGTTGATATTTCAATAAATGTAATACGAGGCATAGTTGATGCGCCGATCTGAAATAAATTTGAATAAAGTAATATGTTTTACTGTTTGCATGCGGATATTGTGGATGACAGCTGTAACATTTTAATAACTGTATAGATATCTTCGAATTTTGAATATCGAACTATTTTAGGAATGTTGTACGATCTTGGTAGAGTATAAAAGTAAGGTGATTGGTCGTTTGTACTACGTTGGGGAAGAGGTGTAATTTTTTTAATGGTAACAATAGTGACACACGTGATGACAGTAGATGTTATCACAGAAGTTATGATAATGCTTTTTGAAATAATAATTACTTGAGACTAACCAATTTCGATTAATTTTAGGTCAAAATCAATAGGTACGAAAAACTATGAATTAACGGTCTAACCCTAGCCTAAGCCAAGTTTATCCAATGTTCTAGTGATAATAAGCAAAGGTAAATTAAGCACAAGAATAAACAATTTTAACCTTGTGCACTACAACAAATACTGGCTACGACGTCATTAAAAAAAATGATGTAAACGGAATTTAACGTCATTTTTACAAATGACTTCGAAGGCGATGACGTGGAAAGGTAGGGACTAACAACGTCATTAAATAAGTGACGTGGAAAGGTATGGATTAACGTCATTTAATAAGTGACGTATAAGTGGTTTTAAAAATGACGTTATTGATACCAAATTCTGGTGGTCGGCGAGCTAGTAAATTCTATTGACGTCACTAAATAACGTCATTAAAAAATGACGTAGTTGAAATCTTTTAACGTCATTTTTAAAGTGGCGTGGTAGAGTTTTCATACATCAACAATGACATTTTTAAAATGACGTTAATACCTCGAAAAATACAAAAAATAATTAAAAATCAAATATTGCAAAATATTATACAAAAAGAACCACCACCATATTATACAAAATGGCAAAATATTTGTACAATATTGTGATCGACGAGGACCTCGGAAATGAGACTACCGTCATCAATATAAATATGTAGCTCGAACTTAGTCCTTCCCTTAAACTGGAATCCATTTCCCTTTACACCAGCCAGGAAGCACTTGATTTTCCTCTGAACAAATGGCATATCATCCTTCATATCAGTCCACCTCAATTATAAACTCGACATATACGTAAAAGGGATCTCTTCGATACTCACTCGTAAGTGCTGGTTTTCCACTTCATCAACCATATCAACTTCCTGAACCACCAGAACAACAATTGATGATGAGTTTGATTCAGAATTTTGACTCCTGTTACTTGTGAACGCTTCCACAATTCTTTCTCTCGTACACGTGAATGAAATCTCTTCATTAGCATTGTGCATGAACTGGTGCCCCACTTCATACACCATATTAGATTCCCGAACCTCCATAACTGTATTTAATGATGAGTTTAGCTCAGTGCTTGGCCTACCACTAGGACCTGCAAACTCTTCTACAATTCTGTCTCTCGCGCCAACTCTAGACATAGCCATTGTAGTATCAATCATCTTGATCTCTTCAACACTGACAGACGCATTTGGTGACTGGGTGGAATTAAAACTTAGCCTCCTATTGGAAACATCAAACTCATGTGCAATTTTGTCTCTTGTATCTGCCGCAGACGCACCTAGACTACCACCTGGCATAGGGGATTGAAAAAATGAGAACTGATGATACTGATTTTTTAAAGCTACAATAAACAAAGAATTAGATGATGGGAGGGGATCTGTCAAACTTCAATATTTTGGTGTCTATTTTAAGTGTTAAGGAGCCTTAATCAGAGCATTGGAAAGCTTTGGTTTGGAAGAAAGAGGGCAGCTAAATAATCTGAACTGTATCAAGGATAATAAGGCGCGCGTGATTTTTACACCTTAAAGCACTCCTGAGTAGAGTTCCAAATTTCAATGTCCAACCATTTTTTAGCACCCATGCTAACATGACGATTGTCTCTTTATTTGTAATAAGTGTGAAACAAATGTCAGGAAAAAAGAAGCAACCTCATTTAGCGACCTAAGGTCTAAGAAAATCATAAAAATAATGATATACAAACTCTAATCATCAAAACGGTCAGCAATTGTTTATTAATTGCAGGATAACAATATATAGTACATATAATTTCTGTTACCAGTTAATATGGTACTTGCATTTGCAACATCAGATGTTTCCTGTTACAGGACAAATATTCATGAATATAAGGCATGCCTCTTAAGTAGTAAAATTAGTAGTAGACAATGATGAAGTGGTTCTATAAAACCAACCTCCAGTAGTGAAGCTCCCCAACTAAATGCACCATTGTTAACACATTCCTTTGACAAACCCAGAAATCTAGAAGCAAGACCAAAGTATGCAGCTACATTTTCAGGTGATATCTCTAATGCATGTTGAAGATGCTATATTCCCTAAAGGCAGAAAGCAAATTAAGCTAGTTAATAGGATTCCCAATTGTGCATGCAAAGCACACAAGCATATCAAAAGACACAGAAAAGGAGTTACATTTCATACACATAGCATACATTCTACCAAGATTGTAAAAATTAACTTTATGCCGCGACGTGGTTACCATATCAATGTAGGGTGTAAGCTTCATTCTTTGATATGGCAAGAAGAAATCCCCAACAAACGCATCTCCAGCTCCTGTTGTGTCGACTGTCTTCACTGGAAATCCATTCACCCTTCCTTTGAAGTTCTAAATATTAATTAATATCATTCGTCCTTAATAATATTTCGCATAATCAAATACTAATGTAAACTGAAGAAAATCAACCTTAGTGAAGTATCTGCAACCCTTCTTTCCATCAGTAACAACGAGTAGCTTCAAACCATCATACCACAGGGACAAAACATTATTCTCGTCATTGGCATCTCCATGGGCTAGGAAAGCCACCTTGTCATCGCTCACCTACGTAATTAATAATCCATTAATATAAGCAACTAATAATGCAGAAAGAACTAATAAATGTAATAGATCCTCAAATAAAAAACAAACCTTGATAAAATCAGCTTCTTCCAAAATGCTTTTGATTCCTTCACGAGCTGCTTCGGGGGAAGGCCATAGGGGTAAGCAGACATTAGGATCGTAGGAAAGCATGGTATTGGATGCCAAAACTTGGAAATCAATGGAAAAAAGGACAAAACGTAGTCGACCTGATTAAGAGCTATGTATTGGATGCCAAAACTTGGACTTCTACGAGGTCTGAAGAAATGGTTCAGATGAACAAATTCCATTCTGACCACTACATTTTTATCTTTTCGATCACAATTGTTGTTTCTCCAGTATATTTAATTGATCACGATTGAATTCATAAAGTGCATATGCAATAGTGTCGTAAATTTAAAATGCATACCTGAACAAATGCATGTCCCTTATCCGAGATTTCAACTGGAACAATAACCCAAGAACTATACGATGAGTTATGTAATCCTTATGCCAATACGATGTATGACGAACTGTTATCCTTCTCCCTCCTCCTTTATCCAGGCTTGGAACTGACAATGAAACCATATAGTTCCATCGGCGGAGTTAAAAAGGGTTTTACCTAAGAAAACAAATTAGTTAGTAATCAAGATATAGATGCAAAGGTCTTGCAGCTGAAAAGATAGTAAAATTCCCTCATCAATAAATAATAGAGTTCAGACTCTTAATGCAATATAACATAAAAAGTCTAGCAAAAAACAAATAAATAATAACCATATTGAGGATTGTCAAAACTTAATCCTTGATAATAAATAGGGTTGGCCAAGAAACGAATGATCCGATTGTATCGCTGATGGTTTCATGTTCTCCCCCACTAAGTGGCATATCGTCTTTTATAGCTATTTGAATACTCACCTTCGACGTTCCATCTCCTAAAGGTGCACCGTGTACTTTACTCGTAGGGTCATCAGTATACCAAAAGCCAGTTGCAACAATATTACTTGGAAAAAGCCAATATAGTATGCAATTTACTTGTTTTGATGTTGTATGGCATCTCTACTAGAAAGAACATATGAGAAAGTGAGTTAATTAACTGCAATCTATACATACAACATAATTTTTAACTTGGGAGCATACCGTAAGTAATACGCTACTTTCTGGAGGGATAATTTCATCTTGAACATTTCCTTGATTTGACTGTTCAAGGAATTAATAATAGCGATATCGAATTATTAAAATATAATAGTGAGGATTTTAAGTTAATATACCAGTAATTTTGTCATTTTTCTCATTTGTGCCTCCAATGACGATACTTTCTCATTCACTTCCTTGCATACTACTAGCTCCTCCCGTAAAGCCCTCACTTCTTCTTGTAAACTTTGTATTATCACTCCACCATGCTTAACACCTTTATAAAGAGTTGGTGATATGCCAAATCCTGTTGCCCTCATACGTCCAGGGTACTCAGGACCAAAAACCTCTATGAGATCATCATCTCCAACATCTGGATTATTTGAGTTGATTTCATCTATTTTATCCTGAAAATAAAAAGTAACATATGATGTTAACATAAACAATTATTATGTAACATTAAATACATATTTATAAAATACTAAAGGTACATACTATTTTTTATTGGACCAACTCATTTACGGCCTTTCCATTCTTCCTTCTGTGTACCCTTGTCCATACAGTAGACCGTCGAACCTTTTTCACGACTGATGTGGCATCATCGGAAATCTCTTTGTTTTACAAAAGAGGAACCATATATTCTTATATGTGTAGATTAGTAGCGTAAATGGGTATAAAGCATATGAAAGATAACTACCATTTCATGTTCCAACCGAGGATATCCAATTAAGAATAGACTACAATCTAACATCATTGTCCAATCTCAATTCCCCCATGTTCTATGTAACAAAATCACACTTCTAGCTACTCCAAGCCATCTCAACCCTTAATTGTTCTTATTACGCCATCGCACAACACTTAATCAATCTATATTTTTAACTCCATAGTTGCAACTCAATCACCTATTATAGACATAATTGTAACTCAATCACCACTGGACAAAGGCGAAGTGCAGGCTACGAAGTCAACCACGGAAAAAGATAAAGGAAACCCTATGAGAGAAAGGAAGAACCAAAGTACTAAGACAAAGGACCGGACCAGTCCGTGTATAATGAATTCCCCTCTTAATGGTGGTGTTGATCAAATCTACTTGTGGTTTATGCTTTAAAATTTTAAACTATTTCTTCTAAGTCTGTAATATTGATAAGAACATAATGAACTTGCTTCAATCAAAAGAGGAAAACTACCCGAAAAAAAAAAATAGTAAGAACTAAACCAGATAGTAAAATTATTGATTGGGAAATTAACAAAATTAACAAGTTTGATGAGGGTATTGAATGTTCTAATCCATGAAACCCATTTTGATCGATGAACAAATTAATAAAATTGTGAAATTATTGATTGAGAAATTTACCTGATTCCAATCCTTCTGTTCTTTACAGATTAGGGCTGTAGAATGCTGAAATTGGAGTAAAATCGAGACTAGCATCTATCGAAACTCTTTGATTATTACTTCGACCTCAGATTTAGGTTCCTCGCTGAAGAGTTTGGTGGCTGCGATGCCTAAAAACTTCCTCCTTTGATTTCGATATCTCCTAAATATTCTCCCGGTTCTCATCGAAATCCAAAAAAATCTCCCTTAAAAATCTCTCCCACCAAAATTTGGTTTCCCACGACCACTCTATCGAGTTCCCACGAATAATTTTAATTAGAATAAACCACGTTATTAGTAAAAAAATGACTTAAATGCTAATAAATGTCGTTTATAAACCAATTAAGTCATTTCTTAAAGTAACGTTATTTTTATATTTTAACGTCATAGATAAAAAATGACGTTGTATGTTAAAAAATGGCGTTGTATGCTAATAAAAAAAAGGCAGTAACGTTATGTTCTAGTACAATGACTTGAAATGTTAATTGAGCCTGTTACTATTGGGAATAAAAATAGAAATTAGACTAATAACGTCATTATTATAAAAAAATGACGTTATTTACCTGACGTCGTAGCCAGTATTTGTTATAGTGGTGGGAAACCTTTCTCAGGAGAAAAACCTACATGTCACTGCCGAATCGCCCGACAGCTAAACAATCCAATATGAAACAAAATTACTAGAATTCAATTACTTACAGACTCGATAAGCACATCCCGTGGTTACTTCTCTTCTAATTGAACTCTTCATAATCAATTCGACATTCTTACAACGCCTTTTATTCTAGCAGCACCTCTCTTCAATCTCCCATTAAAGCAACCAAGCTTGAAACTTACAAGCTTTGTAAATCAATAATTAGGTTTTTAAATCTCTTTGATTGATTCAATTTGAGTTTTACTTTGCATTGAATCTCTCATTGAAATCTCTCTTCTTTTTAAAAACTCAAGCTCTAGAAAAATAGGTTTTGGAAGAGGTGAAAAGTGAAATAAAAAAGGATATCTTTTATAAGAAAACTGAAAACCTGACCTCTGTCCGAACAGAGAAATAATATGTTCGAACAGACATGGTTTTTATTCAGACAGTGCCAATATCTTATTCGAGCAAACAAAATTCTGAGTAACCTGTTCAAATGGAGAAAAAGTCAATTTGAACAGGGTCAATTTGAATAGAAAAAAAGTTTGTTCAAACAGGGTCTGTTCTAACAGAAAAAAGTTTATTCTAAAAGAAACATATTTTCTTCAAAAAACATAACTCCTTTTTGATATTTTGTAAAATATTATGGGCCTGATATTTTAGAGTGAAGAGGTATAAACCCATGTACTTGTTCAGTATCAGTCCAACTGTAGACGCTCCATATGCAATCTCTGATGAGGAGTAACCACAAGGAAGTGTTGACACCTATTTTAGACATAAATTGAAATAAACTCCAAATATGGATGTTTTACTTTTAATCGAATAGACATGCCTGTAGAGACTAATCCACAATACGAATAAAGAAACCCTAAAATGAATAATGGCATTAAGAATACACCAATTGGTTGGGAAAATCAGTTTAAGAGCTTCAATTGCTTATTAAAAATCAATTGCAATAGAATTACTCTCAAGCCCTAAGTCTCTCTCTCAAAACCTTGATTGATCTCACCTTCTCTAATCTTGCCTAGACTTGCACCTTTTATAAGGGTTAAAAGTCTTAGTTACAAAATTGGATAAATATAGTCTTAAACATTTAAAGAAATAGGCTGAATTGCGCCGCTGTTCGAACATAACAAGTCTCTGTTCGAACAGAAACCATAACAGAAAGTGTATTCGAATAGACTTTAGTTGTATTTGAATAAAATACCTCAGGACTTAATCTATTCGAATAGAAAATAAATATGTACGAATAGACCAGAAGTCATTTGAACGACTCCTAATCTCGTTCGAACGACTTTCGTTAGTTTTTATCAAAACTCCCATAGATCCTCCTAGATCATGGCTCTCCCCTTTAGGAGCTTTGAGCTCCTGCCCAAGTTAGAACTAGAGATGTGGAAATGTAGCTATGCCCATCTCCCTGCTGTACCACTTTGACTTGCTAGGTAGTTGAACCTTTTTCCCAACTTGGATGATTCAATACCACCCCGTCTTGTAGTATGAACTTTCCTCTCTAGAATACCATCCTCTTACAATGGATCTTCTTTTTCCATCCATAAGTTATCAACTGACGGTAGGCAAGTGTCGATTGCAGAGTCTTCATCCAAAAGAGGCGTCTGAAACAGCTTCAAATGCTCGACATTAATCACCGAATACATCTTCATGAAAGGTGGCAAATCTAATTGGAAAGTATTATTACCAATCTTCTTGAGTATTAAAAAATGACAATGACGGATAGGTTTGAGTTTCTTACCTTCCCCCTTAAGCCGTTCCTTATCCAAATGCAACCAAACATGGTCACCCTATTAAAAAGGACACTCAACCCGATAGTTGTCGTGGCGAGCCCTATACTTTGCTTAACTCTTCTTCAACTATGCTTCAACCACCTCATGAACCTTTCTTATCCTCTCAATGAAATGCTAAGCTTTAACCTGTTCCTCTTCCTCCTTCCTTGACACCGTCTTGTCACTAAGACTAAAAGCCAAATCAAAAGGGCTTTGATGCAAGTACCCCAAACAAACTTCAAATGGAGACTTTAAAGTGGAGCCATGAGTCGCACGATTAAATGTAAACTGAAGATATGGTAAAATCTCATCTTAAGTTTTTGGATGCTTAGAATGAAATCCTTGTAATAAATGTACCAAAGTGCAATTATCTACCTCTGTTTGCTCGTCCATCTACAGATGAAAAGCGGTACTTCTCTTCAACCTAGTGTCCATCATCCCCCATAATGATCTCCTAAAATGCCCCAAAAAGTGGCTATCCCTATCAGAAATAATAGAAGAAGGAAGTCTGAAATACCTCCAAACGTCTCTGAAAAACAATCGCGCTACTTCTTCCCTGGTGATCGTCTTCTTGCATGGAATAAGAACGATGATCTTACTGAATCAATCCACCACCATAAAAAATAGTCATTCTTACACCTGGTCATGGGCAAACCACCCATAAAATCTATCGAAATACTTTTCAAGGGTCGACTAGGAACTGGCAATGGTATGTATAGTCTTATCTTCCTATTGGAAGGCTTCGATGTGGTGTATAACACGCAACTATGAACCACACGAGCAACATCCATCTGTATCTTAAGCCAATAGACATAACGCCACAAATATAAAAGAGTCTTCTTAACCCTAAAATGGACTGCCACCCGAGAACAATGTGCCTCATGAATCCAATGCAAACGGTTTCCACCCTCTAGAATAAAAGGTAGACTGTCCCTGTAAATTAAACCATCCTTCAAAATATACTCACATGTATTGCCTTGCAACAAATTCTCATAAACCACACTGATCTCCTTGTCATTGTCATACTCTGTAGCGTACTCAGAGGAAACAATAGGCTATATCTGCATAACTACCAACAAAGCGAAAATAGTCAGTAATGGGGGTCTAGATAACATATCATCCAATTTATTGTCCACTCCTTTCTTATACTTGATCAATAAGGTAAACTACTGAAGGTACAACATCCACTTTATATGGCGAGCTTGCTGTAGCTTGGACTGCGTAGATAAGAACTATAATTGTTTATGTTTAGAATGTACCACAACCTCCTTCCCCAATAAGTAACTCCCCCAATGTTTTACTGATTGAT
Organism: Kingdonia uniflora; assembly: GCA_014058105.1. Lineage (NCBI taxonomy): Eukaryota > Viridiplantae > Streptophyta > Magnoliopsida > Ranunculales > Circaeasteraceae > Kingdonia > Kingdonia uniflora. The sequence continues at coordinate 868,960 of JACGCM010000857.1, forward strand.
ATAATGCGTAGAATTTCTTATCGTATGTAGGATAGTTACGTACTGCTCCTGCAAACATCTCAGAAGGGTAAGCAACCGGCTTCCCATCTTGTAAAAGAATTGCCCCCAATGTAAAGTCTGACGCTTCTATCTCAACCTCAAAAGGCCACTGTAAATTGGGCAAGGCTAACACTGGTGCATCTGTAATCTTGCACTCTAGTAACAGAAAAGTCTTCTCACGGTAATCTTCCCACAAAAACTGTACCCCGATCTTTGTCAAAGAATGTAACGGTGCGGATATTAGCAAAAATACCGAATTAACTTCCGTAAGTACTGACAAGAACCCATAAAAATCCTCACTTCTGTCACTGTACGGGGTCTAGGCCAATTATTAATGACCGTGACCTTCTCTGGATCGGCCTTAAGCTCGCCGCCACAAAAAAAAAATCCTAAGTAGACTAGCTCCTTCTTCCCAAACTTGTACTTCTTCCTATTTAGAAAAATTTGCTGTAATCGTCAAATGCCTAATATTTTGTGTAAATGCCCAAGGTGCTCCTCCCATGTTTGACTATATATTAAGATGTCATCTAAATACACAATCATAAAATTATCAATAAAAGCACAAAGTACCTCATTTATTAAACACATAAAAGTCACCGGAGCATTGTATAACGTAAAGGGCATCACCAACCACTCAAATAGTCCTTGTTTGGTCTTTAACGTTGTCTTCCAAGTATCTTCTTCTTGAATTCGAACTTGATGGTAACCCGACTTAAGATCTAATTTGGCAAAAAATTGAGCCATCTACAACTCATCCAAAAGCTCGTCAATCCGTAGAAATGGATAACGATTCTTCACAGTAATCTTATTTAGTGCCCGATAATCCACACACATCCTCTAAGACCCATCCTTCTTTGGTACCAATAATATCGGTGAACCACAAGGTGAGCAACTTAGATTAATAACTCCTTGCACATAGAGTTTCTGAACCTGTTTCTTGATCTCATCAGACTCTGTGATAGAAGTTCAATATAACCTAATATTGGTTAGTGGCTCGCCATTCACCAAGGTGATATCATGCTCCACATCCCTCTTACGTGGTATCCCTTCTATGCCCAAAAACAAGTCTTCATATTCCTTTTGCAACTTCCCCATATCGGTTTGTTGCATAGGAAACATTGCCAAAGTAGACAGCACCTTAGCCGAGGGACTCTCTTGAACTGGTCACACCAACAATAATACAAATTTGCTGCTCGCATTAACCAACCTCTTTGCCTGAGTCGCCGTTACTAAATTAGTAGTAGTACAATGTTCCTTGCACGCATTGATATACAACTTCATCCCCTCCTTCACAAGAAAATACTTAGGACTCTACAGAAAAGGATTGCATCTCAGTTCCAAGGATAAGGGATACCCAATATGACTTGACACACATCCAACAGAACCACCTCACATGTAACTTCGTCAATAAAATTCTCAATAATCGTAAACTTGAACGTACACTGCTTAGTGATTATCAACTCCACGTCTTTCTAAATCCAACCCAAACTATACGAATTAGGATGAGCCACAGTAGCCAAACCTATCTTCTTCACCACCACCTCAAAAATTAAATTCTTCTGATTACCTAGATCAATGATGGCCTTGACTAAGCTCTGCTTTATTTGAATGCTGACATAAAAAAGTTCTTCCCAACTCGCCTCGTCGATAACTATAGGTTGCTTGAACATTAGAGTAAGCTTAAGATTTGGCTTATCTAAATTTGGAAGATCCATAATCGTTGTGGCTAGTGCACGTTTCTCTTTCTTGCCCCTCTTCTCCTTCAGTCGAAGCTCCGGGTGAAGTTTCTAACATTTATCTGAAATGTGCCCATTAGCCTTATAATGACTAAAGGAATTCCCCTTGGATGAAGACCCATCTCCTTTGGACTCCCCTTTCTGATCATACATCCAATTAGACTTGTACCCCGACTTGTTCTTGTCGTCTTTCTTGTCACTCTTCAAGTACTTGCCTTCAATAGTAATTACTTTAACGATAGCATCTTCGATATTTTCTACTTTAAAGAGTTTTAATTCACTTCTAATGGACTTCGATAAACCTCCCGTATATTTCATGAACACCTCATACTCATCCACACCAATATCCAAAACTGACGTTTGGTTATAAAACTCTGTAGTAAATTATTGTACGGATTACCCAAACTTTTGGTACAAATTGTGCCATTTGTACCATCGCTCATGTTCATACCCAATTGGATAGAATTGTTTCCTTACTAAAACCTTGAATTCTTTCCAATTTAAACTTCCTACTTCGTGGTATTTCTGATAGAATTTCCACCACGTTAGTGAATAACTTACAAATTTAAATATAGAGAAATAAATCTTCTGATCGTTAGAATATTCATAAACATATAAATAGGTCTCTAACCTATCTATCCAATTATCCAACTTCTCGACATCGATTGAACCATCGAATACCAGAATTTTAATCTTAAAGTCAATAGAAAAATTACGCATAAGAATCATTGACTTACAAATATCCTGAGTGCTCCTTGACAGATTCAACATCACTAGAATCACTATCTATCTTTGTAATATCCTTGTCATAATCCATCTCCATAACCCCTTTCTTCATAGTGCGGCCTCGTCGTTGAGAACGACATCGCCGTTTCACAGAAGTAGAAGCCTTCACGAGGTTTGTGAGACGTAATTATTCTAACAACTCCCCTATAGTAAAAGTTAGGTTAGAAACTCTCGCTTCCAACGTCGTGAGTCAATTGTCGGAATTGCCCATCTCCAAATTGGTCTTCTTCTTTGAATTAGGTTTTCGGTGAATCTCCAACGGACTTACTAGCTTCTCCTTCGTTTGCTTGAGATGGTCACGTGTAAAGACCATAAACCATAATTACCCCCGAGAATCATAACTGGAAAACTGATACTGCTTAATCCACAATACGAATAGAGAAACCCTAAAATAAATAATGGCACGAAGAACACACCAATTGGTTGGGAAAATCCCTTTAAGAGCTTCAATTGCTTAATAGAAATCAATTACAATGGAATTACTCTCAAGCCCTAAGTTCATTTTTCAGAACTTTGATTGATCTCACCTTCTCTAATCTTGCCTAGCCTTGTCCCTTTTATAAGGGTTACAAGTTCTAGTTACAAAATGGGACAAATATGCCCTTAAACGCCTAAAGAAATAGGTTGAATCGCACTTTTGTTCAAACAAAATAAGTCTCTGTTCAAAGACAAAACATAATAAAAAGTGTACTCAAATAGACTTTAGTTGTATTCGAATAAAACACCTCAAGACCTAATCTATTTGGATAGAAAATAAATTTGTTCGAATAGACCAAAAGTCGTTCGTACGACTCCATATCTCGTTCGAACAACTTTGGTTAATTTTCATCAAAACTTCCCTAGATCCTCCTAGATCAGAGAAGTAGGGGTGACTGACACGTGTCTGAAGGAACCATCATTTCAAAAACCAAGGGAGAGTATAAAAACTCGTATTTCTCTCCCTCATAAATTTTTAATAGTTGTAAAGGGAGAGAAAAGTTATGCAAATCCTATCTCCAAAGATATGAAATATTTGTGTTCTGAGTGCGATCTAAGAGAGAAAGGTTCATTGGGTGAGAGAAAACCATTGGAAAAGCAACGGGAGTGATCATTTTTAGTAAGGCGGTCGGGTAAAGTAGAAGATTTTTGTTCTTCAAGTATAGGTTGGTGATATACGTCTCTATTTGTATGATTTGTTGTTACTAGTAATTTGTATGAAATTATATTGAGGGATACAGAAGTTTAATAATGTAGGGGCTTAAAGATCTTTGAGTAATTGATGAGAGAGTTTTGCAGTGTATAAACTTTGGTATATGAATAGACTGTAGAGAAAGAATATGCTTGTTTGGAAAAGAAGAGGGAAACTTAAAATGATTGCTTTTTTTTGGGAAATAGTAAAGTAAACGTGTTGACTGGGTAAAAATATGGGTGGGGCAATTTTTACTGTAAGTAGGGTTTAATATGTAAAGTAGAGATAATGATAAAATATCTTGTGCATCTGTAGGTCCAGTATGCATTCCAAACCTAGCATTCCCATGAGTAAATTTGTAGTATCTTCAAGTTCGGAAGAAACATCGTCGTCAAGGTGGGGGGGGGGGGGGGAGGATGAGTGTAGTATCAGGGAAGAAACTATAAATAGTATAGAGGTGACTGTAGAAGTTAGGAAAACCAGTATCATAGAGAAATTTATAGATAAAGAGGATACAAAAGAGAAAGATAGATTGTTTATCATATACCCGGAGGGAGGATACAAAAGAGGAAGTTATCTATTGGACCAAGGTCATTGGTTTAGGGCCTATGTCTCAGGAAAGGGGAAGGAGGAGGTATACTACCAAGTCCCTTGCTTGGACAAGTAGAAGAAAGAGAGAGGGATTGGTGAAGATGTGAATCTCTAGTACTATAATGGCCTCGGGCTATCAGGCCCGAGTTATTGGTTTTTATGTTATTTGAATTAGGTCGTATATGACCTTAAGATTCCTTTGACCTTTTTTCAAAAAAGGGTTATGAATGTATTGCAGTTTTGCCCTGCTCAGCTGAATTGGAATACATATCAGATGATGAGGGTATGTGAGGCACTGAATAAAAAATGGAGAAAGGACGGGACTGCTAAGCAGTTTGAAGCTGAAGATGTGTTGAAATTTTATAAATAGAAATATGTTAAAGGTCAAAGTAGTGGTTACCTGTATAATGATTCATCTAGGCCAACAAATTTTAACTTTAAATCTGTGGGTAGACCATGGAATGATCACTTTGTGTGGGTAGAGGGTAATGTATGCAGGTTCCAGATGAACCATCGCTCAAACTGAACCATACATATTATAATCTGAGTAAGTAACGTTGACCAATCTTCGAATAACCAATAACATGTCTTCGGGCTATTGAATAATGTTTTGTTCCTTGTTTTAGGAGAACCCAATCCTTCATCTACGCCTAATAAGACCATCCTGTTCGACTGCGTTGCTCGAGATCAAGACGAGTTAAAGCAGGTACTTGGTGAGCTCGGTATCCGTTGATATAAAATGTTAAATTCTTTGGTACTCAAAGTACAGCGGGCTCACAAGAAACAAGCCAAGGCTGAGGGGAAAGCTTGTTTGACTGTTGATGATGTCCTTATTCTTACACCTCCTGCACCTCAAACCACCAAACGGACTAACCGAAGGTCGGGAAAGTTATCTCGACAGAGTACCCCTACTACTGAGGTGGCGACCACAAAATTATTGATCACAAGACTGTCACTGGAGATGTGAAGGAGCGACTAGAAGTGAGTGTGGTTGCTCCTGCCGAGGCCGTGAAGAGCTCAATGAAGAGAAAACTGTATGAGGATGAGGGTGGTTCTCGAACTAATCCTCAAGCTGTGGCCAGGATGAAAGTGCTAGAATTGAAATACTATCTGATGGCTGGGATGGACTTGAAGTAACTCGATGATGAGTATCGCAAACATACTTTCGCGGTATGTGTTTGAAATCGTTAATTGTCTTTGTATTCGAATTAAAAGCTGTTGTGCTAAATTTTTCTTTGTGTATTTTTATATTGGAAACTCTCAATACTGCTGAAGGGGGCAACAAAGTGCCTAGACAAGAGGAGCCAGGAGTTCGGGTCCCTTACGGTGAAGTTTGATGCTCAATCAGCTCGTATGAAGGAGCTCGAGACTGAGTTCAAGCTAGAGAAAAAGAAGAGAGCTGAGGATGTGAAAGCGGCTGTATAGTTCGAAGAAACGTATAGAGAGCTTACGAGGCATGATGACCTTATGTTAAAATTAGTCAAAACACTTTTAGTGGAAAGGGATCACTTCGTCCAATCTAATTATTATTTTGGATTGAGTGAAGCCGATGTGGAGCTAGGCCGGACCGGTAGATATGGTGAAATAGTTTTTCCTGCAGAGGTTGCAAAGGAAGTGATGGTTGATGCCATTGTTTTTCCTGAGAAAATGTTGGATCTTCTACCAGGAAGTACCAAGCCAGTCCAATCTTTTGAAAAAATGTTAGAGCTTCCACTAGAAATTACTGAGCAAATTTGATCGGCTAAAAAAATGTTGGATCCTCTGTCAGAATGTATTGATCCAGCCCATCCTATTGGGAAAACGTTGGAGCATCCATATGAGGTAGAAATCATCATGAATGTCTAAATGTTCTGTGGTATTCTATTTTGACTTTATACAGCTTGCTTGATTTGGATGTGATTGTACTTTGTATTGTCGTACACTTTTTAAGTTTTATTGAAGCTTTGAAATATGTTCTTTTATAATATATGTATGATAACAAGATATTTATAATCTTTGTAGGAGATAGAACGATTGAGAAAAACTAATTCCGAATTGAAGAGAACGTTGAGTAGAGCGAGGGATTCTGTGGCTTGTATTTAATAGGCTCTTAATAAAATTGAATATGAGAGAAGGTAATTTAAACTTAATTATGAGAAAATGTTTAAGGAGTTATATGACCTCTAGTGTAGATATGCTAAGATAAAAATTGAGAGGGACGAGGTATTAAGAAAGAAGAAGAAATTGGGGTATTAATTCGAAAACCAAAAGAGTTGACCTGTTTTATTGACCCGAGTGATAAGGCTAGGTGTCAAAGTATGTTGATAGCTCTGACATTGTATTTCGAGGTCGAAGTAGATAATGAACGGGGTTTAAAATAAGCTTATGTAGAGCTTTTGAAGGAAAGAGTTGTAGCTTCAGACCCAGTTCGAGTTATATTTTTAGCTCAAGAAGCACGTAATCGTCATAGCTTATAGGCGAGAAAGTATTCTGCTCGAGCTGGTGTATCTGTTATATGGGGCAATGTAAAACCTTTATCTGATGTATTTGGCTTTATATAGGATCGGAGGGCGATGAGAATTATATTTTTCAGGATAAGAAAGTAAATAGATTTTCAGTAGTAATTAGAGGGTGAGGTAAAGGAATTACAAGATAAGTTATTGTAACATGTTGAGCAAAAAATGACTTTAGCGACGCGGTTGTTAAAAGAAGTGGCTGTTTGAATGAGGGTAAAAGTTGATGTGAAGACTTTAGGTGTATTGCAAAAAGAAACGTGTCAGCGGTTGCACAGGCCGCATATAAAATTGAAGAAGCATCTGTATCCGTTACGATCAAAAGTCGCTGTATGAACAAAACAAGAGTATCATATAGACAGTGTCATTAATTTTTATGGAGGAGAACTGGCGAGGGTAGAAAATGAATTTAGAAAGCTCATAACGGAATGTGGGAAGGATTTCGATGTGGAGAATACCAAGGCTGAAAATATGTGGTTCACAAAAGATGAGGGGGAAATTGTTGGTAAAAAAACCACTCCTAGGTCGAGCAAATTATTATTCGAAGAGGATGAGGAGGAGGCTGAGAGTTTGACACCCTGATCGCGGCGCAAACAACGCCAGCAGGAGGTGGTGACCTTTACAGCTCCTGTAGATGTTCAAGTAACGAGTAGAAAGATATCGCAAGATAAAGGGCAGTACTTGCTTATCTCAAAGAGGAAAAAATACGGTGTTCCAATTTATTGCCGACTCTGTATATGTGAGATCCTTGTATACTATTTTGTTTTGATGATAAATGAAATCTGTTTCCTGTGATGATAAGTAGAATGATATATCGATGTTACTCAGATATCATGTTATTGATTTAATCTTGTTAATTGTGATATGTAATCTGGCTGTATAAATGAACTATGATAAATGTAAACTGTAATGACAGGTAGAACTAGTAGCTGTCCTGAGTCAATGTGGCGTGTTACGCGTCCGAAATAAATAGTTGAATACTAAACTAAGTTCTTGTCAGGGGGCACTAAAAAGTGCTATTGAATTTGAAAAAAAACAAAGGTGAAGATTTTAAAAGAGCCATGTAGAATAATCTTTGTGACTGAGACGCTGTGAGAGAAAGAGGCAGAACTAGCCATTGAACTGAGAAAGATAGAGGGATTAGAAGAAGTGATAAGAAAAAAGGGTGCTAAAGTTGTAGGTACCTTTAAACAAGCTAGCCAACAAGGGTCTGAATTGACATCCGCTCGAACTCAGGTTACAAAACTGCTGGCAGCGTTAGGGGAAGAAGGAAATAATGTGAAAGACTTGCAATTTCAAGTAAATATGCTCGAGGCAGAGAAAGCTAAAATACGAGCTCGTGCTCGTAATTATGAAGTATTGTGATTAGTTGTTGATGTGATGATAAAAAGGATGGAAGAGGTTCGCAATCAATAGAAAGAAATCATTAATATGACTTGAGACAAGGTATATATGCTAGAACATACCATTCAATTACGAGAGCTAGATAACTTAGAGTACAAAGCAGAGAATACGGCATTGCGTGACGCAAATACCAAATTGGAGGTAGATCTGTTTAGGGATGTAATAAGTCTCACCGATAGTAGTGTAAATAGAATGTACAGTGAGAATGAAGTTGAGGGGGCCATGTCTATTATTTTCCAAATGGATTAAATCATGACAGTGTTGGAATCTCGGAATGCCGATGTGTGGAAAGAAAAAGAACAAGCGTATAAACGTTGTGTACATTTGGAAGCTATGCTGAAGGAAGCTCAAAGTAAACTTAGCGAGCTAATTGTGTCTAAAGAGGCAAAAAGTGAGGCAGGCGATGTGTATGCGAGAGATATGACAACAGTTATTTCGTTCTTTGCAGCAGAGTTCAATAGATTGTAAGCATAAAGAAAAATTGTTTATGATAAGTTGGCTGCGCAAGGTGTGTACTGTGAAATGAGGTTGGTTCGATCTGAGTATCTAGACCCATGGTGTCAAGAATTGGAGCTCTGAAATAGAGTATGATTAAGGAAGGCAAACAAATTGTTGGGGGTAAGATGCCAGAGTTTATGCATCGTCGCCTATATAAGGGTTGTCCAAGTATAGCTAAAATTCCTTCAGGTGACAATTCAAGTGAAAGCTTTAGTGAGGAATAAGGCGTAACGATTCTAATAAGGTTCTATATACACTAACAACTATAGTAGATAGAGTTTATGAAGATAAAACTATTGATAGAACAATGATTTGTACTAACCTTAAGAGTGTATGAAGATAAAACTATTGACAAACAAATGATCTGCACTAACCTTATGACTAACTAGCGATAATGTATGAGTTGGATATCTGCTTTATTGAATGACTCCAAAGGATTTTGTATAGTAGATGGTTGCTGAGGCAACCAATGTAGAAGAACATAGAAGATCGGTTTGGCTGAGGTCATAGACAACCTGTAATGTGATATATGATCAGTTTGGCCGAAACAACAAACGATCTATAATGCAATAGATGATCAGTGTGGCCAAATCAACAAAATGATCTGTAGTATAATAGATGATCAGTTTGGCAAAAGCAATAAATAATCTGTAATGTAATAGATGATCAGTTTGGCCAAAACAATAAATGATCTGTAATGTAATAGATGATCAGTTTGGCTAAAGCAACAAATAATCTGCAATGTAATAGATGATCAGTTTGGCCTAAGCAACAAACGATCTGAAATGTAATAGATGATCAGTTTGGCCAAAGCAACAAACGATATGTAATTTGTATAAAAAAGTACTTGTTGGATATATTAAAAAAGTACTATAATATAGGGCAATCAAATACAAGTATTTCATTGGTGTAAGATTGACGTACAAGGAATGTTTTAGATAAAATACTGAATGAAATAGTAAAAAGTACTCAGATGTATGGGTATCAAACATAAGTCTTTCATTGATGTAAGATTGTCATGCAAGATAGATTGATTTTAGAAAAGTACAGTGTGATAGATTATTATCTTCGATACAACTTCAATCTCCTCGTGTTCTAAGGATTAGGTACTCGTTCTCCATGTTCAGTGGCAAGATTGTAAGAACTAACGCTACCTTTTCCAACAATGCTAAATGGACCTTCCTAATTTTTGGCCAGTTTCCCAGCATTGACTTCTTTTCTGTGCTTGGGAACTTCAAGGAGGATAAGATCTTTGATTTCGAACTCACTATGAAAAACTCGCTTGTTATAAGATCGGGCTAAAGCTTGGTGGTATCTTCCCAAATTCATGATTGCTCCGTCTAGAGTCACCTCGATCCAATTCATGTTATATGCCAACTAGAATTTATTTTCTTCATCTGCCATGGTATGATCGCGTAATGGATGATGATATTGAATACATATGATTACTCCTGTACTCTATGCCAGGAGGAACGACGTGCATCCGATTGATACCCGCGGTGTTGTGCAATATGTGATGGACACATAAAATGACCACTATTTCCCTATGACTTAATGTTTATTATTCTTAATTTTATTATTAAACATGACTTATAAAACCAATTTTTATATTTCAGGTCACATGGAGCTCATTTACCAAATATGTGCAAATACCGGGATGTATAGCTCAAAGGATGAACTGTTGGAGAAGGATATAGAGTTGTCAAACACAAGGGTCTCACTTGGGGAGGTTACAATTTTGGAGGATAACTCTTGGAGGTTAGAAATTTATTTACATTCATGGCATAGGTTATAAATCTAATATTAAATATAAGAACCCTCTCCTTCATCTATAAAAGGAGAGGTGGTGAGCTCATAAGATCATCCAATTTTGAGAGAATCATTCTTGTAGAGTGCAAGAGAGCATTATTGGAGTAAGTTGGTGCAAGTCTTGTAAGCATTTGGAGCATCTCATTTTGTAAGTCAATAAAATTCCTTTTTTTTTGTTAGTTTATGTTCATTTCATTCTCATATCATTTAGGTTTTATAGTTGTTATAATGGCCGACTAAGTCCTCACTAGGGGTGAGAATGGATCCGCCATAAGCGTATGATATCATGTAGTAGAATGTATTTTTCTCCAACACAATATGAACATATTATCACAAATACCAAAACTATATTGTTGGAGACATCCATTATCATCCTATGATCTCTTTAAGTAAAGATATAGGAAGAGTTTTGTGATTCTCAAATGATATAGTAAAATTGTATTAATATTGTATTTTTCTAAGATATGATCCTAATTAACATTTCATAGTTAGCATAGCTTTCATGAAATGTATTTTTAGTACATACTTAGTTCATACAATATATTCTACTTGAGTTATAATTAATCATGAGATTACATTGACACAAGGTCGAAGTTTATTATTTCAATTAAGTAGAGAATTTAATATACGATACTATGCTGATATTGTATGTAAATGGTGGTGAAATCCAAAGCCCCTAGACCTTTATTCTTGATTAAAACCATATCATTAAATTTTTTCGGTTTTACAACCTTAGATTACTAAAACACAACACCAAAACTAATTTCTAGTTTCGTTCGAAAGTGAACTACACTCTAATTTTTACCCATACTAAATAATATGCCCATAATATATGTGGTAATTCCAGGACCCAATTACCATTCTTCTCTGTTAGACACTTCTTGATTCGATCCACGATAGTGCAATTGGTGATTTTAGCCTGGCCATTTCCTTGCGGGTAATATAGATTGAAGGGAGAATAAATGATGTTGTGCTGCTTGGGAAGCTCAATAACTCTGAAGCCAATAAATTGAGGTCCATCGTCGAATCTGTTGAGATATGGGCAGCCTAATCGAATAATGATGTTTTCCCATATAAACTTGATGACTTCGTCTTCTCGTGTGCAACATAGAGGGACCGCTTCTACCCATTTGGTGAAGTAATTCGTTACTACGAGGTGGTGCTTTCTTTCGCCTGGTGCAGTGGGGAATTTTCCTACGAGGTCGAGAGCCCATCTTTTGAATAGCCAAACAACGTTGCTAGAATGAAGTTCTAAGGCTGTAACTCAAATTTGGGCGACGTATCATTGGCAGGCATCGCACTTTCTTATAAGATTGATGGCTTGAACTTTTATTTTAGGCTAGAAGATTCCTTGAGTAAGAGCTCGATTGGCCAGAGATTGTTCTGCTCCATGGGAACCACAAGTGCCTTTGTGAAGTTCATGCAGAAATTTTTGAGCCTCTTTATTCGATAAACATTTAGGGTACGGTCCTGTGATCAAAATTTTGTAAAGGAGACCGTTGTCCATGACGTATCATTTAACATTATTAAGTATACGTCGTCGTTCTGTAGGATCTTTAGGAAGCTTCCCGTCAAACTTGTTATGAGGTCCGATATATGTCAGAAAAGGTTGTCTTCAATCGTCTTCGTCATTATCATCACTCAATATTAACAAAATTTGAGCTTAGAATGTTAATGCTGGGGGTGGATTGTATTTTGATCTTAAGATATCGAGCTTCTGTGTTGAGGACTCCTGCCAGATAGGTCAGGGAATCAGGATATCTGTTTTCTCCGTGCGGTAATTATTCAATTGTAAACCTCTTGAATATATGTATTCTGTCGGCTACTGCTGCTGCGTAATCAATCATCTTGTCGTTCTTCTGAAACTTTTCTGTGTAATGGTTCACAATGAGTAAAAAGTTCGTATACACAGAAAACTCGGGAACTCCAATCTCGAGAGCCATATATAGACAATAAATCATTACTTCGTATTCAGCCTCGTTGTTGGTAGCATCGAAATTGAGTCTAATTACTTTTTCGATCCTATCATTGGAAGGTGTGATAAGTCCGATTTTGATGCCTGATCCTGCAGGTCTTGAAGATTTATAAGTTAAAAGACCCTATCTCTTTTGAGTTATTCAGTCTGACTTTTCTTCAAACTGTTCTTCATTAGTATCCATACTGTCTTCTTCCCAGTCAGGATCTTCTACTGGGAAATTGGCAAGAAAATCTACTACTGCTTGACCCTTTTCAGAATGTCATGGTTCAAAATGGATGACATGTTCGCTAAGTGTGATAGACCATTGTTGTACTCATATGGATTTTTCTCGTTTGGATAAGATCTCTTGCAAAGGGTAATTTATCATTACTCAAACTAAGTAGGCTTGAAAATACTGTTTCAAATTTTGCGACGAGTATACTAGAGCTAAGAGCAGTTTCTCAATTTTGGTATACAGGGTTTCAACTGGAGTGAGAGTTTTACTGATAAAGTTGATAGGTTTCTCAGTCTTCTCATCATGTCGAATAAGAACAAAACTTAATGATTCATCAAAAACTGTAAGATATATGGTGATTTCTTCCCCTTCGTTAGGTGTATTCATCACTGGTAGGGTACCCAAGTAATGTTTGAGTTCCTGAAATGCTGCTTCACACTCTACTGTCCACTCAATCTCAGGATCCTTCTTAAATATCTTTTTCGCTGTTCCTTCATGCAATAGGTTGAATAACCATCGACATCGGTCTGATGACTTTAAGACAAAATGATTTATTGCAGTAATCTTGTATGCTAATTTCTGTACCTCATTCTTTGTTTTTGGTGAAGGAATAGACAAGAGTGCACGAATACGATTTGTATCAGCTTCTATACCTTGCATACTGAACAAATTTTACAAGAATTTGCCTAACTAGACCCTGAACTAGCATTTGTTAGGGTTGAGTCTCATCTTGTAGAAAACGGAGAATGAAAAAAGTAGTCTGCAAATCTGTAATATGGTTCTCCCTCTTAAGGCTTTTACATAGTATATTATCAATGTAGACTTCCATCATTTTTCCAAGGTGATCTTTGAACATATGTGTCATTAATTACTGATAAGTGGCTCCAGGATTCTTGAGACAGAATGGTATGACCATATAACAGTATATGTTATGTTTTGTAATGAAATTTGTTTTTTCTTGATCATCAGGTAGGAGAGGTATTTGATTGTACCCTGAAGCGACATTCATCATGGATAAGAGTTTGTATCCTGCAGTAGAATCGAGCAGATGGTTTATGATTAAAAGTGGAAAACTATCCTTTGGAGTATGCTTGTTAAGGTCTGTGAAATCCACGCATACTCTGATCTGGCCGTTCATCTTTGGTACTGCTATTATGTTTGGGATCCATTCTGGATAATTGGCTTTTAAAAAAAAACCAACTTCAATGAGCCTATCAATTTCTCTATTGAACTCTTCACGGAGTCTTTGTACTAGAGTCCTCTATTTCTATTTATCGGCTTCAGCTTTATCTTTTAAACTGAGTTTGTGGCAGGCCAGATTAAGATTGATGCTTGACATTTTGTGAAAAGTCCAAGCGAAGACATCAATATTGTCTTTAAGGAACTGGATAAGACTATCTCACTCTGCTATGGGCAGAAGGGTGTCAATATATGTTCCTCGCTTATCCCCACTGATTTTGATGTATTCTGTGATTTCTCCACTTGGCAGGTGGTTTTTTGTAAAGTTTACTGCAAAGTTTTAGGTAATGTTCTATGTTATTTTCTGTAATTACTATGCGAGCTGTGGCTGTGAGGGTTTTGATTCGATGGAAACAGAGTTTTTGCATGCTCGTGCTAGTTTCTGGCTTCTTTTGATTTTTTAAATACCACCCTCTCATTCAAATCGTAGTGCCAAATGATAGGTTGATGGAATAGCTCGCAGGTTATGTAACCAACAACGTCCCATAAAACTCAAATAGCAGGATTTTTCATTGATTACATAAAAAACAACGTCAACTATTGCTGGTTCTTTCATAATAGGTAGTATTATCTTTCTTACACGTTCTTCTCTAGAACCATTGAACCCGCAAATGTCAATGTCATTGGGCTGCACTTTATCGTTTTGTCCCATCTGATCAATCGTGCTTTGAAAAAGTAGTTCGATAGTACTACATGTATCTATCCTCATCGTGTAAAGGACCACGTTTCTCATTTTTATCATGATTACCAAAGCATCATGGTGAGGATAGTTGACATGATGAACATCAAAGTCATCGAAAGATATCGAGCTTCGTCCTCTACAACGCCCCCTATTTAATAGAATTTGAGCTTATGATGTTAATGTTGGGGGTGGATAGTATTTTGATCTTTAAATATCGAGCTTTTGTTCTGAAGACTCCTGCCAGATAGGTCAGGGAATCAAAATGTCTATTTTATATATGCAGTAAATGTTAAATAGTAATCTTCTTGAATCTGGGCATTCTGTCGGCTACTACTGCTGCGTAACTAATCATCTTGCCGTTCTTTTGAAACTTTTCCGTGTAATGGTTCACAATGAATAAAGAGTCTGTATACACAGATAACTCATGAACTCCAATCTCAAGAGACATATCTAGACAATGAATCATTGCTTCGTATTCAACCTCGTTGTTAGTTGCTTCAAAATTGAGTCAAATTAGTTTTTCGATCATATTATTGTAATGTATATGAGATGATGAGGGTATGTAAGGCATTGAATGAGAAATGGAGAAACGAAGGGACTGCCAAGCAGTTCAAAGCCAATGATATGTTGAAAATTGATTAAAGGGAATATGTCAAAGGTCGAAGTAGTGGGTACCTGTAT
Organism: Kingdonia uniflora; assembly: GCA_014058105.1. NCBI lineage: Eukaryota > Viridiplantae > Streptophyta > Magnoliopsida > Ranunculales > Circaeasteraceae > Kingdonia > Kingdonia uniflora. Next base: position 884,277 of record JACGCM010000857.1, read on the forward strand.
AGTGATTCATCTAGGCCAAACTTTTTTGACTTTGAATCTGCGGGTAGACCATAGAATGACAATCTTGATTGGATAAGGGGTAACTGTATGCAGGTTCCAGATGAACCTGTGCTCATTCTATACCATAAAAATTACAACCCAAGTAAGTAGCATTGATCAGTCTTCGACTAACTATTATTATGTTTTTGAGCAGTTAAATAATATTCTGCTCCTTGTTTTGGCATAACCCAATCCTTCATCAGTGCTTGATAATATTGGCTTATTTGACTGCATTGCTAGAGATCAGGATGACCTAGAGTATGTACTTGGTGAGCTAGGTATCCGTAATGATAAGAGGGTAGATTCAATAGTACCCAAGGTTCGGCGAGTTCACGAGAATCGAGATATGGCTGAGAAGAAAGCTCGGTTGATTGTTGATGATGTTACTAGTCTTCACCCTCTTGTACCTAAAAACATGAACTGGACTACTTAGAGGTTAAAAAAGTCAGCTCTGCAGAGTACGTCTGCTACTGCAGTGGTAGATACAGAACAAGAAATCATAAAACCTATTTCTGGATGTGGAGGAGAGACAGGAAGTGGTTGAGGTTACTCCTGTAGAAGCTGAGAAGAACTTGTTGAAGAGGAAATGGCATAAGGATGTGGGTAGCTCTCATACTAATCCTCATGCGGCAGCAAATATGAGAGAGCTAAAGCAAAAATACTGCTTGATGGCTGGGACCGATCTGAAGCAGCTTGATGAAGAGTATCAGGAGTACACTTTCGCGGTATGGGTTTGAAATCTTTAACTGTCTTGAATTAAAACTAAGAGCTATTGTTATAAACTTGTGTTTGTGTATATTTTGTATTGGAAACTCTCAATATTGTTGAAAAGGGTAACGAAATGTCTTGATAAGAGGGGTCAAGAGTTTGGGGATCTTAGTCTGAAGTTTGATGCTCAATCGGCTCGTAATAAGGAGCTTAAAGCTGAACTTAGGCTAGACAAAGATAAGAGAGCTGAAGATGCAAAGACGGCTGCAGAGTTCGCAAAAAAGTATAGAGTATTGGCAGAGCATGATAACGTTATGTCAAAATCAGTCAAGGCACTAAAAGTGGAAATAGATCACTTTGTCCAATCTTATTATAATTTTGGATTGACTAAAGCTGACGTGGAACTGGTTCGATTTGGGAAATACGATGAAATAAATTTTCCTGCTGAGGTAGAAGGTGAAGTTGAGCTGAGGTTGCTGACCCAGCCAATGTATCTGTTACACCACTTGAACCACCTGTAGCAGCTGAAAAGACATTGAATCCTCTCTATGAGGTAGAAATCCGCAAGACCCCTTAACCAATCTGTGATGCTTTATCTTCGAACTATATAAATCATTTAAAATCATTTGGGAGTGTATTCTGTGGGATCGTAAACTGTTAATTTTGATAGATGTTGTTTAGTATGCTCTTTTTGAATGTCTATATGATATCAAAATATTTGTAATCTGTGTCAGAGGTAGAGCGATTGAGAAAAACTAATTCCAAACCGGAGAGAACATTTAGTAAAGCAAAGGATTTCGTGGCTCATATTTAACAGATACTTAATAAAACTGAATATGAAAGAAGGCAATTTAAATTTAATTCAGATAAAGCTTATAAAGAGTTATATGACCTACAGTATAGATATGCTAAGATAAAAATAGAAAGGGATGAGGTGTTAAGAAAGGAAAAGGAAAGGGGGATATTAGTTCGAAAACCAAAAGAGTTAACCTATTTTAATGACCCGAGTGATAAGGCTAGGTGTCTAAGTAAGCTAATAGCCTTGACATTATATTTTGAGGTCGAAGTAGATAGTGAACGGGGTTTAAAAGAAGCTTATTTAGGGCTTTTGAAGGAAAGAGTTGTGGTTTCAGGCCCTGCCGAAGTTATGTTTTTTGCTTAAGAAGTAGGTAATCGTAACAATTTAGTGGCAAGAAAATGTTCAGCTCGAGCTAGTGTGTCTGTGATATGAGGCGATATAGAGCCATTATCTGATGTGCCTGGATTTATATAGAATCGAAGGGCCATGAGACTATTCCTTTTTAGGATAAGAATAGTGCAAATAGAGATTCAACAATAATTAGAGAGTGAGGTAAAGGAGTTGCAGGATGTGATATCGCGACATGTTGAGCAAAAAATGTCTTTAGGGACGCAATTATCAAAATAAGTGACTGTTCGAATGAAGGTAGAAGCTGATGCGAGGGCTTTAGGTATATTGTAAAAAGAAGCACACCAACAGTTGCATAAGGTGCAAATGCAGTTGAAGGAGTATCTGCATCCATCGCAAGCATAAATCTCAGCTTGAACAAAACATAAGCGTCATGTTGAAAGTGTTATTGCTTTTTATGGAGGAGAACTTGCAAGGGTTGAGAATTAATTTAGGAAGTTCGCAACAGAATATGAAAATGATTTTGATACTGAGAATGCCAAGGCTGAAAATATGTGGTTTACCAAAGATGAAGAGGAAATTGTTGGTGAAAAACCCATTCCTAGATCGAGGAAATTATTGTCATAAGAGGAGGAGGAGGAGGTAGAGAGTCTGATACCCTAATTGTGGTGCAAACCACGCCAGCAAAAGGTGATGACCTTTATAGCTCCTATAGATTTTCAAGTAACAAATAGAAAGAGTTCAAGAGATAAATGGTAGTCCTCTCATATCTCGAAGAAGCAAAAATAGGGTATTCCAGTTTTTGTACCGGCCATGCATATGTGTTAGATCTTTCTATACTATATTTTATATGATAAATGAAATATGTTCTTTGTGATGATAAATAGAATGTTGTATCGATATTACTCAGATATCATGTTCCTGGTTAAACTTGCTAACTGTGATATGTAATCTATCTGTATATGCAGACTATTATAAATGTGAATTGTCATGACAGCTATAACTGGTAGTTTTCCAGAGTCAATGTGACGCGTTGCGTGTTCGAAACAAATAATTGAACGCTGAACTAAATTCATGTCAGGGGGCACTAAAGAGTGCTACTGAATTAGAAGAAAAAGTGAAGGTGGAGATATCAAAAAAGCGGAATACAGTAATTCGTTTGACTGACAACCTACAACTGAAAGAAGCTAAACTAGCCAGTCTACTAGAAAAGATAGATAGACTAGATGAACTTATAAGGAAAAAAGGATGTTGAATTGTTGGGTACTTTGGGAATTATTAGTCAACAAGGGGCGGAATTGATATTCGCTCGAATTCAAATTACAGAATTGCTGGCAGGTTTAGAGGAGGTAGAAAATAATGATAAAGGATTGTAATTTCAGGTAAATATGCTGGAGGCGGAGATAGCTGACATATAAGTAATTATTATAGAGGCAAAAGCTCGTGCTTGAAAATGCAAGGTCTTGTGGTTGGTTGCGGATGTTGTTATAAGAAAGATAGAAGAGGCCGGTAATAAATAGAACAAAAAGCATAAATGAAGCTTTGAACAAGGTATCTACTCTAGAGTATACCATACAGTTGTTGGGGTTAGACATCTTGGAGTATCAATCAAAAAATGGGAAATTGTTTGATGCGAATACTAAGTTGGATGCAGATCTCTGTAAAGATAAAATAAGTCTTGACAAAAGTAAGATAGATAGAAGTTATTGCAAGGATGAAGTTGTGGATCAATGTCTATGGTTTGTCATATGGGCAAATTCATGACAGCGCTAGAATCTCAGAATGTTGTGATGTTGAATGAAAAATGAAAAGTGGATGAATGCTACCAAAGTTTTGAAGCTATACTGAAGGAAACTCAAGGAAAACTTAGTGAGCTTATTCTTTCTAAAAAGGTGAAAAGTGAAGCAGGTGATGTATACGAGTGAGATATGATAACACTTATTTCGTTCTTTGTATCAGAGTTCAATAGATTGGGAGTAGAAAGTTAAACTGTATATGACAGTTTAGTTTCCAAAGGTGTGAAATGAGGTTGGTTCGCTCAGAGTACCTAGATCCCATGGTGTCGAGAATTGGAGTTCTGAAAGAAAGTATGATTAGGGAAGGAAAATAAATTATTACTGGGAGAATGCCAGAATTTATGCGTGTTCATCTAGACGGAGAAAGTTTATGTACTTCTGAGAGGCCTTCAGGCAATAGTTCAAGTGACAGCTCTAGTGAGCAATGAGGCATAGTATGTGTTCAGGAGGGATGATTCATACTATACGAATGAAAATATAGTAGATATGGTGTATTAAAATAAGACTGTTGATAAAAAGAATGATCTGCACTAACCTTGTGATGAACCTACTATGATGTATGAGTTGGATATCTGCTTTATAGAATGAATCCCAAGGCTTTCGTATAGTAGATGGTTAGTTTTGCTGATGCAATAAACGTTGAAGAGCATATGAGATAGATTTGGCTGGAGCCACAAATGATCTGTAATATAATAGAGGATCAGTTTGGCTAAAGAAACAAACAATCTGTAATGTTATAGATGATCAGTCTGGCTGAAGCAATAAATGATCAATAATTTAATAGAGGATCAATTTGGTGAAAGCGATAAAAGATCTATAATGTAATAGAGGATCAGTTTGGTCTAGACCGTGAATTACTGCCCTATATTCAACCTCATTGTTGGTAGCTTTGAAATTGAGCCTAATTGTTTTCTCGACTAGTTGATAGTGTGAGTCTCAATGATGTCCGACTCAGAATACTTTCTTCCAACGGTGCTTCGTACTAAGCGCGAGCCTCAGATTTGTTTGCGGCACAAATTCTCCTGGAACGTTCATCTACGGTACTAGTTCCCCTGGAACGTTCTGCTGTGTAGGTGTATTACTTGTAGGTACATACACTTACGGTACTTCAATAATGCCTATGAATTCGTCTAGCAAATCATTTACGATCTATTGGAGGTTTAAAATCCGTTGAACCTTATTGCCACCTAACTAATGTATAGGGATCTAGATGAGACAACGATGGTATTTTCCAAGACCTCTTGGAAATATCTTCAGCATTGACAATCATTTCTCCCCCCAATGCTGGGAATATCGTCTCATCAAAGTGATAATTATCTGTCTTGCAGTATATACGTCGCCAGTGGGTACAAATATCCAATGATAAATACGAATAATAACCCACATAATTCCATGCAGACGTTGAGGGTCCTATCTTCATACATTGTGGTACGGTTGGCACTTGTACGAAACATCCAATGTTCATCGATGGGTGGCACCGGGCTCCGGCCGGTTACTAGTCACTTTTGGGAAATAATAGTTTGATGATTTGCTAAGGGATGAACCTTAATCAGTATTGTGGGAGCAAAAATGTATATCCTATACACTGGCTGGATGCTGTGATTGTAATAACAGTGGCCTAGTAATTATTCGAAATTGCGTGATTAGGTTCTCCAAATCATTTAGTACACTGTTATGATGAGTGAAGCTAATTTATGTATAAGAAACGTTGGCAGATAAGTATATTTGGAAAGTCCTTGACCTTCAAATACTCAGTCAACTATGACACATGGGCCCATTGCTTCAAGTCAACAATAACTTTACCAGTTTTATTATGTACACACCTCGTGTGTCGGGCTTAGTTGCTTCCAGATGCTTATACCTTCCTAGGTAGCTTCATGTATAAATCCGTATCTAGTTTCTCATATAGATATACAGTATTTACATCAGACACATGTCTTGCTTGTCTCCGATAACTTAACAGACTGATAAGTACGGAAACATTATAGCTTCCATAACCGGGTAATTGGCTATACTGTAATCGATGCCAAAACTCTTAAAGATTTCCTAGGCAACTAGTCTTGCTTTGACCAAATTATCTTTCCGAGTTAATTTTGTTTCTGTATTTTTCCCATTTATAACCGATAGGCTCAATAGTATCACTTCGTATTATGCATAAGCTAAGCTCTGCTTGGATTCTAAATACCAACTTTTGTTAATGTATAACAACACACAGTCGTTACAATAAGTGGTTCTAAATTCTCATCCTTGATGGCGAGTACAACAAAGAAATATGAATACATTGTAAATGGGTAGTTCCATCCTCGATGAACTGACTACACCATTAGTCATATATGTTCCTTATTCTGCAGCTCCCCGACTCAGAATACTTTCTTCCAACGGTGCTTCGCACTAAGCGCGGGCCTCAGATTCGTTTGTGGTACTAATTCCCCTAGAATGTTCTGCTGCGGTACAAGTTCCTTTGGAGCGTTCTGCTATGTAGGTGTATTATTTGTAGGTACATATACTTACGGTTGTTCAATAGTGCCAATGAATGCGTCTAGTAAATTATTTACGATCTATTGGAGGTTTGAAATCCGTTGAACCTTATTGCCACCTAACTTATGTATAGGGATCTAGATGAGACAACGATGGTATTTTCCAAGACCTCTTGGAAATATCTTCAGCATTGACTATCATTTCTCCCCCCAATGCTGGGAATATCACCTCATCAAAGTGATAATTATCTGTCTTGCAGTATATACGTCGCCAGTGGGTCCAAATATCCAATGATAAATATGAATAATAACCCACATAATTCCATGCAGACATTGAGGGTCCTATCTTCATACATTGTGGTACGGTTGGCACTTGTACGAAACATCCAATGTTCATCGATGGGTGACACCGGGCTCCGGCCGGTTACTAGTCACTTTTGGGAAATAATAGTTTGATGATTTGCTAAGGGATGAACCTTAATCAGTATTGTGGGAGCAAAAATGCATATCCTATACACTGGCTGGAAGCTGTGATTCTAATAACAGTGGCCTAGGAATTATCCAAAATTCCATGATTAGGTTCTCCGCCAATCCCGAGTTGGGTATGGTATGAGGTACTCAGGATGCTCAATCATCTATCCCATTTAGCGGTAAAATAATCATCAAAAGCCAGGGAGTCCAACTCCCAAGCCTCTATCAAGTCACATCGATTGACATTGATCGGTTAATCCTGGAACTGAGCCTGCGATCGAATGATCTAAGTGAGAAGTCGCACAAACGTTTTATTCTTAGAACCATCTCCTAGATGCGTCTGTTATGACCATAAATATTCAAGTATGCCACTATATGGATGGAAAGGTCCACATGGGTCTCCATGGATGCGGTTGGAGCAAGGGCTGGAGATCCCACTCTACCTTGGTCACAATAAACTTATCTTAAAAGCAAGCATTACACGTACACTCCAAGATCTTCTTTCCTTTCAAGGAAAGTTAAGATGTAATCCCGATAATCTTCCTCGTTATCCTAGCCAGAGGAGTGTATTGGAAATAATTTTAATAGCGTGTGCTAACCTTTAGACATAGAGTGAATGCACAGAACCTTGGCTGTCAGTTTCTTCAATAGTCATTACGTGATAAACATTATCATATATCTCCCTAAATAAAGTAAAATCTGGCTAAATATACTAGTTTATAAAATGGTCAAGTTACCCTGTATCGTACCGTGAGAGAGTAATAGTGTGATACACTCAGTGCGTTCTATCATGTTGGCCATGCCAATGATATTCGTGCAATCCCTGATGCACAAGGTTAGACATGAAATATATGCATAGCTCAAAAGGATTGCGTACGTGGTGCTAAATATCTCTGAGACATATGTCGCCACTCATCCGATTATCGGTCATGCTCAATGAGTAGAGAGAGCCATAGACAGGTTGTATGTAGTAGATGAACTATCATACATAATTTAGCTACTTCCTAAACAATAAATTAGAGTAATCATAATTTAGAACAAATGGAGAATCTCATGTATGTTACGAGCACTTTATTGAAATATAAATGATATGTTCCCAACAAAATCAAAAATACTGAGAACAAAAAGTAAATCAAGTTTGTCTAGGCAAGAAGCTACTAGTACTTTCTCTAATGTGACATCACATGTGGACTGAGATATCATTGCGGATTACACCGTATGTTGATTCATAACGACTTTTGTGTCGTCGAAGAAGTTTGACGCTGCAAACTCCAGAGGGGCAGAGTTAGTGTCAGCAGCTGCCTGGTGGGTTCAAACTTTATTATCTGTAGCCACCCGTGATATATGGCATACCCATGACCAGTGTCTTGTGTCACCGCAGTTAAAGCAAGTAAATCCCTGACCAGTCTTCTTTTCCTTCATCGCATTGCCCAGTGTCCAGGATTTCTTAAATCCTGTACCTTTCCGAGGGGAAAAGGGCATCTGGTTCCCACTCTTCCTGTATCCCTGGTAGCCTCCCCTGCCCCTTCCATATCGACGTCCCTGACTTGCAGAGTTGTTTCCCCGAAACTAAACTTTGTGTGATACAGGCAACGACACACTCCCAGAAGGCCCCATAACATTATTCTTTATCAGAAGTTCATTGTTCTACTCAGAGAGGAGCAGTTCCTAAATCAAGGCTATAATGACAGGTGGAACTAGTAGCTGTCTTGAGTCAATGTGGCGTGTTACGCGTCCGAAAAAAATAGTTGAATACTGACTAAGTTCTTGTCAGGGGGCACTAAAAAGTGTTATTGAATTTGAAGAAAAACAAAGGTGGAGATTTTAAGAAAGCATAGTACAATAATCTTTGTGACTGAGACGCTATGAGAGAAAGAGGCTGAACTAGCCATCGATCTGAGGAAGATAGGGGGATTAGAAGAAGTGATAAGGAAAAATGGTGTTAAATTTGTAGGTACCTTTAAACAAGCTAGCCAACAAGGGTCTGAATTGATATCCGCTCAAACTCAGGTTACAAAACTATTGGCAGCGTTAGAGAAGGAAGGAAATAATGTGAAAGACCTACAATTTCAAGTAAATATGCTCGAGACAGAGATAGCTGAAATGCGAGCTCGTGCTCGTAATTATGAAGTATTGTGATTAGTTGTTGATGTGATGATAAAAAGGATGGAAGAGGTTCGCAATCAATATAAAGAATCATTAATAAGACTTGGGACAAGGTATATATGCTAGAACAGACCGTTCAATTACGAGAGCTAGATAACTTATAGAATAAAGCAGAGAATACGACATTCCATGAAGCAAATACCAAATTGGAGGCAGATCTGCTTAGGGCTGTAATAAGTCTCGACGATAGTACTGTAAATAGAAAGTACCGTGAGGATGAAGTGGAGGGGGCAATGTCTATTATTTTCCATATGGATTAAATCATGATAGTGTTGGAATCTCGGAATGCCGATCTATGGAAAGTAAATGAACAAGCGTATAAGCGCTGTGCACATTTGGAAGCTATGCTAAAGGAAGCTCAAAGTAAACTTAGCGAGCTAATTCTATCAAAAGAGGAAAAAAGTGAGGCAGGCGATGTGTAGAAGAGAGATATGACAGTAGTTATTTTGTTCTTTGTAGCCGAGCTCAATAGATTGGAAGCAAAAAGCAAAACTGTTTATGATAAGTTGGTTGCGCAAGGTGTACAGTGTGAAATGAGGTTGGTTCGATCTGTGTATTTGGATCCCATGGTGTCAAGATTGGAGCTCTGAAAGAGAGTATGATTAAGTAAGGCGAACAAATTGTTGGGGGTAAGATGCCAGAGTTTATGCATCGTCGCCTATATAAGGGTTGTCCAAGTAAAGCTGAAATTTCTCCAGGTGACAATTCAAGTGAAAGCTTTGGTGAGGAATGATGCGTAACGATTGCAATAAGGTTCTATATATACTAACGACTATAGTAGATAGAGTGTATGAAGATAGGACTATTGACAGAACAATGATTTGTACTAACCTTATGAGTGTATGAAGATAAGACTATTGATAAAAGAATAATTTTTACTAACCTTATGACTAACTAGCGATAATGAATGAGTTGGATATCTATTTTATTGAATGACTCCAAAAGATTTCGTATAGTAGATGGTTGCTGAGGCAACCAATGTAGAAGAACATAGAAGATCGGTTTGGCTGCGGTCATAGATGACCTGTAATATGATATCTGATCAGTTTGGCTGAAACAATAAACGATCTGTAATGCAATAGATTATCAGCGTAGCAAAAGCAACAAAATGATATGCAGTGTAATAGATGATCAGTTTGCCAAAACCAATAAATTATCTGTAATGTAATAGATGATCAGTTTGGCCAAAGCAACAAACGATCTGTAATGTAATAGATGATAAGTTTGGCTAAGCAACAAACGATTTGCATTGTAATAGATGATCAGGTTGGCCTAAGAAACAAACGATCTGTAATGTAATAGATAATCAGCTTGGCCAAAGCAACAAACGATATGTAATATGTATATAGAAGTATTTGTTAGATATATTAAAAAAGTACTATAATGTAGGGTAATCAAATACAAGTATTTCACTGGTGTAAGATTGACGTACAAAGAATGTTTTAGATAAAGTACTGTATGAAATAGTAGAAAGAACTTAGATGTATGGGGATCAAACATAAGTCTTTTATTGATGTAAGATTGTCATGCAAGATAGATTAATTTTAGAAAAGTATAGTGTGATAGATTATTATCTTCGATACAACTTCAGTCTCCTCGTATTCCAAAGATTAGGTACTCGCTCTCCATATTCAGTGGCGGGATGGTAAGAACTAACGCCACCTTTTCCAGCAATGCTAAATTGACCCTTCAAATTTTTTGGCAATTTCCCAGCATTGACTTCTTTTCTATGCATGGGAACTTTAAGGAGGACAAGATCCTTGATTTCGAACTCTCTATAACAAACTCGCTTGTTATAAGATCGGGCTAAAGCTTGGTGGTATCTTCCCAAATTTATGATTGCTCTGGCTCGAGTCTCCTCGATCCAATTCATGTTACATGCCAACTAGAATTTATTTTCTTCATCTCTTATGGTATGGTCGCATAATGGATGATGATATTGAGTACATATGATTACTCATGTACCGTACGCCAGGAGGAACGGCGTACATCCGGTTGATACCCGAGGTCTTGTGCTATATGCCCAGAAAACATGTTGTAATTCATGGACCCAATTACCTTTCTTCTCTATTAGGTACTTCTTGATTCCATCCACAATAGTGCAATTGGGGATTTCAGCCTAACTATTTCCTTGTGGGTAATATAGACTGGAGGGAGAGAGAATGATGTTGTGTTGATTGAGAAACTTAATGACTCTGGAGCTAATAAATTGAGGTCCATTGTTGATTCTATTGAGATAGGGGCTGCCAAATCGAATGATGATGTTTTCTCATATAAACTTGATGACTTCGTCTTCTCGTGTGCAACATAGATGGACTGCTTCCACCCATTTGGTAAAACAATCCATTACTATGAGGAGGTGCTTCTTTTTGCCAGGTACAGTGGGGAATTCTCCTACGAGGTTGAGAGCACATCTTTTGAATAGCCAAACAACGTTACTAGAATGAAGTTCTAAGGTTGTAGCTTAAATTTGGGGGCCGTATCATTGCCAACCATCACACTTTCTTGAAAGTTCGATGGCTTGAACTTTTATTTTAGGCCAAAAGATTCCTTGAGTAAGTGCCCGATTGGCTAGAGATCGTCCTGCTGCATGGGAACCACAAGTGCCTTTGTGAAGTTCATGCAGGAATTTTTGAGCCACTTTATTTGATAAACATTCGAGGTACCGTCCTGTGACCGAAATTTTGTAAAGAAGACCGTTGGTTACGACGTATCATTTAGAATTATTAAGTGCGCGTCGTCGTTCAGTAGGATCTTTAGGAAGTTCCCCGTCAAACTTGTTATGTGGTCTGATATATGTGAGAAAAGTTTGTCTTCAATCGTCTTCGTCATCTTCAACGCCCAATATTAACAGAATTTGAGCTTATGATGTTAATTCTGGGGGTGGATTGTATTTTGATCTTAAGATATAGAGCTTCTATGCCGAAGACTCCTACCAGGTAGGCCAGGGAATCAAAATATCTTTTTTCTCCACGCGGTAATTATTTAATAGTAATCCTCTTAAATATGTGTATTCAGTTAGCTACTGCTGCTGCGTAATTAATCATCTTGTCGTAATCAATCAATCAATCAATGTAATCCTCTTGGTGCTAGAGTCCTCTATTTCTATTTATCGGCTTCAACTTTATCTTTTAAATTGAGTTTGTGGCAGGCCAGATTGGGATCGATGCCTGACATTTTGTGAAAAGTCTAATCGAAGACATCACTATTGTCTTTAAAGAACTGGATAAGAGTATCTCACTCTGCTGTAGGCAGAAGGGCGCCAATATATGTTCCTTGCTTATCCCCACTGATTTTGATGCACTCTGTGATTTTTGCACTTGGCAGGCTGCTTTCTGCAGAGTTTACTGTAAAGTTATATGTAATGTTCTTTGCTGTTTTCAGTAATTGCTATGCGAGCTGTGGCTTTGAGGGGTCTGATTCGATGGAAGCAGAGTTTTTGCATGCTCAAGCTAGTTTCTAGCTTCTTTTGATTTCATAAATGCCACCCTCCCATTCAAATCACAGTGCCAAATGATATGTCGATAGAATAGCTCGATGGTTATATAACCAACAACATCCCATGATACTCAAATAATAGGATTTTGTATTGATTACATAAAAGAAAACGTCAACTGTTGTTGGTCCCGTCGTAATAGGAAGTATTATCTTTCTTACACGATCTTCCCTTGAACCATTGAACCCACAGATATCAATGTTATTGGGATGCACTTTATGGGCCAGTCCCATCTGATCAATCGTGCTTTGAAAAGTAGTTCTATAGTACTGCCAGTATCTATCATCATCGTATGAAGGACCACGTTTCTCATTTTTAACATGATCACCAAAGCATCATGGTGAGGATAGTTGACATGACGAACATCACAGTCGTCAAAAGAAATTTCTATTCATTGAGAGCTTGATACGGGAAATAAACGAGCTTCTTTATCTTTAATTGATAGGTCATGACGCTGGCTGACATATCTTCTTTTTCTTCAGTTTGATTGGTTGATAATCTGAGTCTCAAATAGGTGGCTGAGGGATATATGGTATAAATGGTTCAGCTTTGCTGGTTCTTCGATTTAAATGGCTTCTGTAGGAAGTTTATAATTTCCATTCTTGTAACTCTCAATGTCTACAATGTATTAAAGCATTCGTCCATCTGCAAAGATATATTCAACCGATCGTTGTAAGGCAAAACAGTATTCTATCTCATGAAGTCTAACCTTGTGATGAATGCAATATGGTTTACTCTCAATGAGTTGGAGATACTGTACATTGTGATAAATCCTATCGTTCTGAAGTATAGGATAAATGTTGGTTATGGTTACATTCATTTTGGGCTACTGTCCTTCCGAGGTCGTTCGTCATTAGATTTTGTCCGTTTCATGTCTCCTCCCGGATCTGTAGTACAATAAAAATCATGGCTTTTTGATTGATCTCGAGATGTTAATGTTGACTTCTGAGTTTTCTGCCTGTCAGACACCATTCTTTAAAGGTCGATATATTTGTTAACTTTTTTGATCATGTCCTGCAGAGTTGTCGTCTTGTTTAGGGTGAGGTAGTCTTTTGCCCATCTATCAATGAGTAAAGCATTGGTGAAAGCTGAAATTGTAATCATCTGGTAGAGCCGATCTACTTGTCGAGCTAACTATATAAACTTCTTAGTGAATGTCTCGAGTTTCTCTCCTGGCATCTGCTTGAGGCTTAAAAGAAAGTATAAATTCTCCTCATTGTCCCCATTGTGTGAGTAATTCTAAACAAATAGTTCTCGCAACTGTTCAAAAGTTGTGATGGATCCTTCGGGTAGTGTATGGAACCATCGCAGGAGTTTTCTTGATAATAAATCTTTTGTACTATAATGGCCTCGGGCTATTAGTCTTGAGTGATGGGTTTTTATGTTATTTGAATCAGGTCATGTATGGCCTTAAGATTCCTTTAACCTTCTTTTATAAAGGGGTCATGAATGCATTACAGTGTTGCCATGCCCAGCTGAATGGGAATGTTTATGAGATGATGAAGGTATGTGTGGCATTAAATGTGAAATGGAGAAAGAAAGGGACTGCCAAGCAGTTCAAAGCCAATGATATGTTGAAAATTGATAAATGGGAAAATGTCAAAGGTCGAAGTAGTGGGTACCTGTGTAGTAATTCATCTAGGCCAAACTTTTTTGACTTTGAATATGCGGGTAGCTGTTAAATAATGTTTTGCTCCTTGTTTTGGAAGAACCCAATCCTCTATTGGTGCCTGAAAATACTAGCTTATTCGACTGCGTTGCTCAAGATCAGGGCAAGTTAAAGTAGGTACTTGGCAAGCTAGGTATCTGTAGGGTAAGAGGGTAGATTCCATAGTACCCAAGGTTCGGCAAGCTCACGAGAATCGAGCTATATTTTATAAGAAAGCTTAGTTGAGTGTTGATGATGTTACTAGTCTTCCCCCTCCTATACCTAAAAGCATGAAATGGACTACTTAGAGGTCAAAAAAGTCAGCTCTGTAGAGTACGTCTGCTACTGCGGTGGTGGATACGGAACAAGAAATTGCAAAGCCTATTTCTGAAGATGTGGAGAAGTGATAGTAAGTGATTGTGGTTACTCCTATAGAAGATGAGAAGAACTTGCTGAAAAGGAAATGACATAAGGATGAGGGTAACTCTCATACAAATCCTCATGCGGTAGCCAATATGAGAGAGCTGGAGCATAAATACTGCTTGATGGCTGGGACCGATCCGAAGCAACTTGATGAAAATTATTAGGAATATACTTTCGCGGTATGTGCTTGAAATCTTTAACTGTCTTGAATTTGAACTAAGAGCTGTTGTTATGAACTTGTGTTTGTGAATATTTTGTACTGAAAACTCTCAATGTTGCTGAAAGGGGTAGCAAAATGTATTGATAAGAGGGGACAAGAGTTTGGGGATCTTACTCTGAAGTTTGATGCTCAATCAGCTCATATTAAGGAGCTTAAAGCTGAGCTTAAGCTAGAGAAAGATAAGAGAGCTGAAGATGCAAAGGCGGCTGCAGAGTTTGCAAAAAAGTATAAAGTATTGGCAGAGCATGATGACGTTATGTCAAAATTAGTCAAGGCACTAAAAGTGGACAGAGATCACTTTGTCCAATCTTATTATAATTTTTTGGATTGACTAAATCTGACGTGGAACTGGATCGATCTGAGAAATACGATGAAATAAATTTTCCTGCTAAGGTAGAAGGTGAAGTTGAGGCTGAGGTTGCTGACCCGGCCAATGTATCTGTTACACTACGAGAACCAACTGTAGTAGCTGAAAAGACATTGAATCCTCTTTATGAGGTAGAAATCAGCAAGATCCCTTAACCAATCTGTGATGCTTTGTCTTTGAACTATATAGATCATTTTAAATCTGATGGGAGTGTATTCTATGGAATCGTAAACTGTTAATTTTGATAGATGTTGTTAAGTATGCTCTTTTTGAATGTCTGTATGATAACAAATTATTTGTAATCTGTGTCACAGGTAGAGCGATTGAGAAAAACTAATTCCGAACTGGAGAGAACGTTAAGTAGAACAAAGGATTCCGTGGCTCATATTTAGCAGGTACTTAATAAAACTGAATATGAAAGATGGCAATTTAAATTAAATTCAGATACAAATTTTAAAGAGTTATATGACCTCCGGTATAGATATGCTAAGATAAAAATAGAAATGGATGAGGTATTAAGAAAGGAAGAGGAAAGGGGGATACTAGTTTAAAAACCAAAAGAGTTAACCTGTTTAAACGACCCGAATGATAAGGCTAGGTGTCAAAGTAAGCTATTAGCTTTGACATTATACTTCGAGGTCGAAGTAGATAGTGAACGGGGTTTAAAAAAAGCTTATGTAGGGCTTTTAAAGGACAGAGGTGTGGTTCCAGGCCTAGCTCGAGTTATGTTTTTAGCCCAAGAAGTACGTAATCGTCACAATTTAGTGGTGAGAAAATGTTCAACTCGTGCTAGTATGTCTTTAATATGGGGCGATATAGAGCCTTTATCTGATGTGCTTGGTTTTATGTAGGATCGAAGGACCTTGAGACTTGTCTTTTTCACGATAAGATGAGAGCAAATAGAGATTCAATAATAATTAGAGAGTGAGTTAAAGGAGTTGCAAGATGTGGTATCGCGACATGTTGACCAAAAAATGTTTTAGCGACGTGATTATCAAAAGAAGTGACTGTTCGAATGAAGGTAAAAGTTGATTCAAGGGATTTTGGTGTATTGTAAAAAGAAGCGTGCCAACAGTTGCATACGGTGCAGATGCAGTTGAAGGTGTATCTACATCCATCCCGCGCACAAGAATGATCTGCACTAAGCGAATGAAAATATAGTAGATAGGGTAAATTAAAATAAGGCTGCTGATAAAAAGAATGATCTGCACTAACCTTCTGATGAACCAACTATGATGTATGAGTTCGATATCTGCTTTATTGAATGAATCTTAAGGCTTTTCTATAGTAGATGGTTGGTTTTGCTGATGCAATAAACGTTGAAGAACATAGAAGATTG
Organism: Kingdonia uniflora; assembly: GCA_014058105.1. NCBI lineage: Eukaryota > Viridiplantae > Streptophyta > Magnoliopsida > Ranunculales > Circaeasteraceae > Kingdonia > Kingdonia uniflora. Next base: position 900,574 of record JACGCM010000857.1, read on the forward strand.
GTTTGGCTGAAGCCATAAATGATCTGTAATGTAATAGAGGATCAGTTTGGCTAAAGCAACAAACAATCTGTAATATTATAGGCGATCAGTTTGGCTGAAGCAACAAACGATCTATAACTTATTAGAGGATCTGTTTGGAAAAAGTGACAAATGATCTGTAATGTAATAGAAAATCAGTTTGGTCTAGACCATGAATTTCTGCCTCATATTCAGCCTTATTGTTGGTAACTTCAAAATTGAGTCTAATTGTTTTCTCGATCCGGTCATTGGAAGGAGTAATAAGTACGATTCCAATGCCTGATCCTGCAGGTCTGGCAGACCCATTAGTTAAAAGATACCATCCCTTTTGAGTTATCTAGTCTGACTTTTCTTTGAACTATTCTTCATTAATATCCGCACTATCTTCTTCCCAGTCAGGATCTTTTACTTAGAAGTCTGCGAGAAAATTTGCTACTGCTTGTCCTTTTTCAAAATATCGTGGTTCGAAATGGATATCATGTTCGCAAAGAATTATCGACCATTGCTGTACTAGTATGGATATTTTTTGCTTGGATAAGATTTCTCGCAAATGATAGTTTGTCATTACTCAAACTGAGTGGGCTTAAAAATATTGTTTCAACTTCTGCGACTTGTAAATGTGAGCTAAGAGAAATTTCTCAATCTTGGTATGCCGAGATTCTGCTGCTGTGAGAGTTTTGTTGATGAAGTGGGCATGTTTCTCCATCTTTTCATCAAGTCAAATTAAAACAAAACTTAATGATTCGCCGGTAACTGCCAGATAGACGGTGAGTTTTTCTTCTTTTGTAGGTGTACTCATAACTGGTGGTTTTCCCAAATAATGTTTAAGTTCTTAAAATACTGCTTCACATTCTGTTATCCACTCGATCTCAGGATGCTTCTTAGATTTATTTTTCATTGTTCCTTTACGCAATAGATCGAATAACCATCGATATCGATCTGAAGACTATAAGACAAAATAATTTATTGCAGTAATCTTACCGGCTAACTTTTGGACGTTTTTTTATTTTTGGAGAAGGCATAAACAATAGTGTACGAATACGATTTAGATAAGCTTCTGTGCCTCGCTTGCTGATCAAATGTCCTAAGAATTTTCCTGACTAAACCCCGAATTGGTACTTATCAGGATTGAATCTCATCTTGTGTAAATCTGCGATATGGTTCTCCTTTTTAAGACTTTTACATAATATATCATCAATGTAGACTTCAATCATTTTCCTGAGGTGATCTTTGAACATCTGTGTCATCAATTTTTAATAAGTAGCTCCAGGATTCTTGAGACCGAAAGGCATAACCTTATAGCAGTACAAGCCATGTTCTGTAATGAAAGCATTTTTTTTATTGTCAGGTAGTAGAGTATTTGATTGTACCCAGATGCGGCATCCATCACGAATAAGAGTTCGTGTCCCACAGTTGAATCGAGCAGATGGTTTATGATGGGAAGTGGAAAACTATTCTTTGGAGTATGTTTGTTGAGGTCCGTGAAATCCACGCACACTCTAATCTTGTCATTTTTCTTTGGTACAGCAACAATGTTCCAGATCCATTCTGGATAATTGGCTTTTCGGATAAAATGAACATCAATTAGTTTATTGATCTCTTTGCTGACATCTTCATGGACTCTTGGTGCTAAAGACCTCTGCTTTTGTTTGACGGCTTCAGCTTTATCTTTCAAATTAAGCCTATGGTAGGCCAGATTTGGATCAACGCCTGGCATTTCATGAAATGTCCAAGTAAAAACATCACTGTTGTTTTCAAGGAACTGGATAAGAGCATCTCATTTTTCTATTGGCAGAAGAGTACCAATGTATGTTCCCCGATTGTCCACTCTGATTTCTACGCACTCTATGATTTATGCACTTAAAACAGGTATTTGTAAAGTTTACTATAAAGTTTTCTGTCGTGCTCCCTGTTGTTTTCTGTAATGCTATGTGAATTGTAGCTTTGATGGTTCTGGTATGATGGCAACCAAATTTTTACATGCTCAAGTTAACTTCTGACTTCCATTGATTTCATAAATGCTGCCATTCCATTCAAATCGCAGCGCCAAATGATAGGTCGATGAAATGGCTCGTATATTATATAACCTGCAGCGTCCCATTATCCCAAAATAACAGGATTTTGCATTGATAACATAAAATACAACGTCAATTGTTGCTGGTCCTTCCATAATAGGAAGTATAAACTTTCTTACACGTTCTTCTCAAGAACCGTTGAATCCACATATATCAATGTTACTGGGTTGTACCTTGTCAGCCGATGCCATCTTATCAATCGTGCTTTGAAAAAGCAGCTCAATAGTACTACCGGTATCAATCATCATTGTATGAAGTACAACGTTTCTCATTTTTAACATGATTATCAAAGCATCATGGTGAGGGAAGTTGACATGATGAATATCGCAGTCATCGAAAGAAGTTCCTGTGCGTTGGAACCTAGATACGGGAAGTAAACAAGCTTATTTATCTTTCATGGAAAAGTCGTGACATTGGCCGACCCGCCGTCTTTTTCCTCCGTTCGATTAGTTGATAGTCTGAGTCTCAATGAAGTGGCTGAGGGATATATGGTATAACTATTTTTCTCCTGTCGGTTTTACGATCTGTGCGGCTTCTATAGGAAGTTTGTAACTTCATTCTTGTAACTCTCAACGCCGTCCATCCAAAAAAATATACTCCAACAGACGTTGTAAAGCAAAACAATATTCCGTCTCATGATGTCAAACTTTGTGGTGAATGTAATAGGGTTTGTTCTCAATGGGTTGGAGATATTGTGCATTGCAAAAAAACTTATCCTTCTAAAGTATATGAAAAATGCTGGCTATGGTTACATTTATCTTGGGAAGACAGGGTTTTGGCAAGTTACTACCCTTCCGAGGTAGTTCATCATTAGATTTTGTTCGCTTCCTGTCACCTTCCTAATCAGAAGCACGGTTGAAATCTTGGCCCGTGGATTGATCTCTAGCGGTTAATGTTTATTTTAGAGTTTTCTGCCTGTCAGACACCATTCTTTCAAGATTGATATATCCGTCAACTTTTTCGATCATGTACTCCAAAGTTGTAAGTTTGTTTAGGATAAGGTACTCCTTCGCCCTTCCATCGACGAGTAAAGTATTGGTGAAAGCGGAAATAGTAATCTTCTGATCGAGCTTATCTACTTTTTGAGCTAACTCCAGGAACTTCTTAGTGACTGTCTCGAGCTTCTCCCCTGGCATTTGCTTAATGCTAAAAAGGGAATATAAATTCTTCTCTTTGTCTATGTTGTACGATTAATTCTTGAAAAAAAATTCTTGTAATAGCTCGAAAGTTATAATGAACCCTTCAGTTAGCGACTGAAACTATCGCAGGGGTTTGCCTAATAAACTAATAGGGGAGAGCAGATATAGAATGTGATTAGATGTTTAATGTAAGCCTAAAATTCCCTGGAACTCTTGGACATGCTCCACTAGATCAGTCCCTTTGTATTTTTGAATCTTCGGAGTATGGAACCTGGTGAGGACCTCGCCATCCAATAGCTCCTGTACGATCGGGCTCTTCTGTAATCTGTTGTGGATTCCTTTGGTGGTATGAGTCTTTGCTTCGAGCAGTTCTTTGATTCACTTGTCAACATGTCCCTGAGTCGCATATTGTCGAGTTGTAGTGGCTGGGCATGTAACACGTCCTTCTTCCAGATTGTAGTCGCCACTCCCCCCACTTAGAGGATCTTTCGCTGGAACTCGAACTCGAACTCTTCGTGGTGGATTCTCAGTTTGTCTAACTCCTATAATGCCGCCATCTACTTCTTGGTAGACTTCCAAGATCGGGTTAGGCTCTATTTCTCACTAATGATGGTTTGATCGAAGTGTACTTCCTAAGTTATTACTTTTTGGAGGAGGTTTAATTATGTCATGAACGGAAATTTGTGAGCCTTCTAGTTGCACGCCTTTGTTCTTTTGGGTGGCGTTCTGCCGACCCTGCAAAACCTTTAACACAATGCTAGTTGTTACTCCAGAGCGGTATGCCTTTCTATTTTAGAGTTCAAATTAGCCCTCAGCTCTGCCAGGGCGAGATTTTCTTATGCTGGAGTAACCGGCGTGATCTGATTTAAAAGTGTCATCTTGAGAAATGATAATCAGCAGTTTCTGAGATAATGAGTTTGAGAATTTTGGTTCCCATAGACGGTGCCAAATGTAAAAGCCTAATTCCGGTACTCGGACTTAGCCTTTACACCAGATGTGTTTAGAGCGTTCAAGAATAGTGAATAATAACTAACAATATAATTTAGCATGGAAAACCTTTGAATAGGTTAAAAACTATTACCTCACTTGAGGATTTTGATAACGAGAATATGATATTATTGAGATTGCTAGCTCATTACAATGACCGTTCTGAGTATGTGAAGTGCTAGAGTTAGGATTTCTCTGTCCCTCATCTCAAATTCTCTGGTCCTATTTATAAGCATTATAATATGACCATTTGACGACCATTAAGATTCTTAATTATAGACGTTACAAAATATATACTTGATTATTCTTTGACCAGATTGTGTAACGTTATGATCTTCGTTGCTGTATAACGGCTTTATGGATGACTGTACATTTGCTTAACTCGAACTGTTAATACAGAGGTCGAAAGTGATGATTCGAACTTAGGGATACTGATTATGTCTTTAGTAGTGTTTCATGTATGCCGATGAGGTTGAAGCATGAGTCCGAGATGCGAAAGAAGCTTTTACAAGACGGCCCTCAACCAAAAGTACGAGGAGCATCATGGGCGAGTGGTGTTGGTTGAGAAACTTGCACTGTAACTTTTTCCTAATGTTGTTGTCTTGATTATGATTGTGCCACGTGCTCTATTGATGAGGTCAAAAGTTTGTATGTTGGTCGTAGATGATGCATGAGTCTGAGATGCAGAATAAGCCACTACACTGGCTAATAAGCTTCATCTTATGTAATTATGCCATGATTTCTTAACATTAAAGTCCCATTGATATTCAAGAATGCAATATTCTAATTAAATAGTTCTGCCCTTTTTAACACCAGCTTAGTCAAAATCTTGAAAATAAGATACATGTCAAATGTCGAACATAATTTAAAGGGCCATCAGTTGAGGCAATTGAATGTCTTTAACAAATTTAATATTTTGATGTTCTAATGTCTATTTTATTAAGATAATTTCAAATGAGCAGATGTCTGCTTATGCAAAAGAGTTCTCAGGTTCTAAATGACTTGATTAAAGTTTGCATGATTTGTGCCACTAGATGCCTATGAACAAATACCTTTAAATCGGGAATGGTGATTGGTGATTAAATTAAAGTCTACTTGGGAATTTGATTTTATATGTGATCTTACCAATGCTGATTTTTATCAAGGCGAGGACTTATTTCTTCACTGTTGTTGCTCTACATTCCCCAAAGGAAATTGTTCTTCAGGAAGTTTTTATCGTATTGTAGTTTTTCCAGTTTCACCAATTGTGATCATGATGATACTAAATTATTCCAACTTGTTATTCAGTAATTATTGGCTCATTTTTTTGCTTATTTAAATTCTTCCTTTTTCAAATACCGCAATAACTTTCATTTCCCTATTACAAGTTTCAAACATGCTTCATATTATAATCTCCATATTGTGGTTTAGCTCGTGTGAGCACGGGCTTTTTGCCACTAGTTTAATTAAAAATTATGGACTTGTAGGGATCAATTTGGTGTCTCAAAATTTTCTTAAGAACTATAAATATTTAAATAGAGGAACTGATCAAAACCGAACCAAACTGATAAAATACATTATTAGTAAACAAAATTCTAGATGTATAGGTATATTCATGAAAATGTGTATGAGAATACCAAAATTTACTATTATCTAGTAAGTTATTGATGTGAACAACAACCATTCTACTAGTTTCGAATGGAATGAAAATTAAGAAACTGAACAACCGAAAAAATACATTATTAGTAAACCAAATTCAAGATGTGTAGGTATATTTATAAAAATGTGTATGAGAAGACCAAAATTTATTATTATCTAGTAAGTTATTGATTTGAACAGCAACCATTCTAGGAGTTTCCATGGAATGAAAACTGAGAAACTAAACGAAATAAATCAATTCTTTGATTCGATTTCGGTTTTTGTTTCGGTTCCTCCTATATTCTTTTGTTCGATTTATAGTGTAGATGGTTTCTATTACAAGTACAGATTTGCGACTCTTGGGAGAAGGATCTCTCCTCCCTGCTCCTTCACAAAATCAGTTGATACGTGGACTTGGTTTTTATGGTACCAGTAGATGATTTGGTGAATCTATTAACTAAAGCAAACAACGATCTCACTTTCGTCCAAAACAGACTCAAGAAGGAGTTCCACAAAACCTATCCTCATAATGTAAGTTGAGATTTATTATTTGTAGACGAACCCGTGAATGTTAGTATCTTGGATAAAGAAGATTCAACAATAACTCTCATCTTTGAAAGATTAGTGCAGTTGTGCATACACCTCCTTACTACAAAACTTACCTGAGATGGAATTGACCAATTCGATCGATCAAACTAGCAAAAAAAAGAGAATGAGATGGATTTCGATTTTGGTTGTGAGCACCAAATCAAGAAATGTTTTGGAGAAGAATTATGAGGAAGAAACAATCGGTGTCGTTGAATGGTTACGATTAACGAATAGGATAATTGTGTGTGTCCCATCATTATAATTTATTAAAAAAAGAAGTATAGGGATAATTTGAAGAGAGAGGGTAAACATGTTATTACAAAATAACAACTTTAATAGTAGAGGTGAGAAAAAATTGAAGAAACTGAACCGAACAAAATAGTTTGGCTTTTTAGGCTTCAGTTTCGATCCCTAGATTAAGGAACCAAAAGGATTCGGTTTCTCTTGAAGAGGAACCGTAAAAACTTAAACCTTACCGAGAATAAATATTATTAGTAAACAATACTCTAAATGTATCTCAACCATTTATTACTCTATACATTTTTTATATATTAAAAATACCAAAATGTAGTATTATCAAGTAAATATTTGACTTAAACAATAACTTTACTTGTTTGATGGAATGCAAACTGAGAAACCAAACTGAACCAAATTTTTGGTTCTGTTTCGATTTTAGTTCGATTTATAGTGCGGTCGGTTTTGATTTTTAAGTTTAGGAATCAATGTTTTCGATTTCGATTTTGGTTTCGAACATATTCGATGTATTGGTATGAAATTTCAAAGTCCACGTGTCAATTGATTTTATAAAGGAGCAGTCCCCGGAGTCTTATATTACCGACCCGTAGTGACCCAAAATTTTAAAGTGGTAGATGTTGGGATATGATCAATCCAGAACAGAATAATACTAAAGCATTAACAAGAGAGAAAAAGATAATGAGATTTATTGATTATCATAACCGTGTTCTTTGTACATAGTACAGTGATATATATATATATATATAGACAACCCAGAAGGATTCCCTATTCTACTCTAACTCTCCCCATAACCTTATTGGGCCTATGGGTTTGCTAGGAGTCTGTATAGGACGCCCCAACCCTGTGTGGGTTCCTAGCTTGGGCTTGGACTCAACTCCTAAAGCTCCCCGTTGGGGTGTTCCATACTAGGACAACTTGCATCATTAAACCTCTGTCTAACAAAACCTCTTGGGAAAAAAGTTGTGCAGGGAAAGAGTATAATCATATGCCCTGTATAGGTTGTGGACGCGAATACGTTGGCTCATCAAAGCCTCCAGCCAGCAAAACCTCCAAGGATAAAAACTGTACTACCAGGAAAAAGAGTACAACATGCATGTGTCCACGTCAGGCTGGGACTACTCCCAATGGTGTCAATCTCCCTGAGATAATAAATCTTGTAAACTGCACATGCCGGTTCCATGAATTAATCTCTTGAGCGTAGGATATGCAAGAGCCTTTGTGAATAGATCGACCAAGTTATCTTCTAAATGGACTTGAATAACGTCGATATCATTCGTCTTCTGCAACTCGTGTATGTGGATGAAGTTTGGTGAAATATGCTTCGTTATGTCACCTTGAATATATCCGCCTTTGACTTAAACGATAAGAGCTGCATTATCTTCATAAAGTGTCATCGGTTTATCTTGGATAGAATACAGACCGCAACTCCCATTGATATGGTTGACCATAGAATGCAACCAAAAACATTCTCTGCCAGCTTCATGTAATGCAAGAATCTCCGCGTGGTTCGAGGATATAACAACCATCGTCTACTTCACTGATTTCCATGAAATCGTAGTATCTCCATACAAGAATACATAACCCAATTGTGATTGGCCTTTATGTGAATCTGACAAATATCCTGCATCGGTGCATCCTATAATATCCAATTTGCCAAGTTGTGGATAGATCAGACCCCAGTTTTTTGTACCGATGAGATATCTCAGAATGTGCTTAATCTTAATCCAATGCCTTTGGGTAGGAACAGAACTAAGGCAAGCCAAACAGTTCACTGCGAGTGAGTCATTGGGTCTAGTATACCTAGCTAACTATAACAAAGAACCTCCTAGATAGCACTATGGCCCTAGGAGTTTCTTCCCCCATTAGGATGGTGGAAGATGTCGTTATCCACACCAAAGTGCTAGACGCGCAATAAACGACTTAACACTGTGTGCCACATCCATATCGAAGTGTTAGATAACTCTTATGATATATATTGCTCGGTGTATGAGTGTCACTATCAAGATATTCGATCTACGACTCGAGAAACTCTTGATTTCCCAAGGTCTTATATGTCGAATTCCTTTCCAAGGTACTCGGTAGCTCTCGCGACCTCCCCCGGAGGTCTAATGATTTTAAAATAATTTAGTACACTACTATGATGAGTGAAGCTAATTTATGTATAAGAAAGCATTGACAGATAAGGATATTTACAAAGTCCTTGACCTTCAAATACTCACTCAACTATGTCACATCGGCCCATTGCTTCAAGTCAACAATAACTTTGCCAATTTTATTATGTACACACCTCGTATGTTGGCTTTAGTTGCATCCAGAAGCTTATACCTTCCTAGGTAGCTTCATGTAGAAATCCGTATCAAGTTTCCCATATAGATGCACAGTATTTACATCGGACACATGTCTAGCTTGTCTCCGACAACTTGACAAACTGATAAGTACTAAAACATTATAACGTCCATAACCGGTTAATAGGTCATACTGTAATCGATGCCAAAACTCTTATAGAATTCCTGGGCAACTAGTCTTGCTTTGACCAAATTATCTCTCCGAGTTAATTTTGTTTCCGTACCTTTCCCATTTATAACCGATAGGCTCAATGGTATTACTTCGCATTATGCATAAGCTGAGCACCACTTGAATTCCAGATACCAACTTTTGTTAATGTATAATAACACACAGCCATTTACAATAAGTGGTTATGAATCCTCATCCTTGATGGCAAGTACAACAAAGAAATATGTAAATGGGTGGTTCCATCCTCGATGAACTGACTACACCATTAGTCATATATGTCCCTTATTCTGTAGCTCCCCGACCCTGAATATTTTCTTCCAACGGTGCTTCGCACAAAGCGCGAGCCTCAGATTCGTTTGTGGTACTAATTCCCCTGGAACGTTCTACTGCGGTACTAGTTCCCCTGGAACGTTCTGCTGTGTAGGTGTATTACTTGTAGGTACATATACTTACGGTAGTTCAATAGTGCCTATGAATGCGTCTAGTAAATCATTTGCGATCTATTAGAGGTTCGAAATCCGTTGAACTTTATTGCCACCTAACTTATGTATAGGGATCAATATGGGACAATGATGGTATTTTCCAAGACCTCTTGGAAATATCCTAAGGATTGACTATTATTTCTCCCTCCAATGCTAGGAATATCGTCTCATCAAAGTGATAATTATCTGCCTTGTAGTATATACGTCGCCAGTGGGCCCAAATATCTAATGATAAATGCGAATCATAACCCACATAATACCATACAGACATTGAGGGTCCCATCTTCATATATTGTGGTGCGATTGACACTTGTACGAAACATTCAATGTTCGTCAATGGGCGGCACTGGGCTCCGACCCAGTTACTAGTTACTTTTGGGAAAAAATAGTTTGATGATTTGCTAAGGGATGAACCTTAATCAGTGTTGTGGGAGCAAAAATACATATCTCATACACTGGCTGGAACCTGTGATTGTAATAACAGCGGCCTAGCAATTATCCGAAATCGCGTGATTAGGTTCTCCGCCAATCCCGAGTTGGGTATGGTATGAGGTACTCACGGTGCTCAATCCCGAGTTGGGTTTGGCCGAAACAACAAACGATCTATAATACAATAGATGATCAGTATGGCCAAAGCAACAAAATGATCTGTAGTGTAATAGATGATCAGTTTGACCAAAGCAACAAACAATCAGTAATGTAATAGATGATCAGTTTTGCCAAAGCAACAAATGATCTGTAATGTAATTGATGATCAGTTTGGCCTAAGCAACAAACGATCTGTAATGTAATAAATAATCAGTTTGGCCAAAATAACAAATGATATGTAATCTGTATATAGAAGTACTTGTTGGATATATTAAAAAATTCTATAATGTAGGGCAATCAAATACAAGTATTTCATTGGTGTAAGATTGACGTACAAAGAATATTTTAGATAAAGTACTATATAAAATAGTAGAAAGTACTCAGATGTATTGGGATCAAACATAAGTCTTTTATTGATGTAAGATTATCATGCAAGATAGATTGATTTTAAAAAAGTACAGTATGATAGACTATTATCTTTGATACAACTTCAATCTCCTCATGTTCCAAGGATTAGGTACTCACTCTCCATGGTCTGCGGCAAGATTGTAAGAACTAACACAACCTTTTCCAGCAATGCTAAATGGACCTTCCTAATTTTTGGCCAGTTTCCCAGCATTGACTTTTATTATGTTCATGGGAACTTCAAGGAGGACAAGATCTTTGATTTTGAACTCTCTATGACAAACTCGCTTCTTATAAGATCGGGCTAAAGCTTGATGGTAACTTCCAAAATTTATGATTGCTCTGTCTCGAGTCTCCTCGATCCAATTCATGTTATATGCCAACTAGAATTCATTTTCTTCATCTATCATTGTATGGTCGTGTAATGGATGATGATATTGAGTACAAATGATTACTCCTGTACTGTATGCCAGGAGGATTGGCGTACATCCGGTTGATACCCGAGGTACTGTGCGATATGCCCATAAAACATGTGGTAATTCATGGATCAAATTACCCTTCTTCTTTGTTAGGTGCTTCTTGATTCTATCCATGATAGTGCAATTTGTGATTTCAGCCTGACCATTTCCTTGTGGGTAATATAGATTGGAGGGAGTGTAAATGATGTTGTGCTGATTGAGAAACTCAACGACTCTAGTACCAATAAATTAAGGTCCATTGTCGATTCTATTGAGATAGGGGAAGCCAAATCGAATGTTGATGTTTTCCTATATAAACTTGATGACTTCATCTTCTCATGTGCAATATAGATGGACTGCTTCCAGCCATTTTGTGAAGTAATTTGCTACAACGAGAAGGTGCATCTTTTTGCCAGGTGCAGTGGGGAATTCTTCTACGAGGTTGAGAGCCCATCTTTTGAATTGCCAAACAACGTTGCTAGAATGGAGTTCTAAGGCTGTAGCTCGAATGTGGGGGCGTATCATTGGCAGGCATCGCACTTACTTGTAAGTTCAATGGCTTGAACTTTTATTTTGGGCCCCAAGATTCCTTGAATAAGAGCTCGATTGGCCAGATATCGTTCTGCTACGTGGGAACGACAACTGCCTTTGTAAAATTCATGCATGAATTTTTTAGCCACTTTATTCGATAAACATTCGAGGTACGGTCCTGTGACCGAAATTTTGTAATGAAAAACATTGTCCACGACGTATCATTTAGCATTATTAAGTAGGCGTCGTCGTTCAGTAGGATCTTTAAGAAGTTCCTCGACAAACTTGTTATGAGGTCTGATATATGTGAGAAAAGGTTGTCTTTAATCGTCTTCGTCATCTTCAATGCCCAATATTAACCAAATTTGAGCTTATGATGTTAATGCTGGGGGTGTATAGTATTTCGATCTTAAGATATCGAGCTTCCTTGCCGAGGGCTCCTGCCAGATAGGCCAGGGAATCAGAACGTCTGTTTTCTCCACACGGTAATTATTCAATAGTAATCCTCTTGAATATTTGTATTCTGTCGGCTACTGCTACTACGTAATCAATCATTTTGTCATTCTTCAGAAACTTTTCTGTTTAATGGTTTACAATGTGTAAATAGTCCGTATACACTGATAACTCGGGAACTCCAATCTCGAGAGCCATATATAGACAATAAATCATTGCTTCGTATGCAGCCTCGTTGTTGGAAGCTTCAAAATTGAGTCTAATTTCTTTTTCGTTCCTATCATTGGAAGTTGTGATAAGTCCGATTCCGATGCCTGATTCTGCAGGTCCAGAAGATTTATCAGTTAAAAGACGATATCCCTTTTGAGTTATCCAGTCTGGCTTTTCATCAACCTGTTCTTCATTAGTATCCATATTGTCTTCTGCCCAGTTATGATCTTTTGCTGGGAAGTTGGCAAGAAAATCTGCTACTGCTTGACCCTTTTTAGAATGTCATGGTTCAAAACGGATGTTATGTTCGCCAAGAGTGATCGACCATTGTTATACTCGTCTGGATTTTTTTCATTTGGATAGGATCTCTTATAAAGGATAATTTATCATTACTCGAACTAAGTGGGATTGAAAATACTGTTTAAATTTTTGCGATGAGTATACAAGAGCTAAGAGTAGTTTCTCGATCTTGGTATACAGGGTTTCTACTGAAGTGAGAGTTTTACTGATGAAGTAGACAGGTTTCCCCATCTTCAAATCATGTCGAATGAGAACAAAACTTAATGATTCATCGGTAACTGCAAGATATATGGTGAGTTCTTCCCCATCGTTAGGTGTACTCATCACTGGTGGGGTACCCAAGTAACGTTTGAACTCCTAAAATGCTACTTCACACTCTACTGTCCACTCGATCTCGGGATCCTTCTTAAACTTCTTTTTCGCTGTTCCCTCACGCAATAGGTTAATTAACCATCGACATTGGTCTGAAAACTTTAAAATAAAATGATTTATTACAGTAATCTTGTTTGCTAACTTCTATACATTTTTCTTTGTTTTTGGAGAAGACATAGGCAATAGTGCACAAATACAATCTGGATCAACTTCTATACCTTGCCTACTGAACAAATGTCTCAAGAATTTGCCTGACTGGACCCCAAACTGGCATTTGTTAGGGTCGAGTCTCATCTTGTAGAAACGGTGAATGTCAAAAGTAGTGTGTAAATCTGTAATATGGTTATCCTTCTTAAGGTTTTTATACAGTATATCATCAATGTAGACTTCCATTAATTTTCCAAGGTAATTTATGAACATCTTTGTCATTAATCATTCATAAGCGATTCCAACATTCTTGAGACCGAATGGTATGACCTTATTGCTGTATAAGCCATGTTTTGTAATGAAAGTTGTTTTCTCTTGATCATCAGGTAGCAGAGGTATTTGATTGTACCCTGAAGTGATATTTATCATGGACAGGAGTTCGTGTCATGCAGTAGAATCGAGCAAATGGTTTATGATTGGAAACAGAAAACTATCCTTTGGAGTATGCTTGTTAAGGTTTGTGAAATCTACGCATACTATGATCTGGCCGTTCTTCTTTGGTTATGCTGCAATGTTTGGGATCCATTCTGGATAATTGGTTTCAAATAAAACCAACTTCAATGAGCTTATCATTTTCTCTATTGACTTCTTCGCGGAGTCTTGGTGCTCGAGTCCTCTATTTTTATTTATCGACTTCAGCTTTATCTTTTAAATTGAGTTAGTGGCAGGCCAGATTGGGATCGATGCCTGACATTTTGTAAAAAGTCTAAGCGAAGACATCACTATTGTCTTTAAGGAACTGGATAAGTGTATCTCACTCAGCTGTAGGCAGAAGGGTGCCAATATATGTTCCTCGATTATCCCCACTGATTTCGATGTATTTTGTGATTTCTGTACTTGGCAGGTAGCTTTCTTTAGAGTTTACTGTAAAGTTTTATGTAATGTTCTCTGCTATTTTCTGTAATTGTTATGCGAGCTATGGCTGTGAGGGCTCTGTTTTGATGGAAACAGTTTTTTTCGCATGTATGAGCTAGCTTCAGGCTTCATTTAATTTCGTAAATACCACCCTCCCATTCAAATTGCAGTGCCAAATGATAGGTCGATGGAATAACTCGCAGGTTATGTAACCAACAATGTCCCATGATACTCAAATAATAGGATTTTGCATTGATTATATAAAAGACAACATCAACTGTTGTTGGACCTGTTGTAATAGGAAGTATTATCTTTCATGCACGTTCTTCTCTAGAACCATTGAACCCACAGATATCAATGTCATCGGGCTGCACTTTATCGGCCAGTCCCATCTGATTTATCGTGCTTTGAAAAAGTAGTTCGATTGTACTTCCAATATCTATCATCATCGTGTGAAGGACCACATTTCTCATTTTTAACATGATCACCAAAGTATCATGGTGAGGATAGTTGACATGATGAACAACACAGTCATCGAAAGAAATTCCTATTCGCTAAGAGGTGGATACGGGAAGTAAACGAGTTTCTTTATCTTTCATTGGTAGGTCGTGACATTGGCCGACATGTCATTTTTTTCTTCAGTTCGTTTGGTTGACGATCTGAGTCTCAATAAAGTGGTTAAGGGATATATGGAATAAATGCTTCTGCCCTGCCAGTTCTTCGATTTGTGCAGCTTCTGCAGGAAGTTTGTAAATCCCATTCTTCTAACTCTCAACATCTACAATGTATTCATTCATTCGTCCATCTGCAAAGATATATTCCAACGGTCATTGTAAGGCTAAACAGTATTCTATCTCCTAAAGTCTGACCTTGTGGTGAATGCAATATGGTTTGTTCTCAATGGGTTGGAGATATTATGCATTACAAAAAAGCCTATCCTTCTGAATAATAGGATAAATACTGGTTATGGTTACATTCATCTTGAATTACTGCCCTTCTAAGGTCTTTCATCATTAGATTTTGCCTTTTTCCTATTTCCTCCTTGATCAGCAGCACGGCTAAAATCTTGGCTTGTTGATTGATTTTGAGCTGTCAATGTTGACTTCTGAGTTTTTTGCTATCAGACACCATTCTTTCAAGGTCGATATATTCATTAACTTTTTTGATCATGTCCTCCAGAGCTGTCAAATTGTTTATGACGAGGTACTCATTCGTCCTTCTATTGATGAGTAAAGCATTGGTGAAAGCTGAAATAGTAATCTTCTGGTAGAGCTGATCTACTTTTCAAGCTAAATCCAAAAAATTCTTAGTGAATGATTTGAGCTTCTCTCTTGGCATCTACTTAAGGCTGAAAAGAGAGTATAGATTCCTCTCTTTGTCTCTATTATGCGAGTAATTCTTAACAAAGAGTTCTCGCAACTATTTGAAAAGGAAAGAGCTGGCATAAAATATGGTTGGACGTGGAATGTAGGCCTAAAACATCTTAGAACTCTTGGACGTGTTCCACTAGATCAGTTCCTTTGTACTTTCAAATCTTCATATTATGGAACACAGCGTGGACCTCGCCATCCAACAGCTCCTGTGCGATCTGGCTCTTCTATAATCTGTTATGGAATCCTTTAGTCGGAGTCTGAGGTTTGAGTATTTCTTTGATTCGCCTTTCGACATGTTCCTAAGTCATATATTGTCGAGCTGCAGTGGCTGGGTATGTGACGCGTCCTTCTCCAGGATGTGGTCGCCATTCCCCTCGCTTAGACATTCTTTTGCTGGAACTCGAACTCTTTGAGGTAAATTTTTAGTCTGTCTAACTCCTGTAAGGCCGCCATCTACTTTTGGATAAACCTCCTTGATTGGGATGGGCTCCATTATTTGTTGGTGATGGATAAATCGAAGTGCACCTCCTAAGTGATTGTCTTTCGGAGGAGGTCATATTTTGTCATGAATGGAGACTCACTAGCCTTTAGGTTGCATGATTTTGTTCTTCTAGCTGGCGATCTGCTGACCCAGTAAAATCTTTAATGCATCCTGTACACTTGCTAGCTGTTGCTCCAGAGTGGCACGTCTTTCTATTTCATAATTTAAAGTGGCCCGCAAATCTGTTAGTGTAACATTTTCTTTTGCTAGACCGATTGGCATGACCTGACCTGGAGGTATCATTCTGAGAGAAGATAATCAGCAGTTTCTGAGACAATGGGTTTGAGAATTCAATTCCCACAGACGGCGCCAAATATAATAGCCTAATTCTAGAATTCAGACTTTTCCTTTATACCAGATTTAATCAGAACGATAATAATAATTAACACAAAAGTTTAACGTGGAAAATCGTTAAATAGGCTAAAAACCATGACCTCTCTTGAGAATTTTAGAAAGAGAGAGATGTTATTGAGAATGCTAGCTATTACAAGATGTTCTGTAGAGACTTTCTTGGTCGGTTAAAAGTCCTCCTTCATCTTGAATTCTCTGGTCCTATTTATAGGTCTTATATTATGACTGTTTAACGACTATTAAGATTCGTGATGACAGACGTTACAAAATATATGTTAGATACTCTTTGACTAGATTGTGTAATGGATTGATCCTACTTATCTTGTAATGGCTATATTGATGAAGTTCTGCCTGTTGACTCGAACTATTGGTGTAGAGGTCAAATATTGAATACCGGATACATCTTTAATAGTGCTTCATGTATGCGAAATAGTTTGTGGATAAAGCATGAGTCTGAGATACGAAATAAGCTATTACAAGATGACTTTCAACCAAGAACACGAGGACGAGTGGTGTTGGTTGAGAAACTCGTGGTGTATTTTCTTCCTGATGTTGCTATCTTATTTTTGACTGTGCCACGTGCTCTGTTGGTGAGGTCAAAAGTTTATATGTTGGCCGATGATGACTCATGAGTCTGAGATGCAGAATAAGCCAATATACCATTTCCACCATTTTCTACAAACCAAAAACACCCTAAGTGTAGGTATAAGTATGTGACTTGTATGTGTGAAATACTAGGAAACCCCAAGAGGGTATAAGGGCAGAAGATCGAGTTGTTGATTAAGGGATTAAGTATGGTAAGGGGATGAAGAAATGGCCTAAGTTCTTTTAAGAGAACAAAGATTGGGAGCTTGATTTAGTGTTTATTAATTATTCATCTACGAGATAGAGAGGCAAGGGAGATTGCAAAGGAAGCGAGACGGAGAAAGAGAAGCCTGGATAGTAATAAACATGAAATGAGAAGAACAAATTTTGGGACATTGTAATATTTTTGTTGTTGTTATGATAAAAATAATCCGTAAGGATTATTTGATTATCTATCTATCTTTAAAAATAATCTATCTTGCATCTATCTGTATTTTAACATTCCCTTGTAGCCTAAAGTGTGTTTGTATCCGAATGTCTTCTTTATCTAAGTGAAGCGTATAATGTGATATATTTGTTTAGCCCAGATTCTAATAACATCTCCAAAAATACAGTGTGATAGATTATTATCTTCGATACAACTTCAATCTCCTCGTGTTATAAGGATTAGATATTCGCTCTCCATGTACAGTGGCGAGATTACAGGATCCAAGGCAACTTTTTCTAACAATGACAAATAGACCTTCCCAATTTTCGGCCAGTTTTCTAGCATTGACTTCTTTTCTATGCTTGGGAACTTTTAGGTGGACGAGATCATTGATTTTGAACTCTCTATGACG
Source organism: Kingdonia uniflora (assembly GCA_014058105.1). Taxonomy (NCBI): domain Eukaryota; kingdom Viridiplantae; phylum Streptophyta; class Magnoliopsida; order Ranunculales; family Circaeasteraceae; genus Kingdonia; species Kingdonia uniflora. Next base: position 918,317 of record JACGCM010000857.1, read on the forward strand.
AACTCGCTTGGTATAAGATCGGGATAAAGCTTGATGGTATCTTCCTAAATTCATGATTGCTCTGTCTCTAGTCTCCTCAATTTAATTAATGTTACATGCCAACTAGAATTCATTTTCTTCATCTGTCATTGTATGGTCGCGTAATGGGTAATGATATTGAGTAGGGATGATTGCTCATGTACCGTATGTCAGGAGGAACGACGTGTATCCTGTTGATACCCGAGGTGTTGTGCTATATGCCCATAATACATGTGGTAAATCCTGGACCCAATTACCGTTCTTCTCTGTTAGGCGCTTCTTAATTTTATCCACAAAAGTACAATTGGTGATTTCAGCCTAATCATTTTCTAGCGGGTAATATGGATTCGAGGGAGAATGAATGATGTTGTGCTAATTGTGATGCTCAACGACTCTGGAGCCAATGAATTAAGGTTCATTATTGATTCTGATGAGATGGGGGTAGCCAAATCGAATGATGATATTTTCCCATATAAACTTGATGACTTCGTCTTCTCGTGTGTGACATAGAGCGACTACTTTCACCCATTTGGTGAAGTAATCCGTTGCTATGAGGAAGTACTTCCTTTTGCCTGGTGCAGTGGGAAATTCTACTACGAGGTCGAGGGCCCATCCTTTGAATAGCCAAACAACGTTGCTAAAATGGAGTTACAGGGCTGGAGCTCAAATTCGGGGGTCGGATCGTTAGCAGGCATCGCACTTGCTTGTAAGATCGATGGCTTGAGTTTTTATTTTAGGCTAGAAGACTCTTGAGTAAGAGCTCGATTGGCCAAAGAATGTCATGTGGCATGGGAACCACAAGTGCCTTTGTGAAGTTCCTCCAAAAAATTGTGTGCCTCTTTGTTTGATAAGCATTTGAGGTGCGGTCCTGTGACCAAAATTTTGCAAAGGATACCGTTGTCGATGACATATCATTTAGCATTATTAAGTATGTGTCGTCGTTCAGTAAGATCTTTAGGAATTTTCTCGTCAAACTTGTTATGAGGATTGATATATGTGAGAAAATATTATCTTCAATCGTCTTCGTCCTCTTCAATGCCCCTAATTTAATAGAATTTGAGCTTATGATGTTAATGTTGGGAGTAGATAGTATTTCGATCTTAAGATAACGAGCTTCTGTGCGGAGGGCTTCTGCCAAATAGGCCAGGGAATCAGAATGTCTATTTTCCCCATGCGATAAATGTCTAATAGTAATCCTCTTGAATCTGCACAATCTGTCGGCTACTGAAGCTGCATAATCAATCATCTTGCCGTTCTTCTAAAACTTTTCCGTGTAATGGTTCACAATAAACAAAAAGTCCGTATACACAGATAACTTGGGAGCTCCAATCTCGAGAGCCATATCTAGACCATGAATCATTGTTTTGTATTCAGCCTCGTGGTTGGTAGCTTCAAAATTGAGTCTAATTGCTTTTTCGATCATATCATTGGAAGGTGTGATAAGCCCGATTTTGATGCCTGATCCTGTAGGTCCAGAAGATCTATTTGTTAAAAGACGCTATCCCTTTTGAGTTATCCAGTCTAACTTTTCTTCGAACTGTTCTTCATTAGTATCCATACTGTCTTCTTTCCAGTCAGGATCTTCTGCTGGGAAGTCGGCAAGAAAATCTACTACTGCTAAAACCTTTTCAGAATGTCGTGGTTTAAAACGGATATCATGTTCGCCAAGAATGACAGACCATTGTTGTACTCGTCTGGATTTTTCTCGTTTGGATAAGATCTCTCGCAAAGGGTAATTTGTCATTACTCGAACTAAGTGGGCTTTAAAATACTATTTTAATTTTTACGATGTGTATACGAGAGCAAAGTACAATTTCTTGATCTTGGTATACCAGGTTTTTGCTGGAGTGAGAGTTTTGTTGAAAAAGTAGACAGGTTTCTCCGTCTTCTCATCAAGTCAAATGAGAATAGAACTTAATGATTAAACGGTAACTGCAAAGTATATGGTGAGTTTTCCCCTTCGTTAGATGCACTCATCACTGGTGAGGTACCCAAGTAACATTTGAGCTCCTAAAATGCTATTTTGCACTCTACTGTCCACTCGATCTCTGGATCCTTCTTAAACTTCTTTTTTGTTGTTCTTTAACGTAATTGGTTGACTAATCATCGACATCAGTCTGAAGACTTTGAGACAAAATGATTTATTGCAGCAATCTTGCCTGCTAACTTCTGTACGTCTTTCTTTTGTTTATGGAGAAGGCATAGACAATAGTGCACGAATACGATCTGGATCAACTTCTACACCTTGCTTACTGATCAAATGTCCCAAGAATTTGTCTGACTGGACTACGAACTGGCATTTGTTAGGATTGAGTCTCATCTTGTAGAAATGGAGAATGTCAGAAGTAGTGTGCAAATCTGTAATATGGTTCTCCTTCTTAAGGCTTTTACGCAATATATCATCAATGTAGACTTTCATCGTTATTCTAAGGTGATCTTTGAACATCTATGTCATTAATCACTGATAAGTGGCTCCAACATTCTTCAGACCGAATGGCATGACCTTATAGTAGTATAGGCCATGTTTTGTAATAAAGTTTGTTTTCTCTTGATCATTAGGTAGGAGAGGTATTTGATTGTACCCTGAAGCGACATCCATCATGGATAGGAGTTCATATCCTGTAGTAGAATCAAAGAGATATTTTATAATAGGAAGTAGAAAACTTTTCTTTGGAGTATGCTTGTTGAGGTCCGTGAAATCTACGCATACTCTGATCTGGCCATTCTTCTTTGGTACTGCTACAATGTTTGAGATTCATTTGAAATAATTGGCTTTCGAATAAAACTAACATTAATGAGCTTATCAATTTCTCTACTGACTTCATTGCAGAGTCTTGGTGCTAGAGTCCTCTATTTTTGTTTAACGGCTTCAGCTTTATCTTTCAAATTAAGCTTGTGGCAGGTCAAATTGGGATCGATGCCTGCATTGTGTGAAAAGTCCAAGCGAAGACATCACTGTTGTCTTTAAAGAATTGGATAAGAGTATCTCGTTCTACTGTGGACAGAAGGGTGCCAATATATGTTCCTTGCCTATCCATACTGATTTCGATGTATTCAATGATTTCTGTACTTGGCAGCTGGCTTTCTGCAGAGTTTACTCTAAATTTTTTTATAATATTCTTTTTTGTTTTCTGTAATTATTATGCGAGTTGTGGCTGTGAGGGCTCTGATTCGATGGCAAAAGAGTTTTTGCATGCTCGAGCTAGCTTTTGGCTTCCTTTGATTTTCTAAATACCGCCCTCCCATTCAAATCGCAGTGCAAAATGATAGGTCAATGGAATAGCTCACAAGTTATGTAACCAGCAACATCCGATGATGCTCAAATAATAGGATTTTGCATTGATTATATAAATGACAACGTCAACTGTTGTTGGTCCTGCCGTAATAGGAAGTATTATCTTTTATATACGTTCTTCTTTAGAACCATTAAACCCACAGATGTCAATACTGCTGGGCTACACCTTATCAGCCAGTCCCATCTGATCAATCGTGCTCTGAAAAAGCAATTTTATAGTACTACCAGTATCTATCATCATCGTTGAAGGACCACGTTTCTCATTTTTAACATGATCACCAAAGCATAATGGCGAGGATAGTTGACATGACGAACATCACAGTTGTCAAAAGAAATTCCTATTCGTTGAGAGCTTGATACGGGGAGTAAACAAGCTTTTTTATCTTTCATTGATAGGTCATAACATTGGTTGGCATATCATCTTTTTCTTCGGTTTTATTAGTTGACGATCTGGGTCTCAACAAAGTGGCTGAGGGATATATGGTATAAATGTTTATGCCCTGCTGGTTCTTGGATTTGAATGGCTTCTGTAGGAAGTTTGTCATTCACATTCTTGTAACACTCAACGTCTACAATGTATTCATGCATTCATCCATCTGCAAAAATATATTCCAACGGTCGCTGTAAGGCAAAACAATGTTCTATCTCATGAAGTCTGACCTTGTGATGAATGCAATATGGTTTGATCTCAATGAATTGGTGATATTCTGCATTGTGAAAAAACCTTTCCTTCTGAAGTATAGGATAAATCCTGGTTATGGTTATATTTATTTTAGGCTACTGCCCTTCTGAGGTTGTTCGTCATTAGATTTTTTTTTTCCTATCTCCTCCCTAATCAGCAATACAATAAGAATTTCGGCTCGTTGATTGATCTCGAAATGTTAATGTTGACTTCTGAGTTTTCTGCCTGTCAGACACCATTCTTTCAAGGTCGATATATTTGTTGACTTTTTGGATCATGTCCTCCAGAGTTGTTGGCTTGTTTAAGACGAGGTAGTCCTTCGCCCTTCTATCGATGAGTAAAGCATTGGCGAAAGCTGAAATAGTAATCTTTTGGTAGAGCCGATCTACTTTTCGAGCTAACTCCAAAAATTTCTCAGTGAATGTCTCGAGCTTCTCTCCGGGTATCTGCTTAAGGTTGAAAAGAGAGTATAGATTCACCTATTTGTCTCTATTGTACGAGTTATTCTTAACAAAAAGTTCTCACAACTGTTCAAAAGTTGTGATGGATCCTTCGGGTAGTGTGTAGAACCATCCTAGGAGTTTACCTGATAATAAATCTCTCGTACTATAATGGCCTCGGCCTATCAGGCTCGAGTAATGGGTTTTTATGTTATTTGAATCAGGTCCTGTATGGCTTTATGATTCCTTTATCCTTCTTTCAAAAATGGGTCATGAATGTATTACAGTGTTACCCTGCCCAGCTAAATAGGAATGTATATGAGATGATGAGGGTATGTGAGGCATTGAATGTTAAATAGAGATAGGAAGGGACTGCCAAGCAGTTCAAAGCCAATGATATGCTAAAAATTGATAAATGGGAATATGTCAAAGGTCGAAGTAGTAGGTATCTGTATAGTGATTCATCTAGGCTAAATTTTTTTGACTTTAAATCTGCGGGACCATAGAATGACCATCTTGTATGGCTAGGGGGTAGCTGTATGCAGGTTCCTGATGAACCAGTGCTCATTCAAAACCATAAATATTATAACCCGAGTAAGTATCATTGATCAATCTTCGACTAACCATTGTTATGTTTTTGAGTTGTTAAATAATGTTATGCTCCTTGTTTTGGCAGAACCCAATCCTTCATCGGTGCCTGATAATACTAGCTTATTCGATTACGTTGCTCGAGATCAGGACGGGTAAAAGTAGGTACTTGGTGAGCTAGGTATCCGTAGGGATAAAAGGATAGATTCCATAGTACCCAAGGTTTAGCGATCTCACAAGAATCGAGCTATGGCTGAGAAGAAAGTTTGGTTGACAGTTGATGATGTTACTAGTTTTCCCCCTCCTGTACCTAAAAACATGAAATGGACTACTTAGAGGTTAAAAAAGTCATCTCTGCAGAGTACGTCTGCTACTGCGGTGGTGGATACGGAACAAGAAATCGTAAAACCTATTTCTGGAGATATGGAGGAGAGACAGGAAGTGATTGTGGTTACTCCTGTAAAAGTTGAGAAGAACATGATAAAGAGGAAATGACATAAGGATTAGGGTAGCTCTCATACTAATCCTCATGCGGCAGCCAATATGAGAGAGCTGGAGCAGAAATACTGCTTGGTGGCTGGGACCGATCCTAAGAAGCTTGATGAAGAGTATCTGGAACATACTTTCGCGGTATGTGTTTGAAATCTTTAACTGTCATTAATTTGAACTAAGAGCTGTTGTTATGAACTTGTGTTTGTGTATATTTTGTACTAGCAACTCTCAATGTTGCTGAAAGGGGTAACGAAATGTCTTGATAAGTGGGGCCAAGAGTTTGGGGATCTTAATCTGAAGCTTAATGCTCAATCGGCTCGTATTAAGGAGCTCAAATCTGAGCTTAAGCTAAAGAAAGATAAGAGAGCTGAAGATGCTAAGGCAGCTGCAGAGTTCACAAAAAAGTATAGAGTATTGGTAGAGCATAATGACGTTATGTCAAAATCAGTCAAGGCACTAAAAGTAGAAAGAGATCACTTTGTCCAATCTTATTATAATTTTGGATTCACTAAAGTTGACATAGAACTAGATCGATCTTGGAAATACGATGAAATAAATTTTCCTGCTGAGGTAGAAGGTGAAGTTGAGGCCGAGGTTGCTGACTCGACCAATGTATCTGTTATACAACCTGAACCAACTGTAGCAGCTAAAAAGACATTACATCCTCTCTATGAGGTAGAAATTAGCAAGACCTCTTAACCAATCTGTGATGCTTTGTCTTCGATCTATATAGATCATTTTAAATCTGATGAGAGTGTATTCTGTGGGATCGTAAACTGTTAATTTTGATGGAGGTTGCTTAGTATGATCTTTTTGAATGTCTGCATGATAACACAATATTTGTAATTTGTGTCAGAGGCAGAGCGATTGATCAAAACTAATTCCGAATAGGAGAGAACGTTAAGTAGAGCGAAGGATTCCGTGGCTCATATTTAACAGGTACTTAATAAAACTGAATATGAGATAAGGCAATTTAAATTTAATTTAGAGAAAACTTTTAAGGAGTTATATGACCTCCCGTATAGATATGCAAAGATAAAAATAGAAAAGGATGAGGTATTAAGAAAGGAAGAGAAAAGGGGTATATTAGTTCGAAAACCAAAAGAGTTAACCTGTTTTAACGACCCGAGTGATAAGGCTAGGTGTCAAGGTAAGCTAATAGCCTTGACATTATATTTCGAGGTCGAAGTAGATAGTGAACGAGGTTTTAAAGAAGCTTATGAAGGAAAGGGTTGTGGTTCCAGACCCAGCTCGAGTTATGTTTTTAGCTCAAGAAGTACGTAATCGTTACAATTTAGTGGCGAGAAATTGTTCAGCTCGAGCTAGTGTGTCTGTGGTATGGGGCGATATAGAGCCTTTATCTGATGTGCTTAGCTTTATGTAGGATCGAAGGGCCATAAGACTTGTCTTTTTCAGGATAAGAAGAGAGCAAATAGATATTCAACAATAATTAGAGAGTGAGTTAAAGGAGTTACAGGATGTGGTATCGTGACATGTTGAGCAAAAAATGACTTTAGCCACGCGATTATTAAAAAAAATGTTCGAATGAAGGTAGAAGTTGATTCAAGGGCATTAGGCGTATTGTAAAAAGAAGTGCGCCAACAGTTGCATAAGGTGCAGATGCAGTTAAAGGAGTATCTGCATCCATCGCGAGTACAAATCTCAGCTTGAACAGAACATAAGCATCATATTGAAAGTGTTATTGATTTTTATAGGGGAGAACTAGCGAGGGTAGAGAATGAATTTAGGAAGTTCGCAATAGAATATGGGAATGATTTTGATGTTGAGAATGTCAAGGCTGAAATATGTGGTTTACCAAAGTTGAAGAGCAAATTGTTGGTAAAAAAACCCATTCCTAGATCGAGGGAATTGTTATCGTAAGAGGCGGAGAAGGAGGTAGAGTGTCTGATACCCCGATTGCGGTGCAAACAACGCCAGCAGGAGGTGATGACCTTTATAGCTCCTATAGATGTTCAAGTAACGAATAGAAAGAGTCCAAGAGATAAAGGGCAGTCCTCTCATATCTCAAAGAAGCAAAAATAGGGTATTCCAATTTTTGTACCAGCCATGCATATGTGTTAGATCTTTGTATACTATATTTTTTGTGATAAATGAAATATGTTCTCTGTGATGATAAATAGAACGATGTATCGATATTACTCAAATATCATGTTCCAGAATAAACTTGTTAGCTGTAATATGAAATCTATCTGTATATGCGGACTATTATAAATGTTATAAATGTGAACTGTCATGACAGTTAGAACTGGTAGTTGTCCAAAGTCAATGTGACGCATTGCGTGTTTGAAACGAATAATTGAACGCTGAACTAAATTCGTGTCAGGGGGCACTAAAGAGTGCTACTGAATTAAAATAAAAAGCGAAGGTAAAGATATCATAAAATCGGAATACAGTAATTCGTTTGACTGACAACCTACAACTGAAAGAGGCTGAACTAGCCAGTCTACTAGAAAAGATAGAAAGACTAAAGGAAGTTATAAGGAAAAAAGGATGTTGAATTGTTGGGTACTTCGGGACAAATTAGTCAACAAGGGGCGGAATTGATATCCGCTCAAACTTATATTACAGAATTACTGACAGGATTAGAGGAAGAAGAAAATAATGCGAAAGGATTGCAATTTCAGGTAAATATGCTGGAGGCGGAGATAGCTGACATGTGAGTAATTATTATAGAGGCAAAAGCTCATGCTCGAAAATACGAGGTCATATGGTTGGTTGCTGATGTTGTTATATGAAAGATAAAAGAGGCCCGTAATAAATAGAACAAAAAACATAAATGAAGCTTGGAACAAGGTATCTACTCCAGGGTATACCATACAGTTGTTGGGGTTAGACATCTTGGAGTATCAATCAGAAAATGGGAAATTGTGTGATGCTAAAACTAAGTTCGATGCAGATCTCTGTAAAGCTGAAATATGTCTTGACAAAAGAAAGATAAATAGAAGTTATTGCGAGGATGAAGTGGAGGGATCAATGTCTATTATTTATCATATGGACGAATTCATGACAGTGCTGGAATCTCAGAATGTTGTGACGTTGAATAAAAAATGAAAAGTGGATGAACGCTGCCAAAGTTTGGAAGCTATACCAAAGAAAACTCAAGGAAAACTTAGTGAGCTTATTCTTTCTAAAAAGGTGAAAAGTAAAGCAGGTGATGTATAAGAAAGAGATATGACAGCAGTTATTTCGTTCATTATATCAGAGTTCAATAGATTGGGAGTAGAAAGTTAAACTGTATATGACAGTTTAGTTTCCAAAGGTGTGAAATGAGGTTGGTTCGCTCAGAGTACCTAGATCCCATGGTGTCAAGAATTGGAGTTCTGAAAGAAAGTAAGATTAGGGAAGGAAAATAAATTATTACTAGGAGAATGCCAGAATTTATGTATGTTTGTCTATATGGGGAAAGTTTACGTACTTCTAGCCGGCCTTCATGCAATAGTTCAAGTAACAGCTCTAGTGAGCAATGAGGAGCAGTGTGTGTTTAGGAGGGATGATTCATACTAAACGAATGAAAATATAGTAGATACGGTATATTAAAATAAGACTTCTGATAAAAAGAATGATCTGTACTAACCTTGTGATGAACCAACTATGATGTATGAGTTGGATATCTGCTTTATAGAATGAATCCCAAGGCTTTCGTATAGTAGATGGCTGGTTTTGCTGAGGCAATAAACGTTGAAGAACATAGAAGATCGGTTTGGCTGAAGCCACAAATGATCTGTAATGTAATAGAGGATTAGTTTGGCTAAAGCAACAAACGATCTGTAATGTTATAAATGATCAGTTTGGTTAAAACAACAAACGACCTATAATTTAATAGATGATCATTTTGGCGAAAGCGACAAATGATCTCTAATGTAATTGAGGATCAGTTTGGTCTAGACCGTGAATTACTGCTTCATATTCAGCCTCATTATTTGAAGCTTCGAAATTGAGACTAATTGTTTTCTCGATCCTGTGATTAGAAGGAGTAATAATTAGGATTTCAATGCCTGATCTCGCAGGGTTGGCAGACCCATCAGTTAAAAGACACCATCCCTTTTGAGTTATCCAGTCTAACTTTTCTTTGAACTGTTCTTCATTAGTATCTGTACTATCTTCTTCCCAGTCAAGATCTTCAACTGGGAAGTCTACGAGAAAATCTGCTACTGCTTGTCCTTTTTCAGAATGTCGTGGTTCGAAATGGATATCATGATCGCCGAGTTATCGACCATTATTGTACTCGTATAGATTTTTCTTGCTTGGATAAGATTTCTTGCAAATGACAGTTTGTCATTACTCGAACTGAGTGGGCTTAAAAATATTGTTTCAACTTTTACGACGTGTAAACGGGAGCTAAGAGCATTTTCCCGTTCTTGGTATACCGAGATTCTGCTGGAGTGAGAGTTTTGTGGATGAAGTAGGCATGTTTCTCCGTCTTTTCACCAAGTCGAATTAGAACAAAACTTAATGATTCCTCAGTAACTGCCTGATAGATGGTGAGTTCTTCTTCTTCTTCTGTAGGTGTACTCATAACTGGTGGTTTACCTAAATAATGTTTAAGTTCTTAAAATACTGCTTCACATTCTGTTATCCACTCGATCTCAGGATCCTTCTTAGATTTATTTTTCGTTGTTCCTTCACGCAATAGATTGAATAACCATCGACATCGACCTGAAGACTTTAAGACAAAATGATTTATTACAGTAATCTTGCCTGCTAACTTCTGGACATCTTTTTATATTTTTGGAGAAGGCATAGACAATAATGCACGAATACGATCTGGATAAGCTTCTATGCCTCGCTTGCTGATCAAATGTCCTAATAATTTGCCTGACTAAACCCTGAACTGGCACTTGTCAGGATTGAATCTCATCTTGTAGAAATGGAGAATTTTGAAAATTATGTGTAAATCAACTATATGGTTCTCATTTTTAAGACTTTTACATAATATATCATCAATGTAGACTTCAATCATTTTCCTGAGGTGATCTTTGAACATCTGTGTCATCAATCTTTAATAAGTAGCTCCAGCATTCTTGAGACCAAAAGGCATAACCTTATAGCAGTACAAGCCATGTTCTGTAATGAAAGCTATTTTTTCTTGATCGTCAGGTAGTAGATGTATTTGATTGTACCCAGATGCGACATCCATCATGGATAAGAGTTCGTGTCCTACAGTTGAATCGAGCAGATGGTTTATGATGGGAAGTGGAAAACTATCCTTTGGAGTACGTTTGTTGAGGTCCGTAAAATCCACGCACACTCTAATCTTGGTGCTAAAGTCCTCTGCTTTTGTTTGACGCATTAAGCTTTATCTTTCAAATTAAGCCTATGGTAGGCCAGAATTGGATCAATGCCTTGTATTTCATGAAACGTCCAAGCAAAAACATCACTATTGTTTTCAAGGAAATGGATAAGGGCATCTCATTTTTTTGTGGGCAAAAAAGTGCAAATGTATGTTCCTCGATTGTCCATACTGATTTCAACGTACTCTGTGATTTCTGCACTTAAAACTAGTATTCTGTAAAGTTTACTGCAAAGTTTCTGTCATGCTCCCAGTTGTTTTCTGTAATGCTATGCGAGTTGTGGCTTTGATGGTTCTGGTATGATGGCAACCAAATTTTTACATGCTCGAGCTAACTTCTGACTTCCATTGATTTCATAAATGCTGCCATTCCATTCAAATCGCAGCACCAAATGATAGGTCGATGGAATGGCTCGCATATTATATAACCAGCAGCGTCCCATTATCCCCAAATAATGGGATTTTGTATTGATAACATAAAATACAACGTTAATTATTGCTGGTCTTGCCATAATCGGAAGTATAATCTTTCTTACACGTTCTTCTCGAGAACCGTTGAATCTATAGATATCAATGTCACTGGGTTATACCTTGTCAGCCGATGCCATCTGATCAATCGTGCTTTAAAAATATAGCTCAATAGAACTACCAGTATCTATCATCATTGTGTGAAGTACAACGTTTCTCATTTTTAACATGATTACCAAAACATCATGGTGAAGGAAGTTGACATGACGAACATCACAGTCAACGAAATAAATTCCTGTGCGTTGGAACCTAGATACGGGAAGTAAACAAGCTTATTTATCTTTCATGGAAAAGTCATGACATTGGCCAACCCATCATCTTTTGCTTCTGTTCGATTTACTGATAGCCTGAGTCTCAATGAAGTGGCTGAGGGATATATGGTATAAATGTTTTTCTCCTGTCAGTTTTTCAATCTGCATGGCTTCTATAGGAAGTTTGTAACTCTCATTCTTGTAACTCTCAACGTCCACAATGTATCAATGCATTTGTCCATCCATAAAAATATACTCCAACAGACGTTGTAAAGCAAAACAGTATTCCGTCTCATGATGTCAAACTTTGTGGTGAATGCAATAGGGTTTGTTCTCAATGGGTTGGAGATATTGTGCATTGTAAAAAAACTTATCCTTTTAAAGTATATGACAAATGTTGGCTATCGTTACATATATTATGGGAAGACAGGGTTTTGGCAAGTTACTACCCTACCGAGGTCGTTCATCATTAGATTTTGTTCGCTTCCTGTCACCTTCCTAATCAGAAGCACGGTTAAAATCTTGGCCCGTTGATTGATTTCTAGCTGTTAATGTTTATTTTAGAGTTTTCTGCCTGTCAGACACCATCCTTTCGAGATTGATATATCCGTTAACTTTTTTGATCATGTCCTCCAAAGTTGCAAGTTTGTTTAGGATGAGGTACTCCTTCGCCCTTCCATCGACGAGTAAAGTATTGGTGAAAGCCGAAATTGTAATCTTCTGATCGAACTTATCTACTTTTCGAGCTAACTCCAGGAACTTCTTAGTGAATGTCCTGAGCTTCTCCCCTGGCATTTGCTTAAGGCTAAAAAGATAATATAAATTCTCCTCTTTGTTTATATTGTGCGTGTAATTCTTGACAAAGAGTTCTTGTAATTGCTTGAAAGTTGTAATGGACCCTTCAGGTAGCGTGTAAAACTATCGCAAGGGTTCGCCTGATAAACTGATAGGAAAGAGCCGATATAAAATGTGATTAGATGTTTAATGTAAGCCTAAAATGTCCTGGAACTCTTGGACGTGCTCCACTGGATCAGTCCCTTTATATTTTTGAATCTTCGGAGTATGGATCCCGGTGGGGACCTCGCCATCCAATAGCTCCTATACGATCGGGCTCTTCTATAATCTGTTGCAGATTCCTTTGGTGGTATGAGTCTTTGCTTGGAGCAGTTCTTTGATTCACTTGTCAACATGCCCCTGAGTCACATATTGTCGAGCTATAGTGGTTGGGCGTGTAACACGTCCTTTTTCAGGATTGTAGTCGTCACTCCCCTCACTTAGAGGATCCTTCGTTGGAACTCGAACTCTTCGTGGTGGATTCTCAGTTTGTCTGACTCCTGCAATGCTGCCATCTACTTCTTGGTGGACTTCCCAGATCGGGATAGGCTCTATTTCTCACTGATGATGGTTGGATCGAAGTGCACTTCCTAAGTTATTACTTTTGGGTGGAGGTCTAATTATGTCATGAACGGAAATTCATGAGCCTTCTAGTTGTACGCCTTTGTTCTTCTGGGTGGCGTTCAGATGACCCTGTAAAACCTTCAACGTAATGCTAGTTATTGCTCCAGAGTGGTATGCCTTTTTATTTTAGAGTTCAAATTAGCCATCAGCTTTGCTAGGGTGGCATTTTCTTATGTTGGAGTAACCGACGTGATCTGATTTAGAAGAGCCATCTTGAGAAATGATAATCAGCAGTTTCTGAGATAATGAGTTTGAGAAATTTGGTTCCCACAGACGGTGCTAAATGTAATAACCTAATTCTGGTACTCAGACTTAGCCTTTATACCAAATGTGTAGTGAATAATAACTAATAAGATAATTTAGCGTAGAAAATCTTTGAATAGGTTAAAAACCATTACCTCTCTTAAGGATTTTAAGAAATAAAAGATGATATTATTGAGATTGCTAGCTTATTACAATGACCATTCTGAGTATTTGGAGAGCTAGAGTGAGGATTCCTCTATCCCTCATCTAGAATTCTCTGATCCTATTTATAAGCCTTATAATATGATCGTTTGACGACCATTAAGATTCTTAATGATAGACGTTACAAAATATAGGCTTGATTATTCTTTGACCAGATTGTGTAGCATTATGATCTTCGTTGCTGCATAACGGCTTTATAGATGACTGTACATTTGCTTAACTCGAACTGTTGATGCAGAGGTCGAAAGTGATGATTCAAACTTAGGGATACTGAATATGTCTTTAGTATTGCTTCATGTATGTTGATGAGGTCGAGGATGAAGCATGAGTCTGAGATGCGAAAGAAGTTTTTACAAGACGGGTCTCAATTAAGAGTCTGAGGAGCATCATGGGCAAGTGGTGTTGGTTGAGAAACTCGCACTGTAACTGTTTCCAAATGTTGTTGTCTTGATTATGATTGTGCCACGTGCTTTGTTGATGAAGTCGAAAGTTCATATGTTGGTCGAAGATGATGCATGAGTCTGAGATGCGGAATAAGCCACTACACCGGCTAATAAACTTCATCTTATGTAATTATGCCATAATTTCTTAACATTAAAGTCCCATTGAAATTCAAGAATGCAATATTCTAATTAAATAGTTCTGCCCTTTTTAACACCAGCTTAGTCAAAATCTTGAAAATAAGATACATGTCAAATGTCGAACATAATTTAAAGGGCCATCAGTTGAGGCAATTGAATGTCTTTAACAAATTTAATATTTTGATGTTCTAATGTCTATTTTATTAAGATAATTTCAAATGAGCAGATGTCTGCTTATGCAAAAGAGTTCTCAGGTTCTAAATGACTTGATTAAAGTTTGCATGATTTGTGCCACTAGATGCCTATGAACAAATACCTTTAAATCGGGAATGGTGTTTGGCGATTAAATAAAAGTCTACTTGGGAATTTGATTTTACATGTGATCTCACCAATGCTGATTGTTTTTGCAAGGCGAGGACTTATTTCTTCCCTGTTGTCTGCTCTACATTCCCCAAAGGAAATTGTTCTAGAGGAAGTTTTTATCGTATTGTAGTTTTTCCAGTTTCACTAATTGTGATCATGATGATACTAAATTATTGCAACATGTTATTTAGTAATTATTGGCTCATTTTTTTGCTTATTCAAATTCTTCCTTTTTTAAATACCATAATAACTTTCATTTCCCTATTACAAGTTTCAAACATGCTTCATATTATAATCTCCACATTGTAGTTTAGCTCGTGTGAGCACGTCCAAAACAGACTCAAGAAGGAGTTCCACAAAACCTATCCTCATAATGTAAGTTGAGATTTATTATTTGCAGGAGAACCCGTGAATGTTAGTATCTTGGATAAAGAAGATTCAGTAATAACTCTCATCTTTGAAAGATTAGTGCAGTTGTGCAGACACCTCCTTACTACTAAACTTACCTGAGATGGAATTGACCAATTCAGTCGATTAAACGAGCAAAAAAAAAAGAAAGAGATGGATTTCAATTTTGGTTGTGACCACCAAATCGAAAAATGTTTTGGAGAAGAATTATGAGGTAGAAACAATTGGTGTCTTTGAATGGTTACGATCAACAAATAGGATAATTGTGTGTGTCCCATCATTATAATTCATTAAAAAGAGAAATATAAAGGTAATTTGAAGAGAGAGGGTAAACCTGTTATTACAAAATAGTAACTTTGATAGTAAACCGAACCGAACTAAATAGTTCGGTTTTTTAGGCTTCAGTTTCGGTCCCTAGACTAAGGAACCGAAAAGATTTAGTTTCTCCATATGAGGAACCGTAAAAACCTTAACCTAACCGATAATAAATATTATTAACAAACAATACTCTAAATGTATCTCAACCATTTATTACTCTATACATTTTTTATATATTAAAATTCCAAAATGTAGTATTATCAACTAAATGTTTAACTTAAACAATAACTTTACTTGTTTGATGGAATGTAAACCAAGAAACCGAACCAAACCAAACCAAATTTTTTGGTCCTGTTTCGATTTCAGTTCGTTTTATAGTGCGGTCGATTTTGATTTTTAAGTCTAGGAATCGAAGTTTTTGATTTTAATTTTGGTTCCAAACATATTCGATGGATTGGTATAAAATTTTAAAGTCTACGTGTCAATTGATTTTATAAAGAAGCAGGCTCCAGAGTCTTGTATTAGAGCTTCTCTAGCAGCGAGTGTGGGTTTGGGTATGAGTTCTGACACCCTGGCCCACCAAACCCACAACTCACACCCGACCTTTCCCAGCAGCTAGTGTGAGTTTCCTACGTGGAGTTTTTTTTATAATTTAGAGGAGATTAAAACACCGCGCGGTGTTCCTTTTACTGCGCGGTAAAAAGAATACCACGCGGGGTTCCAAACACCGCCGCATCAATAGTAAGTAAAACTCACTAGTAATTCGATTATTTTCACAATTTTTACATCTAGCTCTCTCTCAAAAATCCCATGGTAAAAAAATCTTTGAATTCCAACAAAATCAAAATGCATATGCCAGAGGGAGACCCACACCCCTGTATTTTGCCTGGGTTTAGAGGAACAAGAGATCCAGAGCATTCCGTAACTCCCTCGTGGTCCGAAAGGAAGAAAAAGCGAGTGTAATTTGAAGATGTCCAACTCCAAGATATACCAAACCCAACCAAAGATAACTTCCCGCGGAGGTGTATTATCCAACTCCCAGATGGAGTCAGTCACAACTATTACACAGGAAAGGAACTCACAGTAAGTTTTAGTGTAATTGTGAATTTTTTTTCCATAAATCATGTGTTTGACAAAATGCCTCAATGAACAGAATTGGGATTCGATGCGTATGCACGGTACATTCACTACGGTATTCAAAGTGTGGAAGGATATTGCCACAATTCCAGCTGTAAGGGACGCCATGGTAAATATTCTTGGGCAGTTTATGGATATACGCTTGGGAAATTCAGATAATCGACTAATTCAGGCGCTTACCGAGCGTTGGTGGCCGACCACACACACGTTTCTGTTCCCTTGTGCGGAGATAGGGGTCACTCCTCTAGATTTCACTATGCTGACATCATTGTCCATCGCTCGATATCTGACATAGGTGCCATATGATGATACATGGTCTATTTTATCCAATGCAAAGCAATTGCTCCCCCACATTGATTCCAGCCACATAAAGAGTGGGAACGTCAGCATTGCACATTTGTGGACGTACTTGACCATCGCAGCTGATTGGGAAGATGATATTACTATTGTTCATGCTTTTATCCTCTTCATGATGGGACATTTGTGGTTCCAAACGGCCAACGACACCGTCCCGCTTGGATATCTCGCGGCCGTGAACGATTTAGAATTTTTTGCCCAATAGGACTGGGGTTCTGTTATTCTTGCTTCCCTGTACCATGGTTTGGATACCGCAGTCACGACTGGGGGTGTCATCACTGGATTTGTGTAACTTCTTCCGGTACACTAACACTTTTTCCTTTTAGAAATCAAATATCTTTCAATAAATGTCTTAAATATAAATTCTTATTATTTTTTATGTTATTCCGAAATACAGTATTGGTTCTACGAGTATTGTGGGGTTGGTTACCCTATAGTTAAGGAAGAGGTAAAGTACCTGGCCTATCCGCTCCTCAGAGCATGAGAGAGGGGGAACAGGAAGAAAACAAATGACCAGGCGGCCAATCTGTTTATTATAGGCAAATACCATATTGATCACCGCACTGTTAAGATAATCACATGGGAACCTTGGTTCGATTCTGTAGTGTCTGAAACAGAAGACGTACTGAATGCAAAACTCATATCCCATAAAAGGATGCCACTTCAAGTACCAAACGAAAATTGCGAATATTACTTGGGAGATAGATGCTGGAGGCAGGTGACTGGCGAGGTGCGTATTTCTTTGGATCCTCCGCTTAGCATGTCGCTGCATATTAGTCCAGCGGCTTTACATGAGATAAGACATACCGGGTTCGTTGATTGTGAGCAGTTTGTGGTAGAGGAGGAGCAAGAGACTTACACCTCATACTGGGCTGAACAAACTTTCGAGGTAGGCCACATATTGATTGATTCCCAGAGGATGGGGAATCTAAATCTGTTCGGACCGACTGCACTCAGAGCTGGTATTACACCCGTGGTGGTTACATTAGCTTCGGTTCATAGCTTGTCCCAGGACTTCAGTTTGCCTGGCGAGGCGGAGGGGCCAGACCTGGGGTGGCACATAGAGTGGACAGGGCGGCGTGAGAGGCTCTCCATCACCTGTTTGAGGGACCCGCCACCCATGTCTTCCTCTTACGGCGCAGAGGAGCTACGACACCTCACCCATGGTATACGGCGACTCATCCTTGCAGAGTCTGCGCGGGACGCACAGAGGCTCCAGGAGGTGGATGATGAGCTTGCTATTACCCACAGGCAAATTGACAGTATAAATCATCAGCTATATGCCAATGTAAGTATTTTATTTATGTATTTATTGCGGTGTTTTTTCTTAATGTCATATTTATTTTGTCAAAATATTTATAAAGTTTTTTTGTCCCGTTCAGGACCTACAGCTGAGAAGGGGGCGTGACGTCTAGGTGATGCCGCTACCACCTGGAGGTGGCTCGAGGACGAGGCAGCGTGGATCTGGTCCGCGAACCAGGGGAGGCGGTACTAGCCGCAAGGGGCAGGGTACTGGAGATGATTCTGAGTAGATATAAGTATTTTTTTTTCTTTTTAGATGATGTAGAAGCTCAGCTTTGATTATGTAGATGATTCTGAATAGACGATATATTTGGAGGCGATGTTTTGGATGTTCTTAATGTTCATTAGCCATTATTATCTAATGTTGAAATTGACTGAAGTTTTTGTTGAAATTGACTATTTGTCTATTTGATTAAATTTGCACTGATGTGTTTTACATTTCTACAGACTATTTGGTGAAGTTTTTATGTTTTTGGTAGAGTTTTATCAATGTCTATTCGAACAAACTATTTGTCTGTTCGAATAAATTTCAACAATTTTGCACAATTTGTCACTGAACAGTATTATTCGAATAGAACCTAATTTTATTCGAACAAAATTATCACTGAGGTCGAATATAAACATAGATTTGGCGGTGAAATGAATACCGCGCGGTGTTCATTTCACCGCCAAATCTAGGGAAAAGACCCACAGCTTCTTCCGCTTTTACATTTCTCCCATTTTTATACCTTTCTCTTCCATTGGAAACTTATTCACCATCTGGTATTACACCCTTCTCTAAACTCCACAGCCTCAAATGTCTTCTTCATCATCCGATTCATCCATACCCAATCCTCCAGGTTTATCGTCGTCGTCCTCCGATGACGATCTTATATTTAATTGTGCGGCGACAATTTGTATTATGCACCAAACTGCAGTGAACATAGTAGTTGAAGAAGCAACTTCGAGTTACGACGGGAGTGTCATGGACCGTAAGGATAAGAGAAAGAAGCGAGATCACCTAATGGGGCATTACAACATTATACGAGACTACTTCAAGCCGAATTACACATATGAGCCATGAGAATTTTAGCGACATTTTTGTATGAGTAGAGACATGTTTATGCGTCTATTCGATGCAGTCGTTGCACATGATCATTATTTTATCCATAAACCCAACAACGGGGGTTATCATCGTACCAAAAGGTAGTCGTAGCACTTCGTTTTCTAAGCTACGGTGTTGCGGCAGATCTTTTTGATGAATATATCTGAATAGAAGAAAACACAACCTTGTTATGTGTAAAAATGTTTTGTGCTGCGGTTATAGAATTTTTTGGCAAGGAATATTTTCGAGCACCAAACGCGGCCGACGTCGAAAAGTTAAAAGCGATCGGAAAGTCCCAGGGATTTCTCGGCATGTTAGGAAGCCTTGATTGCATGTATTGGATATGGAAAAATTATCCCAAAGCTTGGCACAGTCAATTTACTGGTCATTACCCCAAAATGGCACTGATCTTGAAGTGGTAGCTTCACACAACTTTTGGATTTGGCATGTTTTTTTTAGGGTTACCAGGGTCTAACAATGATATCAATGTCCTGCAACAATCACATCTTTTCACCGATCTGGTCGATGGTATTGCCCCGCCTTGCAATTATACAATTGCTGAAAAATCTTATGATATGGGGTATTACCTAGTGGATGACATATACCCCAAATGGGGAATACTTGTCCAAACCATATCTAATTCGGTTACAGCAAAATAAAAATTCTTTGCTCAACAACAAGAAAGTTGCTAAAAAGACGTAGAATGGGCGTTTGGGGTTTTACAATCTCGGTTCAATGTTGTAAAAAATCTGATTAAATTGTGAGACCCCCAGGTTTCGAGCAATGCCATGAAGGCGTGCTTGATAATGCACAATATGATCGCCGATGAGGAACGAGGTACATTCCCATCATACTTAGACTACAATCCGGCCGAGCCCTCAACTATCGAAGGCGAACGGTTCGATATTGTACGCGAACGCGGAACAATAAAATCTTGTACATCGAAAATAAACCGGATTCGAACTCGAGAACTTTACTTTGATCTAAAAGATGATCTAATCGAGCATTTGTGGGTCGTGAAGGGAAATTTTCAAAATTAGTACTCCATTTCTTGTATTATTTGCGTGTTCTTGATGTAATTTAATACTTCTCTTAGTCGTACAAGTTTATTAAACATATTTTTTTAACGCAATACTAATCTTGTATTTGTTTTAACGCAATATTATTGGAAATAAACATTTCAAAAACAAACTGGAGAATTTTGAGCAGTACATTATTTAAACGTTTACATTATTGGTTATTAAACTACATTCTTGGATAAAAAACTTTTATATACAGCAAAGTTAAATTACATTTCATCACCACTTCAAGTACTTGGTCCGCCCCTCTTGGCCAGACATTTCATGATCTCAGCTTGCCTTTGCAGATAGTATTGCAATTGATGTCAAGAAAGAGTACTCAAGTCTTTCTCCATGATTTTGCGATCTTCCTTTGCTTGCTCCAAATCCATTTTAGCTTGCCAGTGTTGCATTGCTTATACTCTTCTTCTTTCCTTTTCTTCTTTCGCTTGTATCTTCTCCAACCGTAGTTCATCCAATATTATTTGGATATCGCTACCAGATGCAGTCACACCCTCCATTGTCTTTTGTGATACAAGGTTCTTTCTATAAAGTTTTTGGCCGATGGGCCTGCTTCCACCCTCATACAGCGAACCATCTAAGTCAGAATTTGGGCCTGCGAATTGAGATGTAGGTGGGCCGTCGGGGTCCTCCGATAGATTGTTTGATCTGAACGAGTTCCCCAGAGAAGAATAATCCGATGTTCTCATGGCTACATTTCTTGGTATATTCACCGCATGATTTAACCCATCATCCCTTAGGTTGGCCCATCGCGGTTCTCGCGCCAAAATCTTATAGGCTTCATGGTGTTTGAAGTCATTGTCGCCATTCAAGCCTTTATAGATTTTGTGTGCATCGTTTTCCTACAATTCGCAAAATTACCCAATACAAATAAATAACGTGTATATCCGCGAGAAATAATTGACATTGAGTTAAAAGAAACTATAACGTACCCGATCTTCTTGTATTTTTTCGCTGCTATTCCTAAATCGTTCTTGAGCAACTATCCCCTTGTACGCCACACATTGTACATTAAGGGCATACCACTTAGATTTGGTCAACCCACATGATCGTCGTGTGGGGCACTCGGGGTCTCTGTTAAAGGCAATGTTGACTTTTTGATAAAAAGTAAAACCATTTGTGCGACTATTTATTTGGACAGAAGTTGTTACCCACGCCCTTGGGAGACACGTAAAGTCTGCGTCCGTCCAATGCATTCCAGCATCATCCGTCTCGTCCAAAAACTCATAATATTTTGGCACTTGCACGTTTGGTCTTTGTTTTGCGGGTGCTCTTTTCTTTCTTCCTTTCCATTTTTATTTCTGGGGAGCCGTCATTTCAACAGGTATTGACGCATTTGCATCGCTTTGACTGTGCTGAGTAGATTCACCATGGAATAGATAGTTCTGAAAGTAATTTGGAGGTTGAAAACCTTGAGGTTGAGTAAACGGATAAGGTTGATAGTACGAGCTAAACGCCTGAGGTTGCGGTTGAGAGAGTGTAAATGGACTTTGATATTGTCCATAACTGGGATCCCCTTGCGACATGGTAAACGGAGGTGGGGCCTGTGATTGGAATTGAGGTTGAAATTGCGATGGGTTTTGGTAGAGGTATGGAGTGAATTGTGATGATGGGTGTTGAGCGAATGGTGTTGAAGGTGGGTTATGAGAGGATGGGGTCGACGGTGTAAAATTATTACTACTGGTGCCGGAGTTTACCATTTGAGGAGAGCGTATGGTTCTCCTCAGCTCCGCAATTGGGTTTGGGGAAGAAAAAGTTGTCAATGAGTGTTGATCAAAATAATTGAGTTTGGAGGTGTTTAGATCACCACGCGGTGTTCCTTTTACCACGCGGTAAAAAAATTACTGCGCGGTGATCTAAACACCGCCAAACTCAATTTTTTTTTAGTGTGAGTTCCTCTCACTCGGTTGAGTTCTTGTAACGCCAGGTCATCGAACTCACGCCCAAACAGTCGCTGCTGGGAGACGTATGAGTATGGTTTAAGTGTGTGTTTGCAAACCCAACTCAACCCACACCCGGGCTTCTGCGTTTGCTCTTACCGACCCGTAGTGACCCAAAATTTTAAAGTTGTACAGACAAATACCGAAATACCCAAAGAAAAATAGTGTCACTCTGTCCCTATCTCTCTCTAAATTTCTGGGAAACTCCAGGAAATCTCTCCTATTTAAATGCCACACACAATCTCTCATTTTGATTACAAAGAGAGAGAGAGAGAGAGAAGAAACTTAATATTGCATGACGAGTGCTTCGGAACTTTTCTACAACAGAAGGTCACGAAGGAACGAATTAGGGTTTGATTCTCCATCTCCATCTCCATCTCCATCTTTTGAACACAATCATCGTCGTCGTTATCAACCTCAACACCATTACCATCATCAGTTCCGTGATTGCGATCCGATTCGCCGATCTTCTTCTTTTATTAGCACCAGACATTTGGGCAACAAGCGAGTAAGTTAAATTTTTAATTTTCAATTTCTGATGAATTAGAATCACTCGCATTTGTGTCCTTTCCCGTAAAGAGAATCACACCGAGGTCTATTTAAGACCGGGAAGAGAATGAAGGGGTTATTAGAGTTATCTAGTAAAATATATTATACTTCCCAATGCATGCACCTACTCTTCCACCTATGGAAGATGCTCAAGGGAGGGAATATATTGGATTTTAATAGCTCTGTTTCATATCAACAAAATCTGGTTCATGGGGTCTGACTTAACCCCAGTTTGCTTAGCAAAACAATGTTTAGAATTCTACAAGTATAGATGCTCAGTTATGCGGATATACATCTTTTTTGCCAAGTGGTCAATCACATTTAAAGATGAGAACAGCAGTTTTTGGACATGATTAAATCATCAAAATTTTAGATCAATATTTGAGGAATTCAACCCAATTGAAGTAACTTCATTTCCAGGTATCATTTTTTTGTATAGGTAAGCAAGTCTTCTTTTATTGAACCCTTCGTTTTCATCAAGTATCAACTCAAAAATCCAGCTTAGTTCATGAGTATCTTCTTTTGTTTCGGAAAATGCGAGAAAATATCATTTTCCGGGTAGCGAAGTTATTTCATTGTGACTATTACGATCTGCAGTGATTTCAAATCGACCACGCTGCGTAGGACCTATTTGTTTATTGAGATTCCAGAGATCGATGCCAAGGGAAGCTTGCATTAGATTGTTATTTGCCACCTGGAATTGGATCATGGCCAGGCCCTAGCATGACTCTAAGAATGTTGGCTTTCTTATCGCTGATCACTTGGTTTGAGGCGAAGACCGGCTAGCAAATGTACTCTTCTCTATTTCTGATCGTGGAGTGTAGATTGGCGTAGGAGATAGGATAAAAGAACTGGTACTTAAGGCGTTGCCTCTTGGGGAGTAGTATTTGTATTGCCATTGTCAATAAATTTACTGGATAATTTAAGCATAATATAGTTTAAGCCACTTGTTGTTGACAGGTTCTGAAACGATGTCGCATTAGCTTTTGTAAGATAGAGGCAGTCCGTGTGTGCCACTTCTTGCGCTATGTAAGAGCCATCCCTATTAGGTGTTGGTTTGGACGTGGATCGCCTCTTTCTAACTGCACTGATGGGGCGTACTGCTTGGTCATCTACTTTGAACTTGCATATATCAACCAGCTTGTTATAGCCACTAGCCGATAGCTCCAAGTGTTGGACAACATCATACTCATCACACGTTGCTAGGCCTTCGAATGTGAACCTTGTTGACTTTGATCTTTGTTTCAATAGGGAGAATACGTCCTATGTGCCAAAGGCAAGAGAGAAAGTAGTTGACCTGGTGACTGTAGGTTTAGTGGTACAGTATGCCCCCTATGGGTAATCATCATTCAATGCTCTTGGATCTTATACAATCCTATTGAGTATACATATTAGCATTTTGTTGGTTGCTTTTTCTGTACCATTGCCAGGTGGGTAGCACAGTGTAGATTGAAGATGCTTGCTACCATACTCATTTGACATTGTGTTATGTCTGACAAATGCTGTTCATTTATCAGTAAGGATGAGCATAGGTACATGTATATCGAAACAACGTAACTATCATGGATGGTGTTGCCATTATCGTGTAGTTGGTATATGTAAGTGGGATTACTTGGGCACATTTGGTGAATAACTCCATCATGGCTAAGATCTAGACATGCTGTTTTGACGATGGGGGCATTGATGTTATCTTCCATAGAAGGTTCAGTAATCAAATACGGAAGGAAGCTGGGGTTAGGCCAGATCCCCGCCAGATTTCATTCATATAGAACTATTTACAGAAGAGGGAAAAATGCCTAGAGAATCAATCTACAGATACAAGCTAATTCAAATGGAAAATTACAAGGTAAACATATAGGATCTGTACAATGTAATAA
The DNA here is from genome assembly GCA_014058105.1 of Kingdonia uniflora. Lineage (NCBI taxonomy): Eukaryota > Viridiplantae > Streptophyta > Magnoliopsida > Ranunculales > Circaeasteraceae > Kingdonia > Kingdonia uniflora. Next base: position 942,840 of record JACGCM010000857.1, read on the forward strand.
TAAAGTCCTAGCTGCCTTAGTCGAGGATTTGTACCTTTACATCTGGGCTCATCGCTTTGGAGGTGCCGTGGAAGAGGGCATCGATAGGCTTAAATAAGCATGATGATTTCTTATTTATCTTTTGAGCCTGGTTGCAATCTGGTGGGAGTGTACCACTGCTTAAATATTGTTGGCAGGGCTCTCATCCGTCTGTTAGGTCATTGATAGATAAAGTTGTGATGGGTGGGCCGCTGCATTACAGACTTCACAATACTGTTGCAATGTATTTGCTTTGGTCGCCAGCCTCGATCTAGGGATGTTTAAGCTTGTTGCTCGCAACTATTTTAACGTACTGTTTCCAGTTCAGCCACCACCTTGTTGGTTCCTATGCACCAGATGAATATGTGATTACTCTATTTGTGGTAAAGCAGCCCTTCTATCATTGAAAAGCACTAATTGCCGTTGTTTTTTGTGCACTTTGGACTAATGTCTAAGTTGCTCGATGATGGAATGTATCTTAAACTGTTGGCGCAAAGTTGGGAATCATGGCGCCTGTAAGACCCAAGTTTATGGTGAATACTGTCGCAATATTTTTGTTGTGGCTTCTTTTTCTTTAAATGATAGTTTTGTGGTTAGAGTGCAAGAGGGTCCACATGTTCGTTGCCATTTCACAAAGTGCTGGAATGTTGATGCCTTGAAATGGTTGCCAGGTAATGTGCTTTTGCTTTATATGATTTTAAAGTTGCCTCTATTAGACCATAGTTTCTTGTCATCTAATTGATCACTAAATTGGAGTCTCCATACATCTTTACGTTGGTGATGCCTATCCGTGAGCCTTGTAACCCAAGGAGGATTTCTTCATATTCTGCAACGTTATTAGGAAATTGAATTCTAGTATGAAACTATTTAGATTGTCTAGCTATCCGGTGCTTTGAGTACAATGTCTGCTCCTCCCCCTATTCATTAAAAATGAGCCATCAAAGTAGACTTTTCATGCTTCCTCTTCTGTTGTCACGGCAAGGCTGACATTGACGAACGTCCCAGGTAGCTTATTCTTTGGAATTGCATTGTCCTTCCCTGGGAAGGCAGCCAACAAGCAGCCGACAAGTATGCCACTGGTTGACTGTTTATTTCTGTATATGGGGCCCAACTAATGTTGTATTCAGAAAGTTCCATGAATTGAGGAGTGTCCAGAGAGCATAGGCTTTTTACATAATGTCTTATTGAGTCTGCTTTGGAAAATAGTACATTATTCAAGAAGTGGCAAAACTTTGTGTGACCTATACCAACACTGTGCTGACATAATAAATGAGGTTTTCGAGTTTATCACCATCATCCTGCGCAGGGAGCGCCAGTAGTTCCCTTGTTGTTGTTGCAACATACAATTTACAGGGTTTGTTGGGTATAGGTGCGGTTATCGTAAGCGTCGACCCCAGCATCCTCAATCCCTTCTGTTTGCATTCCAAACGAATCTGACACTCTTCTTCGTTAAAGTTAGAAAGGTTGCTATGGTCTCCACTAGGCTAGGTGTGAATTTTCTGGAATTGTCTACCATGTGCTATTAATGGCCGGTTTGGAATGATATGAACATTATTACATTAATTTGTCTAAGTAGAATCACCGTTTATCTGGATTATCTTGGGCACCTTGTGATGTTGGACTTCTTGAAATCTGGCGATGGGAGATCTGAGGTTGGACAACCTCGTTATGACTTTCATGGGGTGGTCCTGTGCTTGTATGTGACATTATTTCTCTAGAAAAATAACATCATGTTCGGAATATTAAAAGGACCTCAGAGAAGTTCCTGCACAATTTCCCTCGGTATAGAAAACAAAATTGAGTTTGCTTTTGGAATCATTCCCTCATTTATCCTACGTAACCTGCTTAAAGCTTAGGTTGTCACCATGGACATATGTAGCTATAAGATTTGCTACAAGACTGGTTTGATGGTATTTAAAGAATTCGTTAAATTGAATATCAGATTTGGTAATGCCATTTTCTTAGTGATAGTGTTGTAGCACTATAACATGCACCTAAGTATTGTAATGGTAAACTATTCTGTTAAATTTATACAAATATTTGTTTTTTTTCATAAATCATCAGATAAATTCCTCCTTAGATGATATATGACATTTCAGGAGCATAAATCTGCCCAAGTGGACTTCGGTACTAACGAACCAGGAACAGGAAGTTCTAGAACAACAGCAAGTTCAAGTAGTAGAGCCAATAGACTGCATTTTGCTCGAAATGACCAGCTTCCTGGAGCTGTTCTACTGGCAAGGGAAAGGCTACTTGAGAGACTGAGAGGTGTATCTCTCACTGGAAACAGGTTGGTGTTCATTCATTTACATTTTGAAAATCACTATAGGCTCTCTGTGAACACTCTCACTCTCTCTAAGTTAGTTTGCCAATTTTTCTCAATCTCCGTATTTAACCTGAGCTCCTGGTCAACTTCGGGGTTTGCTTGGACAAACCCAGAAGCGTTATCTTTGTAGTATATGCAAGCAAAGTATTCCCAAGGCTAAGTATTCCTTTAATGGTGCGGAAAAGATATTTTCTAATATTTTCAACCACGTCCAGTCTCATTTTCAAAATGGACCGTAGCTGCCCTAGCAACTGGTTTCTTGGTGGAATAAACTTAGGGAACTGGTATTGGCACTCCAGGTATTGGGTATGAGCGAATCTTTTAGTTGGTGGCCGGTCTAATCACATGCTTTCCTTTTGGGAGCACTCCCCAAATTCCTCTAGATTTGAATTGGGTTATTAAGACCAAATTAGACTAGAGGTACTCCATAATTCCTACCTCTCTCTCACAACTAAACCCCCACTTTTTCTCTCTCTCACACCCAAAACCCACACACTCTCTCTCTCTACAAATTTCATGGTTTCTTAGTCTCAAAACTAGGGTTTGAAAACTTGGTTATGTTGGGTAAGGATTCGAAAATAATGGCGAAGACCATGGGTAAGGGCAAATCGGTGAAGACCAAGAGTAAGGGTTCGAAGAAATCGTCGCAATTGTAGCGCTTAAGCGAACCAAAGCCAAAATTATTTAACAGTCTGCTAAGAGTTAAGCTATAATTTATTGGCGTAAGTGTCGAGTTATGTTGCATTTATTTAGCGTATGAGAACGGTTAAACTGATTTGTTTTGTTAAAGTTACAACGTTAGAGTACTCAAGGAAGACTCGGTCCTCTGTTAGAGGATAAGCTGTAACAGTTTGGCATAAGTTTTTGTTTAAGCTGAATTTTTATCTAGTTGTCTAGCGTAACTTATTCATTGGAGATATAGTCATCTCCTAGAGGTTACGCTGTAATTTATTGGTTAAAGTGTCTAGTGATGTTTATTTTTTTATTATTATCTATTTTTTAGTGTAATTTATTACAATGAAGAATCACTAATCTGCTGGAAGTTAAGCTAAACTATTTTAGCACAAGTGTTTGGTCGAGGAAGATAGTGAAATGAGAGGGGGGTGCTCACCTATTAAAAGAAAAAATTAGGAAAATGTAAAATGTTTCATAAACATGATTAAGTAGAGATTGGCCTCGGGATACTTATTCAATGGGATTGGCCTATTTTGTCTAGCTCGACCCGCTCATACCCAATACCCGGAGTGCCAATACCAGTTCTCATACACTTACCTTCTTCGTTTTCTTTAATGTTGTATTTTATTGGATATATGCAAAAAAAACTTTAGAAGCATGAAGAAGCCAAAGCCTCATAAAATAGCCAAGCATGCAGCTAAATTATTTCCTAGGAGAAGCAAATTCTCTTTTTAATATAAAGACTCAAATCCCTCTTGGAAAAGAGGAGAGGATCAAAATTGTAGAAAGTTGAGAGCTTCTCATCTCTGACAAACCATCATACCATCAGAAGGTTGATTACCTTCTTCAAATACGTGTACACATGTATTTTACATTCTTGATGAAGTGGTAGCTCTTGATTTTAAAGCACAGCATGCTTCCGTGGTGGGGAGATCCTGTTGTTACCAACCCAAAATCACTTGAGTTGAGAGCCAACTTGACAAGAAGCACATGCCATCCTTGCCCAAAGCAGTCTCAACGTTGCAGCAAGTTCTTCACTTGTATTTGTACCTTGACCAAGCCCAACACATTAGCCAAGAACTAGGTTGCCATCATTGTTTCTCACTACTCCTCCACCTTCAAATAGGCCTGGATTCTTTGTCAAGGCCCTATCTGAAACAACCATTGCTGTTTTCATCCATTTAACAAGTCGATTCTTTTAGGCTTGACTTACTTAGGTTGCAATTGAGCTATTTCGAAGAGACAACATATCGGATCCAAATGATGTACTCTACTCACAAGGAATGTATTGACAAGCATCCAAATTATTGAAAGACTTATTTGTCATTTGAAATTCTGTGGTGCCCAGGAAAACTTTTCAAAGCAGCAGGTTTCCCTTAATCTTGCATTTTATTTTCTCATCCTACACCCTAATTTTTTTCCCACTGCCCCATTTATAGATCAACCCTTGCAAGATCCCATGGTGAGTAATCTGAAATCTAGGCTCCCTTCAATCTATGGAAGATTGGATACCAACATCGAAGCCACTGATATCTGAAAAAGTACCATTGTCATCCTTTGGGAATATCCTTGTTGCAGCACACGTAACCACAGCTACTTCAGAATTTCCTGCTGTTAGAGCATCCCCTATGCGGCATTATCAACGTCAATGTCTCAAATCTGTGTTGCAACAACGGTTCAAGCTGTAAAAGTTGCAGTCTTCACATGTTGTTGTCCTCGCTAACTGGACCCCTATTGCAGATCCAATCATGATCCCTCCCCGAAACCCTATCACGATGATACCCGTGAGGCTTTTGTAGATACCACCATGGAACCCAGGAACCAATATGCAGTTCAGCCCACTGTTACCCCCTGCATCCAGTAGGAACAACATGCGACCAATCCGTTCCGAGTACCCCTCAAGGACCAAGCGTGGTTTGTGAACATGTGCAGGCTAGAGCTGTTGTGGCATAAGATTGGCGTGATTATGAATGGAGTGATTCAGGTTATATACGGATCCAATCCTTTCAAACACTGATCCAAGGTTTTGGTTTAGGCCGGATTGAAGAAGTGCAACATGTGGGTATTGGACATCTTACAGGCCACACTTTTATAGATTCTATTTTGTTTTATGCTTTATCAAATCAGGAAGATAGATATTGCATCTTAGTAAGATTTTCCTCTTCTGCACAGACGTTCACATTAGTAAGATTTCGACATTTCTAGGTTTTCTTAATTAAAAGTAAGATTTTGACATTTCTTGGTTTAATCAAAATATTTTTCTTCCAAAAGATATTTTTGGAATGAGTCTAGAAAGAGTTGAAATCTTTACAGCTAGAAGTTTAAGTTTGAGGGAGATAGAAAGCATCGAGGGAACTTGGGAGAGTTAAAATTCGTTAAAAAACAATCTAGTGAGTTAAAATATTGGACTCACAAAATGTTACGAAGTGTTCTAAAATAGAGCCACATACGTCATATTCTTTATTTTAACTTTAGTATCTCACTTCCATTTAAACAAAGGATGAGTCTCTATGATTGCATAATTTGTATTGTCTACTATTTTTATGGTAAAGCCATCTCATGGAAAATGGGTTTTCTTTTCCTTCGTTTTCTTAGAACTGGGCACACCAATTCCAGTTGGCATAAGGATTAGTTGCTAGTACTTTGGATAGGTTCCTCAAGCTATAGAAGTTTCCCGTTAGGTCTTGCTTAAGCTCGAATATAAGATGATGATCACTAGTACTATCCGTGGATCGCCACGATGAATACGTTGAAGCGCCTTCGACGCTACCCGTGACCAAGTCACGATGAATACGTTGACGCCCCTTCGGCACTACCCGTGTCCTAATCCACAATCGATCTAGAGACTCATTCGAAGAAGAATTAACAAAGACAAAATGAATTTGGTGGCATAAATTTCCCAATAGGAACTTCTATTGCTCAGTTTGATTGATTACAATGAATTACTTCTAAAACCCAATTCTAGGTTATCTTGGATCTCTCTCCCATTCACATTGCCAAGCCTTGCCCTTTAATAGGTTACAAGTTTCCTAGGTACAATATATGACTAAATTGCCCTTAAAACGACCTAAATTAAGAAGTAGTCGCGATAGTCGTTCGAACGACTTCCCAAAATAAGCCTGAAAACTGAGACAACAAGTTTGGTCAAACCCCAGAGTCGTTCAAACGACTCCAAATCTCATTTGAACGACTTTCCAAAATAAGCCTAGAAAACGAGGCAAAAATTTTGTCTTCAACTCGTTCGAACGGCTCCAAGGCTCGTTCGAACGACTTTGGCATCTTTTGAGAGGTTTAATGTTTAAATCCTCCTAAATCATAACCAGTCATGGTGAACATGTCAACGTGCATTCAACACTGCAACTAATACATGAAAGTTTGTCAAAAGAGATAACTAATTCATAGTTCGTTACATAAACTACAAACACCCATGCATTTAACTTATGAATATTTGTGAATGTGAAACATCATATATTGATGAAGTAAACAAATAGAATAGAGATTGTACTCAAAAGAATGAGTGAGGAGACTAAGAATAATCAAACAGAAGTTCATAAGAATTGAGAAACTTATGAGAAAATGTATTTGCCAAAGTATGTATTATTTTGCAACATCTGGTACTCGTAAGTCTTTACTTATTAATACAATTTTTCCCAATCAATAGAATTAAGAAACTTCAAATTATTTTGTACTTCCAAATTTGGGGATCTTTTTCTCCATCGTCAGTTAGCTATTAAGTTCTTTCATCTATTTTCATGTGCTGAATGTCTCCTTAAAAAAGCGCAGGAGGGGGGGGGGGGTTAGAGATTTATTGATGGATAAAAACAGGAAGACATGCATGCAGCTTAGCCCTTGAAATGAATCAAAACATATTATCTCCTAATGCTAGCTATACCCCTTTTATCAAGGAGAAGAGCCTTTTTCACATAGTTTGGAAGTTCATCTGTGCTCCAATGTTGTTTAGTGATCTGTTTGCTTCCTTCTTTTGACATGCCATCAGATAAGTTGTTCCCTTCCCTGAAATTGTACCAAAGTTTGATTCCTATCTCCGCGCCCAGTAATATAATCCTCTCCTAAAATGAAACAGAATTTAGGAGCTACTTTAGTCTTTAGATTATACTATTGCTCAATGATTTTTGAATCTACTTCCACCTCTAGAGGATACCACCTGTATTGTTTGCAATTTTGCAAAATTGCAGGCCGTTTAACACACCAAATAATTATGTTGTAGTGTTTGTATCAGGCCCTAAGTCTGTTGAGAATGCAAAAACAAAATCACCATTGTGGTTTCTAACCGCCCTACCTGCACCACACAACCCTAAAATTGATGGATAAAAATAGGAAGACATGCAGCTTAGCCCTTGAAATGAATCAAAACACATTATCTCCTAATGCTAGCTATACCCCTTTTATCAAGGAGAAGAGCCTTTTTCACATAGTTTGGAAGTTCATCTGTGCTCCAATGTTGTTTAGTGATCTGTTTGCTTCCTTCTTTTGACATGCCATCAGATAAGTTGTGTTCCCTTCCCTGAAATTGTGCCAAAGTTTGATTCCCATCTCCACGCCCAGTAATATAATCCTCTCCTAAATGAAACAAAACTTAGGAGCTACTTTAGTCTTTAGATTATACTATTGCTCAATGATTTTTGAATCTACTTCTACCTCTAGAGGATACCACCTGTATTGTTTGCAATTTTGCAAAATTGCACGCCATTTAACACACCAAATAATTTTGTTGTAGTGTTTGTATCAGGCCCTAAGGCTGTTGAGAAGGCTAAAACAAAATCACCATTGTGGTTTCTAACCACCCCACCTGCACCACACAACCCTAAAATTGCAGAACCATCAGTATTAAGTTTGAACACCCCCATATGCAGGTCTTATCCATCTTACAAATCTTAAAGGTTTGAATTTTATTCTTTGCTTCTGAATTTGGAGAGCTTTTAAAGTTCTTCCCTTCAAACTAATGTTTGAGTACAAAACTACTGTAAACCTACAGATCATAACTAACCAAGATCAAATGGGAATCAAACTCTCATTGGTAAACTATCGATGTTAAAACCTAGGTATAATACTTTTGACTCGTGGAGAAATAAAAACCTTAGTGTTTGTAAAGCAATCACAATTTAACAAATCGAAACAATTGAGAAAGAGAGTTGTAAATAGACTGTTAAAAACTACGTTTGTGGAAGCTAAATTAATCTTAATTAAAACTATGATCTCTCAATTGCATAAATAAAAGGTCAAAAGACCTAGGGTTTATGATATTTGCCACAAACTCTACATATCTCTAAGTTTAAGCCTTTCTCTCTCACTCAAATTAACATTTAAAATAAACTAAGCTTAAGCTCTCTTTTATAGGAGAAGAGACCTAACATAAAATATAAACCCTAATAAGACTTCTAATATGAATTACTAAATAGAATAAAACATAATTACTAAAATAGGGATTAGGGAGTGACGGCGTGCGTGGAAACGACCTGACGTGCGTCCATGAAAACGAATTTTGAAGACATAAGAAGTAATCATGAGATATGACAATTGCAAATTCTTTCACGGTACTTTTTGTACCCTTTTTTTTTGCCTGTAAATAAAAAAACTTGTGTTTCGCCAAAACTACCATACTTGACTTCATCGAGAGGTCTTAAACTCTGACTTGGACGGTTTTCAAACTCTTGTAAAAATGTATTAATGGACATTGAAATATTTATCTCTTCCGAATACTCATTAAAAAATTAAAAATTGGGGGTTTATCCCAATCAAGAAATGGTGAGGGATTGCAAAATTCAACATGTATTGGATCACCTATACTTTCTCGATCGCGGTTTGGAAACCCCCTCACATTCTAGGATTATTGTACTCTTAAAATTGTCGCTCGGATCATCGAAGTTCCGGTTGCTTTAGACCATATAGACAAGTTGGTTATCGTAGTAATTGGAATAAGAAAAGTATCCTTGGTAGCTGTTACCGTAAGGACCGCCGTAGTTGTTGTGGGTGAAGAAGTCGTGAGGCTGAATGGTAGTGGGCCCGGGTTTAGTAGAGTTTGCATCAGGCTTGGGCTCTGCATTGCTAGCTGGTATGGGCTGTCCCCTTTGGGGCTTACGTCCTGGCCTATTGGGTTGCGGGCCTATTTGTTGTGTTGTTGAGAGAGGAAGCACGTTTTCAGCACAAGTAGCCATTAAAGGCATGCCATTGGCCTTGCCTCCGATGTCCTTGCCTCTGCCCAAAGTCTGCCATGGCACGCACATTCCTTGCTCCCCCCGATCACTCTGCGTGTAACCTGCGTTCTTGGGCCCTTTTGTACGCCATTTTTTAGCGTTGTTACACCTTGTAGACCATGTCCAATGACCCTGGGGTTAGGTTTGATGACTCCATAAACTCCACTTCGTGTTTTTCTTGTAGCTTTCTTACCGATGATTGCCTCGGCAATCTGCGGCAACCCTAAGTTTGGGTCGCAGTTTTTCGGCTTCTATCGGCCATGAAAACCCTCTCCGATGTTTTGAAACCCTGATTCGACAACTCCGTTGATCGGAGTTTCGTTAAAAACCTTTTCGATTTGAGAATCAACGAACTTGTCAATCTTGGTGAAACCCGTAATTTTGCAATCGCTAATAACTTCTTCCTCAATCTCATAATTTTGTTTGTCGCTATTGAACAAATTGGCGCAACCCCACTCTTCAATTTTTCTGACTTGGGGTTTTTGGTTTTGAGGTGGTGTTGGTTTTCTTCGGTTGGACTTCATGATGATTGGAAGCGTCAATCGGGTGAACTTCTCGCATCAATGTCGCGACCCTTTCGTGGGACTTTGATCGAGAATAACTAACACGTCTCCGTCTTCCCTCTCCGTCGTTCCCTTGCAGTGTTTCATCTTCAAGCCCTCGCCATCGAATCTCATCGAATCCTCCGTCACAACACTCGTCTTAATCTTCTTCTTTCCTACTTTTACTTCATTTTCAATGGCGTCGGCAAATCTCTGGTTACCATCGGAACTCGCGAGGGCACGCAATTTGGCAAGCATTGCCTTAAGTTGTTTTGACATCAACTTGTTTGATTCCGTAAGCTCCTTGTTAGACCCTAAGCAACTTGGTAGACTCTTCTACCGTTTTCAATTGCCCGCCTTGCGTTTGTTTCTTTGGCGTTTTCTTCCACATTGTTCGTCGAGAAAAAGAAAGATAAAAATTCCCGCAGAATCTTGTTAGCTCTGGTACCAAGTTGTTAAAAATTACATTTGCGGAAATTATATTAATCTTAATTAAAACTATGATATCTTAATTACATAAATAAAAGGTCAAAAAATATAGGGTTTTTTAGATTTACTCTAAACTCTATATATCTCTCTAAGGCTAAGCCTTTCTCTCTCACTTAAACCAACATTCAAAATAAACTAATAGGCTCTTTTTTATAGGAGAAAAGACCTAATACAAAATAGAAACCCTAATAGGACTCTTAATATGAATTACTAAATAGAATAAAACATAATTACTAAAATAGAGTGGCCATGTGACGTGCGTGAAACGACTTGACGTGCGTGAAAACGACCCCACGACCTATCATAGACAATTTCCCTTTTTCCTGCTATGAGTACATCACATTAGGGAAATCAGAGTTGTAGCTTCAACTAATCTGAAATTGAATTACTGAATCTGAAAAAGGACACCATGCCAGTTGAATATTTATCTCGCTCAAATCAAGCCGATGAAGAACGACAATTTCCTAATTCCAATGATCGGAATCGTAAATCAAAATTGATCTATAAAGAGATACAATAGATTATAGATCGGAGATTAGAGCGATTGAATCATAAAATCAGAGTAAACGTTTAACTCTCAAACACAAATTGAAAATTTAATCAAAGAATTAGTAAATTGCACAATAAACATCGCTCAAGAAATAAGGTCTTCCAGATTCCAGATAATAGTAAAATTCTTTCCGTAATCGAAGCATGTTCGTCTATGGATTCTTACCTCCTAATTCAAATCTCAGAGCAATAAACATTGTTCTTACCATAATTGGACTGATTAAGGATTCTTAACGATTCTATCTCTACTAGGCTTCATCTCTCCATAAGCACACGATGTGAGATACGGAAAGAAATCAAATCAATAGTGGGGGCCGGATGAAAGAAGAATGAGATGCCTCCCGCGCATTATCTCCAATCTATAGTAGGGAATGGGAAGGACCCATACGAGAGACTTGGTTGCGGGTTTCGAAAAAGAGAGAGAGAGGGGGAGGTGCTTTGTTTTGAAAGGGAGAAACGTGGGAGAAAGGGAAAGAGACGTGGAGGAGAGGGAGATGAGGTAAAAAGAATCTTAAGACCCTTTTTTTTTACTTAAGTACCCTTTACTTTGTTTAGTTGTACTAAAATTTAAATAGATCTTGTCCATTTATCGTGTTTTTTCTTACAAATCTCCACAAAATAACATTAAATCCTAACCCCTCTGTCTTTAGAGAGGGGCAAGTCTGTCCTAGGATTAAAAACACCATCCTTGGATAATATATATATTTCGGCGTACATAAAATTTTCTTTATTATGCCATAGTATGCGATTGGTATTTTGTTAAAATTTGGTTAACATTCCCTTCTTCTTAGTTAAGGTTGAAGAACACTACTTATAAGTTATAACTAGGCATTTGAACTTGCTGCCGATTTTACACTAGGCGTTTGAACTTATATGATGTGAATTGTCATCCAATGGTCGTTCTCACCATCAACGGACTATTTATATTTATGCTTCTTTTGATTCAAGCCTCTCCATTGCTAGAGATGCTAAGTTGATTCAGGGACTTGCTTGTTTAACCAACACAAGGTTAAAAATGAAGTTTTCTCAATTTAAGTAGAATTCTATTTAGATTTGCTAATTCTAATCCCTTTGTGTTCTATAAAAGGGAAGGTTTAGGTAATTTGTTCTTCAATAGTTAGTAGAGTTGATTTGTTTATAAAAGAGTTGAGTTTTCCTCTTATTAAACTTTATTTGAGATCTAGTTCAAACTTAGTGTAAATCAAATACGAATTAAGCTTCCTCTTTCGTAGATTCACATTATTATCACTAGGTAGTTGAAAGCTATTTATCACCAGGCAGTTAAAACTTCAACTATCACTAGCCGGTTGAACTTGCATCCAAATTTACATCCGCTTTCTTGTTGTGTATGAGGTGAATAACATACTTCTCTTGCGTCTAATTTCAGGCAAACTGGCGGAAGATTGTCAGAGATCTCATGGAACGAGATCACGGATGACGACTTTGGACTTGCTGATTCTGAGGACTGGGAAAGTGAATCTTCTAGGGAGTTGTTAGCTGGAGGGACCCCATTAACACACTCGTCTACCCAAAATGACCTATTCTCATCCGCACATGACTCAACTGATAATAAAAAGCCTGCGGGACTCAGCCAGGAGGAGGTGAACTATCTAGGCCGAGAGATTTTCAAGTTAAAGGAAAATCCTGAAGAGTGTGGTATATGTTTGGAGGGTTTCAGCGACGGAGACAGTTTGATTTGTTTGCCATGTAACCATAGGTTCCACTCTACGTGCTTAAATCCTTGGGTACAGATTTGTGGAGACTGCCCGTATTGCCGTACAGGTATTGTTTTACATAATCACAAAACGGGAAAGGAGATAATATAGTATGCCATTCTTGGACTTACACGGAGTCTTGGAGTCTTTCCCATTTGTTGCTAGTCTTGTTAACATGTTGACTGTTCTAGGCATACTAGTCTGCCTTCGGCCTAGGAGGATATTGTACCTATATTCTCTGTAAAACTGTGACTACTGACTTAGTTTGATGGATGATATAAGCGTTTCCTAATTATCGTGTGGAACACGATTAGTGAAAATAGATTAGCATTTGTGGGTGCGAAATCAATTTGAATTGCAATTAAGTGAATCTATTTGGAAGAAAACTTAACCATCTTCTTTACAATCTTGAGTAAAGTTTGGTTTGAAATCTTTGCCGTTTATGTGAAAATGCTAGTAAAATACAAACAAATATATCTTCAGGAACATTATCTGAACAAAGTATTGGATGGATGATCTACTCTTGCGAAAATATACCCTCCTTTTGCATTTTTATCTGATGTACGTTATACTTCGTTATTCAACTATATAACACAATCCAAAAGAAGTTCTACAGGGACTGCGAAGAAGGCCAATTACACCAGGTAGGTCCAAGGGATGAAGACCTAGGAGAGGCACGTCGTTGTTTTTTTTCTTTCTTTTTACGGCATGAATTACCTGGTGCAAAAAATGCTTTCAAAATGAATGGCCAAACTCTCTTTCAATAGCTAGATGTCACAAATGAACATCCAATTTTTCTAGCTGGGTAATGCTGCATTATGTCCAACCCGGGGTCTCATGGGCAACTTGTATAGACATGGTTCCCTACCTCTTTTCCTCAATGAATTTATTCCCAGTAAAACCACATATTCAGAAGTCAAGACTGAATCTCTTGTTACAACTATACTATGCTTTATACATAGGAATGTTTCGGACAATTACGTAATTGCTGACCATTGGATTTGCTAAGCTTTCCTCCTAACTCGTTCGCACATGCGTTACGTCTTATATTCACAAAGAGATTTGCTTCCACCATCAATGCTTATGCAGCTATTGATGCATGTTACACAATTTCTCCCTTAGAAGTGAAGTGAAGTGAAGTGGCCATATTTCAGCCGGATCATCGATCCAAATTATGTACTCCTACAAGATTCTACAAAAAGAGAAGTTCCACGTGGCACAGATAGCGTTTAGAATGTGAACCTTCATCTAAGTTCTCCAAATTTGGTATACGGTTTTCCTCAGCTTTCCTACTGTTTGTTGTGGATACTCTTTTTAATAAAGATAATTAAACCAAAGTCATTTTTGAATAATTTAAATGTAATAACCTTGTACATACATATCATGAACATTAATAAGTCTACCCATTCATATACTTAAATGCAATCACAAGTCAGCCCTCATAAAGCTCCCATAAAGAATATATCTCTATATATCTTGTGATTCAAAAAATATTTCTTATCTTAAAGTCAGATATGAGATATTTTTGATTTTTTTTATCCTAAAAATAATTTCTAATCTTAAAAGGCATATATCCTCCACCCACAAAACTTTAAAATACTTCCAAATCAACCTAAAAGATCCAAAAGTGAGGGAAGAAGAAGAATAAAGGAGACACCCACTAACACTTCAAAAGATTCAAACAATTGATTGCTAGGTGCACTCTCATTTCATCTTACTATAATGGCCGGCTGGATAACAGCAGTCTTGCCTTGATCCATCCCAATCCAAAACCCTAGAAGAAAAAAAAGTGTATTTTTGGGTCGCCTGCCCTTCAGCTCCCTTTGTTTATATCTTTTCAAACCTTCAGCTCCATCTGTTTCTCACTCTTCAATCACAACTCTCATTATAAAATAGAGATCACATTCTTTAATGTCTTTCACATTCTTTGAAGACATCCCAAAGTGTAGAAATGGGCGTTGATGAGAAGAAATGGGAAGATCACAGCTCATGTGATGTAGAAGAGGAGGAAACATTGTCACTTTGTGATCTTCCCGTGGATGTTCTCGAAGTGGATGATCAAGATAGAGGTGAAACTCAGCCGTTAGAAGGTGAAGTTGAGAACTTTGAGTTCGGGCCATCAGTTGGCTCGTTTAGGATGGAATTGGAGATGTGTGTGGCGGATGATGTTTTCTTCCAAGGGCAGATTCTTCCGTTACGTCTTTCGGTTAGTTCGGACAATGGGTTATTAATGTCCCGGTGTTTCAAGAATAGGTTATCAACATCCCGGTCGAGGTCAGAGTCTATGGATCATTCTTCCTCTAATAGGAGCAGTACTAGTAGTAGAAGCCATCATTCCTCCAATACAACAACAACTACTACTACTACTGCTACATATGAGCCTAAAATTAGAAACCCCTTTCATAGTTACCCAAGCCCCAACCCGAGAATAAGGTTTTCGGGGTCGAAACTGGGGAATGTCACTACTGGGAGGAGTCGGAGATCGACTCTTCAGGGCATTTTCAGACTAGGTTTAGTGCATACGCCAGCGATGGAGTTGCAAGAACTGAGGCTGAGAAATAATAGTACTAGTACTCGTAGTACTAGTAGTAGTAGTGGTAGTGGCGATGTGATGTTTGAGAGGAAGAGGAAGAAGAAGAAGAATAACAAGACACAGCGGTTTCTATTTGAAAGTTGTAAATGCTCTATGAGTGCAATTGAGACGGTTTCTTCAAAGATTGTTGTGATTAAGAGCGGTAAGAAGGAGACGAAGATGAGTGGGACTGGAAACAAAGATGAAGAGAGGGAGAAAACGAAGGTGATGAAGCAAGGAAAAAATGAAATGTATCACCGACGTACATTTGAGTGGTTGAAGGAGCTTTCCATTGCGGATGTTCCAATCGTCATTTAGAATTGCCTCTAAATGGTTCTTTTCAGGTTTTCCAATTTTTTTGTTATGTATAATTACCTTGTTAAATTCTTCTAGAAATTATTCTAACTTCGTTGATTAGTTCTTACTTAATACAGTTTTGCTTCTCTGGAATAGCTTTAGAGAGGCTACAATAGATGCTGTTAACAACGTTCCCATCATTGGTCCAACAAATAAATATGGAATTCAGCCACGAATACTTTTAATTGTTGCTCTTGCCAAACATTGTAGTTTAGCCCTAAATCGCATTTCCCTATATGGAGACTAGTTTGACTTTTTAGCTAAGCGAAGGTTTAGCCTCTTCCTTTGTTGGGTGATACCTCTACGTACCAAAAAATTCTGTTTATTTCTCTTGATCCAGCCGTTGTTAACCATTGGATCAAATTTTATGGTCGTGTTAATTTCAAGCCAAACTCACTCTTTGTATATCAGGTGATGCAATTTCGGGGTAAACCACAAATTTTCGCAAACTAGGGGCCACTCTAAACTTGAGGAGTATTAGAACTGGAGGTTCTATCTCAAAACTAATTGACAATGAGAGGAGTAGCCAATGATTTTATATTTTGAGGTGCAAGGCTTTATGTGTCTGATGCAGGACTATGTATCTCAACCCGCCTCTTCACGTGTGGCGTAATTCAACATGCCTCCTCACATGTGGCGTAATTTTTGAGCTCAACACATAGATGAATATTTGGGTGACGCGGAGTAGCACGTGGGCCGTTGGGCTCGACACGTGGAAGAAAAGCCTACTATGATACCATATTAAACTAGCTAGAGGTCCCATCTCAAAACCAATTGGCAATGAGAGGAGTAGCCCCTAGATCTTATATTATTGAGGTGCAAAGCTTAAATACCCAGAGCGGGCATTTCTTCAAAAATTACATGTAGCGTGTTGAGATATATAGTTCCACATCGGGCACATAGAGCATTGCACCTCAAAATATAAGATATTGGGGCTACTTTTCTCATAGCCAATTGGTTTTGAGAT
Source organism: Kingdonia uniflora (assembly GCA_014058105.1). NCBI lineage: Eukaryota > Viridiplantae > Streptophyta > Magnoliopsida > Ranunculales > Circaeasteraceae > Kingdonia > Kingdonia uniflora. The sequence goes on from JACGCM010000857.1 coordinate 959,265, forward strand.
GGAACCTCCATTTTTAATATGGTATCATAGCGGGTCTTTCTTCCACATGTCGAAACGGTCCATGTGCTATTCCGCGCCACCCAAATATTCGTCCACGTGTTGAGCTTAAAATTATGCCACACGTGAGGGGGCGTGTTGAGATATATAATTCCATATCGGACACAGAGACTTGCACCTTAAAATATAAGATCATGGGGCTACTTCTCTCACTGCCAATTGGTTTTGAGATGGACCCTCCAGTTCTAATAAGGAGAACTAGCATTCAAATGAGAGGACGGTGCTCTAGTTGTCATTGGTAAAGCATTTGAGTGCTCATTTTTATAGGATTATAGCCTAGTCATTGTGTATTTTTCACTTTTGTAAGAGAGCATGGGAATCTTTCTGTAATTGGAGAAAAGTTGTAATTGTTTTAGTTTTGTGAGATTGAGGCGTGCATTAGAGCAACTTGAGTATGTGGTGGTGGTGGTCATGATTAAAGTGTGAGTCTTTATGAGTGCTTGTAGTACCACTGAAATATATCTGGAGAATGAAAGAGACATGGAATTTTTGCCTGTAAGCAAGGTGTTCTAAATTTTGGGTCGAATCTCGTATTATTCGAATAGATCTCAATCTCTGAGATATATTCAGATTGATAAGTTTTGTGGATATCGCCTAAAGTCCTATTAATATTTTGTGCATGATTAAAATAACCAATTTGGCTTCTTCTTGTTACGTCTGTTGAAATAAACTAAACATATCGTTTGCTTCCGATGGATAATAAAGTAAGAGACATAGACCTCATTCCTATCTTTGGGATTCCCTGAGAGCGGACTGGGTTGGGTGCACTAATGTTCATTACCCCCTGTATAGTGTCTGGTTTTGATCAATAGAACTATTTTATCAAAATGAAAAAAAAAAAAAAAAAAAAAAAAAAAACTACTGATGTTAATCTAGCTAGATGGACCAAAGAACATATTTTCATACTAGACTCGGTAATATTGGTACCTCTGGAAACATTCACTGGGGAAATTTTTTGGGTGATTTGACAATTACCGACCAATAGATTATCCAAGTTGTGACTGAATCTAATGGTCTGCTACTGGATTACCGGAAAAGATGGAAATACTAGATTGGCAAAGCATTAACCAACAAAGCTAAGTTTGTATCATATATGCTATTTACTAATTTGTGCGGTGGTACACCCCAAGGAATGGGCCTGATTGAAGCATACCCTCTTTTACGATCTTAACTCTAAGAAGTAAAAATCTAAAACCCTTACAGGTAGGGAAAATTACTAGTGTTTTGTTTCTCTCCAAATTTGGAAACACAACTAATAAAGTTGCAATCCAACAATACTAAAACTCTAAAACCCTACTGAGTCTCTTGTTATTGAAACATCCATTTTAGAGTTTGTTTCATTTAGTGTCTAGTATGGGTGTCGACACTATCTCGTTGTTATCCGTCATCAGTGAGTGTACATGGAGCAACTACAGCTGGATTGACACTGAACAGGTAAGTGGGTTTCTATCTCTTCATTCTCGAATATCAATCCCTGAGTATTCTAAGGAGAATAAAAAATATGAAAAATGTCTGTTTATCATAAAACAATGTTTATTTGAAAACAGGAAAAATATTCGAATATTTTATATCTTGCTCGAATATTTTTTTTCTGCTTAAATTTTTTCAAATTTTGATTATTTTTCTATTTGTCGATTTTTGCCGACAGCAGAAAAATATTAGAATATAATAGAAAATATTCGAGTAAGAATCGCGAAACTCAGTTTTTTTAATAAAAGAGAATTTCCTTTTTTCTAACTTAACTTTTCAGAAATCCTATTTTTCTACGGCTTGAGTTTTAGAGTGAGAAGAGATTGTTCTTGAGTGATTCAAGAGAGAATTAAACCTTTAAATTCTTGAATCAATCATCCTTGATCAAGAAACCCTAATTGTGATTTGAAGAGCTTGAGCGATTTGAGTTTTGGGAGCTTCGACGGGAGATTGGAGCGAGGCGTTGCGAGAACGCGGAATTGAATACACGGAACGTGATTAGAAGAGAGATAACCACGGGATGTGTTTATCGAGTCTGTAAGTAGTCATACTTTTGTAATTTGATTTCAAATAGCGGATTATTTAGCTGTCGGGTGATTCGACAGCGACCTGTGGGTTTTTCTCCCGAGAAAGGTTTCCCACAGGGTTAAAAATCTTTGTCTGTGTCTTTTAATTTCCATATGCTTGCTTGACTTTAGATAATCGATCGACTTGATTTAGGTCAATTATAGGCCATTAATTTAAAGGTTTCTAGATCTTTTGATTTAGACCTAAAACAATCGAAATTGATTAGTCTCAAGCGAATATAAACTTTCAATTGGTATCAGAGCGGTCACGCTTTGAGGTTTAACAACCTACGCGTGGATCCCGGATAGTTCGCTTGAGAATAATGAGTTCCGAGAAGTTTGGAGGTCCTATAAATTGCCCACCACTCTTTGATGGCAAAGATTACCCATACTGGAAAGTTTGAATGGTTTTGTTCTTACAATCAATCGGAGAAGATATATGGATTGCCATTGAGGATGGTTGGTCGCATCCTACTGCGATGCAAGGAGCACCAGGGGATTCCATAGAGGTCCGGAAACCTAAGAATCAATGGACAAAGGATGAAAAGGATACGGCCGGCTAAAATTCTAAAGGCCTCAATGTTATCTTTATGGCTGTGAGCTAAAGTGAGTTTTGACATCTCTCTGCTTGTATCACTTAGAAAGAAGCTTGGGACATTCTAGTTTGAACTCATGAGGGCGATGATATAGTTAAGAAAAGTAAGCTAAAAATGCTTACTTCATAATTTGAGAATATCAGAATGAGTGAAAATGATCCGTTTGACGAATTCTATGCGAGGCTAAGTGATATTTCAAACACTAGTGCCGCATTAGGAGCTCCCTATTCTGATGTTCAGATTGTTTACAAAGTCTTAAGGTCTCTTCCTAAGAGCTTTAGGTCCAGACGCAATGCTATCGAGGAGGCTCAAGATCTAAAAAAATTGAAGCCCGATACATTAGCTGGAAAATTGCGAACGTTTGAACTTGAGATGAGGATGGAGAACCCTGAGAAGAATAAGAGTATTGCTTTCAAGTCTTCATCTTAATCCTCTTCTTCCAAGGGTTCTAGAGAGGTTGATCACTCATTTATCTCAGATGATGATGAAAGTTCGGATATAGATTCATCAATTGCTCTTATTAGTTAGCAGTTTCAAAAAATCTTGAAGAAACGACAGTTTCAAAAACAAGAACAAAAACAAGGGCAATCAATGAACTATAAACCGCAACTTTATGATCGGGTCAAGACATATAACCGGCAGACCAACAGTGATACTGATCTTAACCAAGTTGAATGCTTTAAATGTCACAAGTTTGGTCATTATGCCCATAACTGTCCTAGTAAGAAATCTGACACTAATCATAAAGCTATGAATATCAGTTTTACTTGGGATGACAGCGATGATGAACATGATAACAATGAAATTCATTCCCAAGTAGTTGATAACGTAAATTTTATTGCTTATCCTACTTTTTTTACTTGTGGCAATAGTAATTTTGATGTCTTTGAACTTGAAAATTCTGATGAAAATCAGAGTAATCAAGAACAAGATGAGTTTGATGACCCGACTCTTGAGGACTTGTATGCTCAAACTTTTGCTAAGTGTATAAAACAAGGTAAACGTAACAAAGTCTTGAAAGACCAAGTTGATACACTAACATGCGAACTTCAAAGCAAACTGAGAGTACAAGTCACGAGATAGAGGTATTTGAGAATGAGAAACAATGCCTTAGTGACAAAGTTGTTTTTCTAGAAAAAGAAGTTAATGATGTGAAAGAGAAAATGAAATCAACTTTGGACGAACTTCGTTTGTCCAAGCTTGATGTAGTTTTATCTCAGCAGAAACTTGAGAAGTTTTGTCATGGGGCCAAGAACATTGATAAAATGTTATGTATGGGAAAGACAGACAGTGACAAGAGGGGTCTAGGATATGAGGAATCTCTTCCGAGTGCCAAGACTCCCCAAATCACAAAGTTTGTGAAAGTAACTTCTACTACCTTGTTTCCTAAACATAATATGATATCCACTACTCATGATCATGCCCAAAGGGTTTCTTACTCTCAAATTTACTATTGTAGTCTATGTGGTATAAAGGGACATATTGCATCGTACTGTAGATTTGTTGGACCTTATCAATCATATGTTCGCCCTTTTGATGGATATCGATATAGTTCTAATGCAATGTCTACTAACGTGAAATGTGAGAATGTATCTAGATGGTTTGCACAGGAAACTACAGGTCGAAGAGCTCTTCGGAGCATTTGGGTAAGAAAGATGGATTTGGCACCTCAGATAAGGTATAATGTTGCACTAACTGCCCTGAATGTTTTCAAGACAGTTCAATGGTATATGGATAGTGAGTGTTCCCGTCATATGACTGGTGATGAATCTAAATTGTGTCACCTGGAGAGTATTCAGGGAGGTGATGTTACGTTTGGTGATGGAAGCACATCTCCTGTGGTTGAAAGGGGATAGGCCAAAGGACTTGGTACTCTGGTAATTGACAATGTTCTCTTGGTTAAGGGGCTGAAGGCAAATCTTCTGAGTGTCAGCCAACTATGTGATACGGATCATACTGTTACATTTTCCAAAGGTAGATGTGAGGTTTTGAACTCTCAAGGACAACGTGTGATGCATGCTGCTAGAGCCGCTAATAATTGCTATGCTGTTCAACAAGAAGTTATACTATGTAACAAAGCAAAACTGAATGATGTGAAGTTATGGCATTAAAGGTTGGGACATATAAACTTCAATGATTTGTCCAAGATTACAAGTAAAGAGCTGATTCAGGGAGTTCCAAAGCTGGGAAGATTGAGCAATGTGGTTTGCGGTCCTTGTCAAGTTGGCAAGCAAACAAAGAACTCTCACAAGAAGTCCAACAATATTGCTACTACTTAGACTCTTAAGCTGATCTACATGGATTTGATGGGTCCTATGAGAACGGCATCCTTGGGAGGTAAAAAGTACATTTTGGTAATGGTAGATGACTTCTCTCGGTATACATGGATAAGACTTTTGAGAGAGAAGTCTAACACATTTGAAGAATTCGAACTATATCACTTCAAATCCAAAATGAGAAAGATTGCTCTATTGATAAAATTTGAAGTGATCATGGAGGCGAGTTTAAGGATACTGGGGTGATTGAGTACTATACTTCTAATAGGATTAAACACGAATTCTCTGCTCCAATCACTCCACAACAAAATGGAATTCCAGAAAGGAAGAATAAAGTTCTTCAAGAAATGGGACATGTCTTTCTTCATAACAAGGATCTTCCGACACACTTTTGGGGGGAGGCCATTCATACTGCGTATTATACTATTAATAGAGTATATCTACGTATACTTACTTTAAACACGCCCTATGAATTGTGGTTTGGAAAGAAGCCGAATGTCCATTATTTTCGGGTTTTTGGAAGTAAATGTTTCATCTTTAGAGATCGAGAAAACTTTGGGAAATTTGACTCTCGGAGTGATGAAGGTATTCTTTTGGGCTACTTAACAAATAGTAGAGCATTTCGAGTCTACAATTTGAGAACCAAAGTGACGATGGAGTCCTGTAATGTGGTAGTAGATGATACTTGTACCATTGGTTCTGCAGATGTGAGAGATGATGATTGTACAACGGAGACTCTAGAACCATCTACTGACATTCTTGCATCGAGTCCTATATCAAAGTATGATTCTTTATTGCCTACTCCACCGCTTCCAGTTCCGGCACCCCCTTCCGCTCCAAGTGTACCGCAACCCGGATGACATCAAGTTCGTAAGGATCACTCACATGCCGATATCATTGGGGATGCTACTTCTCGGGTTCAAACTAGAAGCCAACACCATGAGATGGTTCACTGTGTTTGTTATGTTTCGATGATTGAACCAACCACGGTAAAGGAAGCTCTTTTAGACGAATATTGGCTTCATGCAATGCAAGATGAGCTTCGGCAGTTTCGACGTCAAGATGTTTGGGATTTGGTTCCACGTTCTTCAAGTACAAATGTTATTGGGACTAAATGGGTTTATAAGAACAAATATGATGAATGCGGGAATGTAGTTCGAAACAAAGCTCGATTGGTCGCTCAAGGGTACAATCAAGTAAAAGGGGTTGATGCTGCTGAAATGTTTGCCCCTACTGCAAGACTTGAGTCTATTCAGTTATTGTTTGTTCTTGCTTGCAATAAAAAAATCAAGTTATATCAAATGGATTTGAAGAATGCGTTTCTGAATGGGCTCTTAGAGGAAGAAGTGTATGTGTCTAAACCAAAAGGGTTTGAAGATCCTCATCATCCCGATCTTGTGTTCTACTTGAAAAAGGCTCTTTATGGTTTGAAGCAAGCTCCTCGCGCTTGGTATGAACGGCTTTCCAATTTCCTCTTAGCTAAGGGATTTGTTCGAAGGGGAGTTGATAAAACGTTGTTTATCTAACGGAAGGGAGGCGCGATACTAGTTGCTCAGGTATATGTAGATGATATTATGTTTGGCTCCACTTCAAGTTCACTAACCTCTTCTTTTGTAGCTTTAATGAAAAGTGAATTTGAAATGAGCATGGTTGGGGAACTTACTTCTTAGGTCTCCAAATACGACAAATGGATAGAGGAATGTTTTTTTCTCAATTCACGTATACTAGGGAATTTATGAAGAAGTTTGGTCTCTCTTCTACAAAGCATGCTAGGACAACCGTGAGTATCACAACAAAGCTAAGTAAGGACTCGGCAGGTAAGGATGTTGATCAAAAGACGCATAGAAGTATGATAGGTAGTTTACTTTATCTTACTGCTATTCATCCTGATATTATGTTTAGTGTATGTATATGTGCTCGTTATCAAGATAGTCTGAAAGAGTCCAATTTACAGGCTGTTAAGCGTATAATTCGTTATGTATGTGGGACTTCTGATTTTGGTTTATGGTACTCACATGACCAACTTTTGAGGTTATTGGATATTCTGATGCAGACTAGGCAGGTAATGTAGACGATAGGAAGAGTACCTCGGGTGGATGTTATTATATTGGGAATAATCTTGTAGCTTGGCAAAGTAAGAAGAAGAATTGTATTTCTCAATCCACAACAGAGATAGAGTATATTGCTGGGTAGTTGTTGTACTCAATTGATTTGGATGAAATAGATGGTGAATGACTATGGAATAGTCCAGGGGACGATGTCAGTTTTTTGTGATAATACCAGTGCGATCAACATCTCCAAGAATTCGGAAAAACATTCCAGAACCAAGCATATCGACATTCGCTTTCATTTCATCCGTGATCTTGTTGAGCGCAAGATAGTCAGTGTTGAGTATGTTCCTACACAGAGTCAGTTAGCTGATTTCTTCACCAAGCCATTAGATGCTATGAGGTTTGAGCTTCTCAGATGGTCAATTGGCGTTTGTTCTATTGATTAGGTATGTCTTTTACTTCCTCTTTACACTATTTAATTAGATTATCATAGTATTATATACTTGGTCAGATACGTCTTCTAGTTCGATGTTAGGACAGTTCAGTATAGTGTTTGCTTAGAGTTGTTTTCGTGCACGGCAGTTGACTATCGCATGCTTAGATAGATCGACACGAATTGATATTATACTTTAGGATACATTTGGAGACTTCGTACCTAACGTTATGTGAGAATCTGACCTTATTTCTAAGCTTCGAGTGTTATAATATTTACTCTTCTATTTGATCTTGTCATTTGTGATCTCATTTCGTTTCCTTACCCAATTGTCAAATGGTTCAATCAAAGTCAAGTTACACTAGTGAAATCTTCATATTTTTAGTTGAGGTGAAAAAGTGACGATGTCCAACCGAAGATATGATAATAGGCATTTTTTTTTCTTCCCATTTTTGGCTTTCATTATTTCTAACCTTAATTCTTATCCATTTGAAGCCCTTTGAGCCTTAAAATATGCTTTTTCTTTTTTTCCTCAAATTTCTTGGTTTTTACCCATTTGTTCTAAGACTATTCAGTAAGAAGAAAAAGGAGGAGAAAGAGCAGAAAAAGAAAATGACAAAACGTGTGTGATTTGTGGAGGAAAATGAAAAGAAATATACAGTGAGTTCCCAAATGACGTCTATTATCCCTTAAAAAAAACCAAAAGGGGATATGAAATGGTATGCTAGGTGATTTTGATTTCAAGGAAGAAGGGGAGTTAGTGTAACTGTAGGCTCAGAATGCAAGCAAAACACCTACTCCATCATATGCCTACCCATACCTTCATTATAACTTGTTTAAAGACCTATTTGATCTTGAGTTCGGCTTTGTTAGTATTAGTGGAGATTGGAGATTGGAGATAGGAAGTTTAATTAGTATTAACTTGACACCATTAGTGACAAATGGGTTTCCTTTCCATGAGATCTTTCAGCTCACAGTGCTTCGTTTGTTTTCTAATGAAATATGAGTTTTATTGCATTATATTCATATTCATATTTCACACAGAGTATTAGCTACTCAATTCTCAGTGATTTTGAGTGACCACCATGAGAGGCCTAAGTTGAAACAACTTTCCTATTGTATCGTATTTATGATTGTTGGGTCTGTTGAATGCATGGTACTGTTTTACGTTGACTGCGCACACACATACACTCTGAGTAAATACATATTCTGACTGGCTTTCCTATTGAATGATTCCCTATCTGATATTCATATAACCTGTGATTAGTCTCTCATCAAGAGAAGACAGGGGGAGTATTGCTTACTCATTCCTTCGTTTCTGTGTTTTTTCTTGTTTTGTTTTGTTTTAAAAAAGAAAGAAAGTAGTTTGTCACAGTAAAAATTTATTCAAGCAAGATATATCTGTACTCGAATATTTCTGAGCTGTGTGATGTTTTTCTAAACAGAGAAAATTTATTCGAGCAACCTCTACCCTTACTCGAATATTTTTTATGCAGAGTGTTCTGTTTGTTTTTATCTCAGTTGTCTTTAAAACCAAAAATTAAATACAATTTTTCTTTTCTTTTCTTTCAAACACAGCAGCGTACCCTCTCTATCTCTCTAACTATTTCTCCAAGTTTACATCTCTAAAATCATCAAATTTCTTACAAATTTGTGCGCTATTCATCGTGAAAATCCATCTCCTACTCGAATCAATTGCTAATTTCACACTTTGGGTCTCCAATTCGAAGATTTTTCGTCGACGCAGTCGTGATTTTAGGGTTCATTTTTGGGTCCTTCATCGCTCTTTCAAGGTTGGTTCTTCACTCTCTCTCTCTTGTATTCACCGTACTCAATTAAATTGTGTGGATATTAGATTGCTTGCGAAGGATTAGTGTTGTTTCAATTTGGTTTTGGAGGAATTGTTGGAACTGTTTGGTTATTTGGTTGTCACTGTGAATGGGGTGTGCATTGTCTGGTTCGTATGTGCAGAAGGATTGGTTGATCGATTTTGGTAGAAATTTGTGTTTGAATTTGTTTTGACAGTTGTAACTGGTTTGCAGTAATTGGGTTACATTGGTCAGTTTCTGATTGCCAGGTGTTTTGCAAGTTTGTGATTGAGGTTTGCTTTATTTTGTTGGAAGTTTCTCTGATACTGCGTTCCCTGCTTAACCGTGTTGGTTAGGTTGGGGAAGTGGTGTAGTTTTCTTGCAGGTGTTTGTGGTGTTTGTTGGGTTTGTGGAAGACTTCTCTGATATGGGGAGGACAAAACGCCATGAGGATTCAGTCCCTATCCTTGCTTCGAGCGGTGCATCAGTGGATGCATTGAGAAGTATGGAGCGAGGCTCGCCGAGTGATCTGTCTCTGTGCTTTTTGATGATTTTTTTTTCTTCGCTTTTTTGGCATGTTTATTCTCTTTTGGTGCTCTTTTTGACTTTGCTATGTGTTCACAGTTTTTGTTTCATAGATTCTCTATTCAGCTTTCGTTATATGATCACTATATTCCATGATTTTTTCTTCTTCAACCATTACTGTTATATCTATTTTGGTTTGTCAAATATTGCCCCACTTACCCTTTGTTCTTCTGTGTCAAAAAGGGGGAAAGATGCTTTTGAACAGGTAAGTAATTTTTGTACTCTGAATTCCTTGTTTTTGAATGTGAATGGTTGCGTTATGTACCTTGTTTAGTGTGCAAGGATTACAGAGGATAGTTGCCTTGTGGATGGATGTTCAGTGAGTGAGTCAGTCCATAGAGTCTGTATTTTTTTTCTTATCTTACCTAGTTCTAGTTTTGACACAAAATGAACCAAAGGGGAAGATTGAAACATCCATTTTAGAGTTTGTTTCATTTAGTGTCTAGTATGGGTGTTGACACTATCTCGTGGTTATCCGTCGTCAGTGAGTGTACATGGAGCGACTTCAGCTGGACTGACACTTAACAGGTAAGTGGGTTTCTATCTCTTCATTCTAGAATATCAAGCCCTGAGTATTCTAAGGAGAATGAAAAATATGAAAAATGTTTGTTTTATCATAAAACAGAGTTTATTTGAAAACAGGAAAAATATTCGAATATTTTATATCTTGCTCGAATATTTTTCGACAGAATAAAAATATTCGAATATTTTCTAATCTTGCTCGAATATTTTTTTTATGCTTAAATTTTTTCAAATTTTGATTATTTTTCTATTTGTCGATTTTTGTCGACAGCAGAAAAATATTCGAATATAATAGAAAATATTCGAGTAAGAATCGCGAAACTCAGTTTTTTTTAATAAAAGAGAATTTCTTTTTTTCTAACTTAACTTTTCAGAAAACCTATTTTTCTACGGCTTGAGTTTTAGAGTGAGAAGAGATTGTTCTTGAGTGATTCAAGAGAGAATTAAACCTTTAAATTCTTGAATCAATCATCCTTGATCAAGAAACCCTAATTGTGATTTGAAGAGCTTGAGCGATTTGAGTTTTGGGGGCTTCGACGGGAGATTGGAGCGAGGCGTTGCGAGAACGCAGAATTGAATACACGGAACGTGATTAGAAGAGAGATAACCACGGGATGTGTTTATCGAGTCTGTAAGTAGTCATACTTTTGTAATTTGATTTCAAATAGTGGATTGTTTAGCTGTCGGGTGATTCGATAGCGACCTGTGGGTTTTTCTCCCGAGAAAGGTTTTCCACAGGGTTAAAAATCTTTGTCTGTGTCTTTTAATTTCCATATGCTTGCTTGATTTTAGATAATCGATCGGCTTGATTTAGGTTAAGTATAGGCCATTAATTTAAAGGTTTTTGGATCTTTTGATTTATACCTAAAACAATCGAAATTGATTAGCCTCAAGCGAATATAAACTTTCAGTTATTGCTTGCGTTCTAAGCTTTTTTTACTTATTTAGAAGAGAGAATTTCTTCACAAGGCCTAAAGTGCTCGAAAAATTATGTTTAATACCCTATAGTTTGAAAAACTACAAGTAGACCTTATTTTTCAACTTTTGTTGCAGTTACTACCCTGTTAAATTAAAATGACAAAACTATCCAATATTTTAATTCTTGAAAAAGGTAAAGTAACTAGTAACCTGTTATAGTATCCTTCTTCTACTTCTTCCTAGTGTATTTCTTTTTGCGTAGAGTTCATATTACAACTCAATCTTGAACCTTGGTTGGATATAAATAATTTTTTAACCTTATTTAACTTGAATATATATTTCTATGGGCTTTTGAATCAACCAAATTGATCTTTTCGATGACTCCTTAAAGAAACTTTAAAGAAACTAAGTTATGTGTTTATGTGTTCGAAACATAAGAACTTGGTTCAACTGCAACAATGTTGTTCCTAGGGGTTAATGCCCAGCTTGCTCTCCAATTATATTGTGCCATTTACTTTAAATATAAAACTATAATACTTAGTTGAAAGAGTAATAAAGAATATGTCATTCGTAAGCTGCAACTCAAGAGCATTGACTGGCTTGGAACCTCGACGGTTATTCCTACTTTACAAATACATGCTCCACGAAAGTTTCGACAAGATCATTGACAAGTGGGCAAACTCGTCAGCAATGCTCACTTGTGATCTCAAACTCTACACCTGAGGATTTGGAGACATGTTTCATTTCATATGAAAAATAAGTAGTCAATCCTTAGCCTTGGGATAACCTCGCAGTTTGTTTCGGTGACTCAAGGTTTAGTTCTATTGGAGGAGTTTACATTGGAAAGTTGAAACTTGAGTGGGACAAAGTATATCTCTATGTATGCCTGTTGAACCAGTTACAAGTAAGCAAAATATTTATAAATGGTGCGATCATACCAGTACTAATGTACCGGATCCCATCAAAACTCTGCAGTTAAGCGTGCTTGGGCGAGAGTAGTACTAAGATGGGTGACCTCCTGGGAAGTCCCCCGTGTTGCACCCCACTTTTAGCCTTGCAAAAAAAAAATTTAGAAATTGAAAGTGCAAGGGTAAGTTTGGTATTTAAGGATTTTAGGGTATTAAATGAAATGGTAATTTCAAAAGTTTGAGGTATAAAATGTAATTTTGGTTGCATTTTAACCTCTTGACAAAATATTTCTCTTAATTTTTCTACCTTCATTCTATTGTGAGGTGCAAGTTGAAAGCTAACTTGGGTAAGGTTCTTTGAAGTTGTTAGCATTTGATGCTCAATACGACGTCAACATCAATCCATTTTTTTAAAGGAAAAGAGATTGCCTTGAAATTGTTGTATGTTTGGCGACTTCTTCTTTGAGTATACGCTCAAGCATCACGACCTCGAATATTTTTGCGTTTGGAAATATTTGATTTTTTTTTCTTTCAACTAGAGGTATCCGGGCCATTAGCAGATTGTCAATTCCCGATTAAATCTTCTAGGGTCGTTGCAGTTACCCTAAATTTTTGTATAGGGTCCAAAGTACCTTAAAAATTACATCTAGTACCTCGCAGGGCAAAACTAGTAAGGGTTTAGTGTCATTTAATCTCTCTCTACTATAAAACTGTTTTTGAGTTAAGCACTCGGTGTATTTGAGAATATTTTGACCCCACCCATAACATTTTTAACTTTCACTCACCCTTTCTCTCTTTATCTCTTCGTAATCTTCCCCATTAACTTGATTTTCTTATAGTAATCTGAAGGAAAAAAATATGCCAAGCAGAAAAAAAATCTTTGGGAGCTCCCGACCTTGAGCCCCATCGAGTTTTTGACCCCAGTGGATATAATTCATGGCTTTGCCCCTGACACCTCATACTTTAAAAAACTATGAGAGACCTCATTTGCCTATGTCTTTTAATTCAAAATTCAATTCTTTTACTTGAAACCTGGTTAGCAGGTAATAGAGAAAAATACTAAAAATTTTATTTTCTTCATTTTTCTCATAGTTAAGTTCCCCAGTCATACCTATAACTAAATGCCCAATTACTTGTTCTTGTTTAATTCGACATGGAACTAGAATGATAAGCTGAAACCATGAGACAACGAGATGGGTGGGTAAAACTCTTCAAATATAACACCCTTGCCATCTCCATCGATAATCTGCCCGTCGTTGTTACCTCTCTTATTGCCGCCCCCGCCGTGTTATTGCTGGTGTTACCTCCACCATCTTTCTTTGCCGAATAATCTTTATAGTTTTGTTCAACTTATGTTTTTAGTACTTCACATCCGGATCGATAGCTCCCTTCACTGTAACCAAGTCATTTTTAGTGTCCAATGTTAAAGTTTGAACCCCTATATACATAAAGACATTGGAATGCTACACATTAATCAATCAATGGGTCATGAGTCAATTAATTAATGAATAGCGAATTACAACCTTTCATTTTTTAGACCATCTTGCTTGCGAAGTTTTATGCTGCAGCCCCAAAGCATTATAGTTCGACTTCAAAACTACTATTGCAACCGGTGGCTAATACCAAACCATGAAGAGAGAGAAAAAATAATCCATGTGAGCTATGACCAAACCATATTCAGGAACTTATAGTAAATGAGAACTAAAATAAACCATTTACAAAATCTTTTAGAAAACCCTAGGAAAAAGAGACGTTATTGAAATAGTGCAAGCTGGGGAAGAAGAAACCTATGAGAAACTTCTAATTTTGTGGAACCTGTTACAACCGGTTGCAGGATTGAATTTAGTGTTTTAAGAAATTAAAATAGGGTTAGCTCAGGTATTATAAAAGATTAGGGTGCTAAATGTAACAAAAGTTAAAAAATTGGGTCCTTTCATAATTTTTTAAAGTATGAAGTACTAAATGTAATTTTTAAGGTACTTTGCACCCTATAAAAAAATTCTCTCTTATATGTTCGACATGCTCTAGTTTTCTACTCTAGGTTTCCAACTTACTTTTAAAGTATCCGACAACGTTCCTTATCTGTAGCATTGCAGGCAGGAATAGAATTAGGTGTCTAACATTTAACATATTTCCTCAAGTCTTTTGAGAGTCCAGAAACCCTAGCATTGGACATGATGACTTGAAATACAAATACCCTGCTTCCTTTAACCCTACAAAAATATTAGATTAGGGTTAGAGATGGATGTGTCACGGCCTAGGCCTCGACCCAATGTCGCGTGGCTTGGCTGGGTCTACCCGAGTTCTACTTGGTTATGGACTAGGATTTCCTATCTATCTCTCCCTTTAAGAATTCTATTGTCTAATTTACCAATCTATTTATTTTAGAAGTATTTTCCAATTGGTTACGTCAATGGATTTGCCCCTTAGAGCATCCACAACATGTAATGAATCCTTATGTAAGAATTTGGCTGGTGTAAACTCTCTCTCATTACTTCAACAACTTTTTTTACATTTTTTTGGGTAAAAATTTAGGTGACATTGTATTGTGTTTTGTATTATTTGCGTGAAAATTAAGAGTTTAATGTTTTTAAGGGATTATTTTCCCTTTTCCCTTACAATATTATTTTATTATTATATTTTTTAAGGTTTTTATTAGGGTTTTGAAGGGATTTTTCCTTCTTTTACCTATAATTGTCGCTGTTATTAACCCCAATACCTCCCCGAGGGGAGAGGACAATTGCCATCAATAACTGCTTAGTCGCTATTAGAATCGCTGACAGAGCCGTAAAAAAAGATATAGGCAGTGGCTGTCAGGTGTTGACGTCACCAGACTAGGTCTGCTGACTCGCATTGACGTCCCTTTAGGTTTTGATTCGCGCATAGGGCACAAACTAGATCTACTGACTTTCCAAAGATGCGTATGATCTTAGATGACGTCATTGGTGCTGACGTTGCTGACACGTGGCAAACCCACGATACTAACATAGTAGAGCCTTCGTGCTGATTTGTCAGGGACCTACCATGCTGAAGTGGCAGGGTCCACGTGATAATGTGTCAATGGCACATAACATGATGATTCAACATTTTTGTTGACGTGATAGGGACATGCACTATACCAAATTAGAAAAATTGTTCCGGCCTTTTTTTTCTTTTGCCACGGATAATTGTTGTAGTTTATATGAGACAGAGTTTATCCGTGGTAGATAGAGTTGGGGCAATTTTGGTTTCCTCTTGTTTGTTTTTTTTGGAGTTGTTAGAGTTGGTAACAGAGGACCAAACTCTCAAACTTCTCAAAAATCAAAATTGAGATCAGAAACCCTAAAACCAAAAATTAAACCCGAGTATTCTCCAAATTTGTTGATCTCAACAATGGGTTAGTCAATTTTGTTTATCTCAGTTGATGCCCTTGGATTTGCTGATTTATCGATTTATTGCTCTCAGTTATGCTCAATGATGGGTAAGTTTTCCAAGTTCAAACTCTAATTCCTTTGTAGATTTACTAATTCTGATGTGATTGAACTATTTTTATGATATAATTATATATGCTAATTAGATTTGCTAATTCCAAGTTCAATCAGCAGTAACTATGCAAAACACTAGTAATTATGCCAATCACCTCGTTAATTAGATTTGCTAATTAGATTCTAATGTCAAGTTCAATCACTTGTAACAGTTTTTTGTATGCCAATCACCTCGTTAATTGATATGTTTAAATGGCTTATTTAAATCATGCACTTTAAGAGATTGATGCTCAGATTCCCTATATGAGTGTCGTTCCTCTCCTGGCAATGGGCGATCAAATACTTAAAGAGCTTGCCAAGTTGATGACAATTCAAACTTGAGTGTTCATTATGCACATATCACCTTCTCTCGCTTCACGTCTTTTTTTAAAGGTGGCAGAGTTAGGAATGATGAGTACAGAGTACTCATGGATTATCACGGATGGACTAAGTAAGTAATCTTTTGACTTAAATGAATTCTTCTGTCATTGGTTCAATGCAAGGAGTTCTGGGTATAAGGCCTTACTTTCCAAAATCTAAAGAACTCGATCACTTTAAAGTTATTTGGAGAAGAAAGTATCTCCAAGAAAATCTGAACATTGAAATAGCTAACCCAAGTGTTTTAGATTTATGGGCTTATGATACAGTCTGGGAACTGACAATGGCAACAGAAAAGTAGGCCGTAAAGACTCCCACTTCTTGAAGCAAAAAACAAACGATAACCTGAGTAACCTTGGTGCATTAGGAGATCCTCAGATATGCCCTAAACTTATAAAAGTAGTTTTAGAGTCAAAGTTTAACGGTTTGAGTGGGGAGTTCATTCTCATAGATGGGCAGCTACAATCATTAGCCTTCGAGATACTTAATGTTGCTGGCAATGGGGGTAGAGAGATTGGGTTTTGGACACCAGTGTCTGGAATTTCACAAAGATTGAAAGTGAGTAGTATAAGTAGGTACTCAACTTCTAAAGCAAATCTTGGGAACATCACATGGCCAGGAGAGTCAAGTATCGCTCCCAAAGGTTGGGTAATACCGAAAAGTGGAATACTGAGAGTTGGAGTTCCAGTAATTAAAGGCTTTGGTAGTGAACTTGTGGACGTAGATTGGAATACTAGTACTAATTTAACTTTTGTAACAGGGTATTGCATTGACGTCTTCAAAGCTGTAATGGAGAGATTACCGTATTCCATTTCTTATGAGTTTGTTCCATTCCAGAATGCAAGCAGTTCAATTGCCAGGAACTACAATGATCTGATCTACCAAGTATTTCTTCAGAATTATGATGCCGTGGTTGGAGACATCACTATCATAGCAAACCGCTCCCTATATGTAGATTTTGCATTACCATTTACTGAGTCGGGGGTATTAATTGTGGTGCCTGTAAAAGGTGATGAATGGAATAATGCATGGATTTTCTTGAAGCCCTTAACCATGGAGCTTTGGTTTGCAACAGGTGCTTTCGTTATCTTCATTGGCTTTGTGGTTTGGATTCTTGAGCATCGCGTAAATGATGAATTTCGAGGTGTACCAACTACCAAGCCATCACCTGGGCATGATCTTTTGGTTTTCCTTCTTGACACTTGTTTCTGTACTTAGGGAGAAGGTGGTGAACAACTTGGCAAGATTTGTGTTTATCATATGGATTTTCGTTGTGCTAATAATTACCTTGAGCTACGCAGCAAACTTAACATCATTGTTGACAGCTCAACGGCTGCAGCATATGGTCACTACTGTTAAAGATCTTTTACAAAATCGTGAGTATGTTGGGTAAGGTTCATTTACGGTGGAGCTCTTAAAAAGTTTGAATTTCGAGGAATCCTTCATCAGGTTTTATGACTCTCCCCAAGACTTTGACAAGGGCTTTTCATTAGGAAGAACAAATGGTGGTTTTCCTGCTGCATTTGATGAAATACCTTATATCGATCTCATCCTCGTAAGAAAATACTGTGCTAAGTATACCAAAGTCAGGCCTTCTTATAGGATTGGTGGATTTGGCTTTGCATTTCAAAAAGGTTCCATATTAGTACCAGATATTTCAAGGGTTGTCTTAAATGTAACAGAAGGGCTCAATTTTTCAAAAATGAAGGAAAAATGGTTTGGAAATTAAACAAGTTGCCCAGACTTGATCACCACCGATTCTTCAACTAGTCTGACTGTTAATTTTCGTAGCCCTGTTCTATTACAATCATCGAGATATCTGGAGGCAGATTAATTCTGAAAATTCCCTTTGGCAAACAATTGTTATCATGGCACGACATTTTGATACAAAGGTAGATAATGAAGACCCGGGTACTCCTAATGTTGAGGCTACAAGTATTGAAACTTCACCTAACAACAATGCTCCTAATGTTGAGGCTACAAGTATTGAAGTTTCACCTAACAAAAATGCTCCAGAAAGTTCACCAATCAATTCTAGCCATATTGGAGGGAATTTGTCTTCCTTGGAAGACCAACATACTTTGGCAGAGCAAATTTTTGAAGCTCAAGAGCTATCGTCCTTGGTGGACCTTGGCATTTCAAATGGAGATATTCGAGAGTGGTAAAGAATGTTCGACAACAATATCAACCATCTCACCTTTAAGACAAAATCATTGACCATCCTCCCTTGGTTGATACACAACTTGTATCCTAGTTATTGACTTTATTATCTCAGATCTAGTTGGCTCCGGTTTAAAAAAATAAAAATTGATATGTTTAATTTATTTAACTACTTTTTGTTTAGGTCAATTAAAATTATTCTTAAATTTCTCATTGCAATATAAAAAGATATATTGACCAATCATTATGATGTGATGTTGCAATTGAAGCTCAATTGGTTGTTGCTGCAGTGTAAGATTATTAAGTGGAAAGAAGACACAAAAAATAGTACAAGTGAGCTTACTTCCTTTTAGTGTTCATTTGTTAATATTATCAAAGCATAAAAAGTTTTTCATTATATGTATGCTGAAGTTTACCATCGACGTTCTTTTCGTAGTATCTATTATTCCGAGTTGTGTTATACATTATTTGCATATTAACTGGGATGCATTTAGGAGATGCATATATTTTGAAGAGAAAAAAGGCAGAAGAAACTCTCATAATTTTACTAGGTAAAAATCTTGGGATGATCTTTAAATGAACATGAATCGATCTTTGAGATATGATTCGCCCTTTTACTTGTTCTATCTTTATTTTCTCACTTTATGATAATTTTGTTTTAGCCAGAGATATTGAAGTTCTGTGAACATGTCTTCTGCAAATTTGAACAAGAATTGGTTGAAAGCAAGTAGATTGATTTATGATTTCCTCAATACTGTTCGGTCGTTCATTGATTATGTAAAACAAACTTTAGGAGATATGACATATTGTCCTTACAATAAATGTCGCAATGTCAATGGGGTAAAATCAGTTGATGAAAAAAGAACCCATTTAATAACTTATGGTATAGATCAGTCATATACGACTTGGTATTTTCACGGAGAGTCCAGAGATGCTACTGTTGATGCACATATTCAGAATCCTAATGAATCTTTAATTACTCAACATGATGACGTTGAGCGACCAAGAATGTTTAATTTAGTTGACGATGCCTTTGGCTATATATAACCTGAAGACCTTAACGAAGGCACACAAGATGGTTCTTATGAAGGTGTTGATGAATTCCCGGAGGAGGAAATCGAGTATCAAAATTTAAAGGATGATGTTTCCCATCTATTATACCCTTTATGCTCACCAGCTGATATAATGTTGTCGACGACAATTGAGTTAATGTGTTTGAAATCAACTTGCCAATTGTTTGATTCTGGCTTCACAATGTTGTTGGTTTTGTTGAAACGACTTCTTCCTAAAGATAATACTTTGCCAGAAAGTATGTATGCTGCTACGAAGATGATAAAGTGTTTGGGTATGAATTATGAGAATATTGATGCGTTCCCATACAACTACATATTGCATTAGAGGGAGCATAAGACTAAAGAAAAATGTACTATATGTGGTGTAAGTAGATGGAAATCTGAGTACCATACGAGGAAAAAATCAAGAAAGATACCGGTAAAGGTGTTAAAGTATTTTCCCTTAACATCCAGGTTGAAGAGGCTTTGCAGGTTAATATTAATCCTTATAACTTGTATATATAGTTATTTTATGAACATGACCGACTAAAGAGGCATTATGTCTTTTCAATGTCTTTTACAACATTCCATGGATTGCTGAGAGTTTAAAAAACATCATAAAGGTGCATCCAATGATAGTCTTATGCGTCATCCCGTTAATTCTTCGTATTGGAAATAAGTAGATATTAGGTACCCTAAATTTTTAAAAGAAGCACGAAATTTTTGTCTTGGACTCGCTACTGACGGGTTCAACCCATTTGGTAATAAGAGCAGTTCGTATAGTTATTGGCCAGTGATGATTGTTTTGTACAATCTTCCACCATCTTTATGCATGCAAAAAGATTTTACTTTACTTACTCTACTTATTTAAGGTAAGAGTGGTCCAGGAAAAGTCATCGATGTTTACCTCCAAGCTTTGGTCTCAGAGTTAAAAGATCTGTGGGATAATGGTATTTTAACTTATGACACTCATTAGAAGATCATGCTTACAATGAAAGCAATCTTATTATGGACGATCAATGATTTTCCTACATATGGACATATCTCTAGCTGCACAACTGGAGGAAAATATGGGTGTCTAGTTTGCAGCGAAGGCATATCCTTAATGAGGTTAAAATATGGATGTAAGCATGTCTATATGGACACTAGAAGATTTCTACCAGCAGATCATCCATTTAGGAAACAAAAATTGCAGTTCAATGGGATTGAGGAACATAGAAGGGCGCTAATAGAATGGGGAAACGTAGGAGAGAAGAGAAAAAAGTTGCAAATAAAGATGACGACCCGACTCTTTGGTCAAAGAAAATAATTCTATTTAATTTGCCTTATTGGAAGGTATGAAAATACTTATGTAGAATCAATACATATTAGATGTTAAAGTATGCATTCTAATTTTATTTAATATGTACAATATTTACTTGTGCCACATAATCTTGATATAATGCATGTGGAAAGTAACTTTGCTTCTATCGCCATAACGACGATAATGGGAGCTGAAGGAAAAACTAAGGATAACATTAAAGCTCGTAAGGGCATGAAGGATTTGAAAATAAGGAAACAATTATGGCTTTAACGTAGAGGCAATAAGACTTTCATACCGAAGGCCCCCTTTGAATTAGATCAAGCAGAAAAGGAATCGTTTTGTCATGCTTACATTCGTTAAAGGTCCCTATTGGGTATAGTTCTAATTAGAAACATAATGTAGACATGAAACAACATCAACTAAAAGGTCTTAAGTCACGCGATTATCATGTCCTGTTATACCAACTCTTACCAGTAGTCTTAATGCATGCTTTCAAGAAGCAGAAGCCATTACTTGCCATTTTTTGAACGATATCCTCATTCTTCAATGTGTTATGCTCTAAGGTTATTCATCGAGAAAAACTACAAGTCATGATCAAACGGGTAGTTGAATCTCTGTGTGTTTGAGAAGTACTTCCCTCCATATTTTTTTGTTTCCATGGTTCACCTTGTTGTAAACTTAGGGGAGGAGTCATTGAGATGTGGACCTGTCAGATTTGGATGGATGTATGGATTCGAGAGGTTTGTTAGTAGTTTAAAGCTTATTTCATCTATAGCGTATAATTTTCTTAAATTGATATATGATTTACTACATGCATTAGAAAAATGAGAACATACAAAGATTATGTCAAGAATCCAAAGCGTGTAGAATGGTGTATCGCAAACCGTTATGTTTTAGATGAAGCGATATTGTACTGCATGGAGTATATACCTAATGGTGGAAAAGGGACCCATAAACGTTGAAGACCAACATTCATGGATGATGATGCAAATAAGGAACAAGCTCTTGACAAAGTCAACATCATTCATCATGAAACACTTAACTACGAACAGGTGCGTCATTGGGTTTTGAGCTCTTATGATAGAATTGAAGAATGGGAAAAGTGAGTATATATATATAATATATATATATCCTTCTATTTAACGTATCTATGCAGGTCATACCTAATACTTGATTAATATGCAGGAAGTATGATATATACTTCAGAGATTATATGAGAGTTTCAAGGCATAGAGGAAGCACAAACGTAGAAAAACCACTGGATTATATAGTATAGTTAAGGGAACAGGCAAAAAAATATACATTCTTAATGCATTTTATGATAATTATTAATCTCAAGCAAAAAAATCTTGGATTTATATATTTTTTCATAGTTTGAGTACTCAGAAAAGTCTACACTGAAAAGATTAGTTGACGGGCCGAGCTTTAAAGCGACATCATATAAAGCCTATCGCGTAAATGGATTTGTGTTTTATACAGCGAACTCTAAATCTTGCAAGACAACACAAAATAGTGGGGTTAAGATGAAAGCGATAACCAATTTTGTTGCTAGTGTAAGAGATCAAAATCCACGAATGATGTACATATGATCCTAAAGCAAATTTAACTTTTGTGAACTTACAAAAGGTAAAAGAGAAACTCAAAGGTCGACGATGAGCTATATTGTCTCGCATCTCAAGCTTTGCAAGTCTTCTATTGTCAAGATCCAATAAGGACTGATTGGTCTGTAGTAATTGATGATCCAAAAAGATTAGATAAGGACATTGACGCGTATGAAGAACCATTAGTTTTTTAGACAGGAAATCCTTTTACTTCTTCAATGATGGGATTAATAAATGAGAACGTAGATGAAGATAAATAAATTACTAAAGGATTGTAGATGTAGAAAGTTCTATTTATATCTTAGTTGTATTTAAAACATGAACTTTATCTTTCGTCAATTTGCTAAACTTGTTATATATCTAACACATGGAATGGGCTTTTTTTGTAGTTTTTTATATACATTTTTATATTGCATTTCATTTTTCCCCCAATATTTATTCTTTCATATAACTGTTTACTAATTTTAGCTTGCTTTTTGGTATTGTACAAATGTTTTATTTGTGGTATTAATTTCTTATCTACTTTTGTTTGGTTTTAGGATGATTTTACCATCACAATCGACGCCATCCTCGCCAAACCCTTCAGAGCTGTTGCCTATATCGGTTGGGGGATCACGTGAGCATTCTACTATATCAGGTGGAGGTAGTTCTATAATACTTTATTTACTATTTAGGGTTATAAAGACCTTGGTGTGTAGATATAAGCCAATGATGCTTAGTACGATGCTACTCTTCTTTATTTCAACCTTAAATCGTGAATTTATAAGACTTCCAAAAATTTGCCTTAATACTTGATTTTCTCCACAGTTTCATCAAAAACAAAGATACCTCTGAAGTTATCATTGCTAGGGCATGTTGTTGGAAAGAATTCAACCAAATTTATGTCTCGTTTGGGCAATTTAGTGAGAGAACATATCCCCCCATATTATCTAGATTGGCCTGTTGTTCCTGATAGATTCAAAGATGCCGTTTGGCAGATAATATGTGTAAGTGAAAACTTGTGATGCTATTCTTCGTGTATTGAATCAATGTCATGTACTTCCTGAAGCGGCAAAAAGAAAACTTATGAGATCAACTAATAACTTGTAGCGAAATGGAAAGAAAATACTTTAGAAAAAGTACGATGAGTGGGATATAGATGAAACAAGAAAGAAGAACTGCCCAAAAATACTAGACCTGAAAATTGGGTTCGATTTGTCGACCTTATTTCTACAGAAGAAGTTAAGGAACAAGATAAATAGGTCAAAGATGGTAACCCCTCATACGACCAGAAGAAAGAGGGTATTCAAAGTAGCTGATGAAATGGTTAGCTTTGATTACAGTTTTGACTTTATCTATTTATTTATTTATTTATAATCGATGATGTCTTTGAGTGGCATTCTATATGTTATTGATTGATGGAAGTAGATCCAGCTACTACAAGATCATATTCCTTCTTAGTTGACCATACTCGCAGTGACGGGACCTTCCCCATAGCTCTTGTAGCAAAAAAATTGGTAAGATTTATATTCACACACTAGAGCTACATTTGGATTTTCATTTAAATCACACAATTAGTCTTATCTCTTATCATAGAAAAGCAAAGAATATTCATTAAATTAGATTTCATTTAGCTAGAAAAAACCCAATTTACCTCATAGGTTTGGTGTACTTTCGAGGCCTTCCTTGTAGTTATGGCAAAACTAACAGTCTTCAAATTACTTTAGCTTGTCCAAAATGTAAGTATGGATAGCAATACAGTCCCAAGGTCTTCATATTCTAGAGATTCTGGAGATATTTCAATAACCTCTTAGTATTAGTGGCAATCCATATCTTTCATTTACTCTAAATGCTTCTTGCCATAATCTTACCAGCAAAACCAATAAAAAATTGACGCATGTATTCTTTCAAAAGACCCTCATAGCCTCCCGGTATTATATCTGCAATGTTCAGAATGAAACACCCTTCAGGTGGGAAATTATACTTACAGTAAATCACTGCCCTCAGGTTGGCAGTGACTCTCACATTTCAAATAATACACATCCTTATCGTACTCTAATTAACAGTATACTAGTGTTACTGACTAGTCTTACATTTATCTCACACAGAATTCTAATGGGAAGAGACTTGGTACTTTCTTAAAGATTTTTAGGTTCCTTTCCCTCCAATTGTGTTTAATCATACTGCATAAGCAGACCTTAAGCACAATATTAGCATTGTCCTTCTTTAATAAGCTAAGCACCCATCCAACTTTTGAACCTAGGTCCCCAATCTGTCTATTAACTCTGCACTTCATAAGAATTTTTCCCCAGATATCCTTTATTAGTATATATACTAGTCTTCAAACTAAAGCCACTGGCTATAGATTGGTCTTCTTTGCCCAGCTTATCCTTGTTGAGATGAATAAAAGATCAAGGGATTAAAATGTTGTTAGGGCCTGAGCCCCCATTGCATCGATATTGTCCCCACCTTTACCACCTAGTTAGGTTGGGCTAGGTGTAAAGGCATCAGTGCAATTTAATAGTCCGTATTTTCTTATATCCTTGTGTGAACTACATCTTCTACCCGATGTGGGACTAACTTTGATCCACCGATCTTAACAATCTCCACCTTGGATCAAACACCGTTAGTCAACAACCGTTTATTTTGAGCTTCACGGAAGCGAACGTGACCTCGAACGATAACCGTCCACCGCCACCGCATATCTATGCCAGAACAATCGTTCATTTTGAGCTTCACGGAGAGAGAAGATAAGCTCTACCTCGAACGATTGGAGGGACGTGCCGATACATTAAGATATGCCCAGCCGAACCATCGGCTCTGGTACCACTTGTTAGGGCCCGAGCCCCCATTGCATCGATATTGTCCCCACCTTTACCACCTAGTTGGGTTAGGCTAGGTGTGGGGTTTTATTCTTAAAAGGCCTCGGTGCAATTTAATAGTCTGTATCTTCTTATATCCTTGTGTGAACTACATCTTCTACCCAATGTGGGACTAACTTTGATCCACCGATCTTAACAATCAATTATTAAGAATTGAGGTAGTTACTCTCTCTTCCCTATGAAGAACAAAACGCGGAAATCACCAACACAAGAAGTAAATCAAACAAAGACAATAAAGAACACAATAAAGATTTCCCAGAGTAGGGAAGTAGAAAACCCTTGCGGATGAAAAGCCACTCCCCATGAACAATTCACTATGATATCAAATAGGTTACAATGATCTCTCAAGCTTCTCCAACTTTAATGGAGTCTTTCAAGCCCTATCCTCTCTAAGGTTAAACTCACCAAAAGATTAATTAACAAAATAACCTAAGTCCTTTTTATATACTTGAGGAACAAACAATACAAGTAGTACGGATCTCGAGGCATAACTCTAACATCTAAGGAAAACCTACGCGAAGCTCGTTCGAACGGCTCCAGGCTCGTTCAAGCGACTTTGCGATAGTTGGTCTCCAACCCTAGAAACATAGCATCTCGTTCGAACGGCATCCAAGCTCGTTCGAACGAGATTAACTCTTGGGCCAAAATTCCAGGGAGTACATGAGTTCGTTCGAACGGCTATTAAGCTCGGTCAAATGACTTCGACAATTTCCCAATTTCGACAATTTTGACAATTCGAGTTCATACCCAACAATCTCCCACTTGAAATCGAATCCCGTAACCCATCTCCAGATCTCCCAATGAATTGCTCGCACTACTCGGACCTTCAATCTTGAAGACCCACAGAAGTTGTACATGTCGTCAACTTCTGAAAAGTCACCACCTTCGTAAACATATCGGCCAGATTCACATCAGTGTGAATCTTCACAAGCTTCAACACACTGTCCTCGAGGAGCGAGCGAATATAGTGATACCGAATATCAATGTGCTTGGTCCTAGAGTGAAAAGCCAAATTCTTCGCTAAGTATATAGCGCTTTGACTATCACTATACAACTTAGAAGAGAATTATTCTCTACCAAGCTCTTTCATCAACCCTTTGAGCCAAACTATATCTTTGCACGCTTCTGTAGCTGCAACATATTTCGCCTCCGTAGTATACAAAGCTACAATCTTCTGTAGCCTTGAAACCCATGTAACTGCACCGCTTCCTAATGTAAAAATGAAACCACTAGTGCTCTTCTGCCTATCCATGTCACCCGCCATATCAGAATCAACAAAACCTTGTAAGCATATCTGAGAACTCCCATAACATAATGCCATATCTTGAGACCCCTTTAGATACCTCAGTATCCATTTCACAACTCTCCAATGCTCATTGCCTGGATTGCTCATATACCTACTCACAACTCCCACTGCTTGGGCAATGTATGGTCTTGTACAAATCATAGCGTACATTAGGCTACCAACCGCGGATTTATAAGGAACCTTCCACATCTCATCGCGATCCTTCTGTGTCTTCGGACAACAATCCTTTGATAATTTGAAGTGACCTCCCAATGGTGTACTAACAAATTTAGAACCATCCATATTGAACCGCTTCAGTACTTTGCCAATGTAATCAGCTTGAGACAACTTCAATTCAATTCTTGTCGCTTTCTGTCCCTCGTAACACGCATACCAAGAACTTGTCTCACCGCACCCAAGTCCTTCATAGAAAACTCCCGGGATAACAGTTCTTTCAACTTAACTATTTCTCCCATGTCAGCACTTGCTACCAACAATCATCTACATACAGAAGTAGAATAATATACGAGTTCCCTGTATTCTTGATAAAACAACAGTGATCTGCATTCCTCTTCGAATAGCCATTTCTGGACATGAACTGTTCAAACTTCAAATATCACTGTCTTGGCGCTTATTTCAAACCGTATAAGCTCTTCGTAAGCCTACACACAAGATCTTCTTTCCCTTTAACCGAATACCCTTCTGGCTGCTTCATATAAATCTCTTCATCAAGGTTATTATGAAGAAAAGCAGTCTTGACATCAAGTTGTTCAAGATGCATGTCTTCAACAGCAACTATATTCATCACAACCCGAATAGTAGACATCTTCACAACAGGAGCAAAAATCTTACCGAAATCAATACCCGCTTTCTGCTAAAAGCCCTTCACCACAAGTCTAACCTTGAATCTCCTTGAACCATCAGATTCCTGCTTTAGCCTGTATACCCACTTGTTGTGCAATGCTCTCTTCCCCTTCGGTAACCGAACTAAATCCCAAGTTCGATTAACTGACAATGACTGCATCTCATCATCCATAGCAAGCTCCCACTTACTCTTATCTTCCGCATCTAAAGCCTCCTTGTAACTTTCAGGTTCACCACCATCTGTTAGTAACAAGTGATTTTTAAAGAATTTACGTACCTTGCCGAAATTCTCGTAACTCTCAGCTCATTTCGAAGTGCTATTGGAATGTCTAGAACATTAGGTTCTTCGTTCTGATTCGGTGTATCAGACTTAACAACGACTTCTTTATTATACTCTCGAGAGGGTTCATCATCTTCAATGTCGAAACTTTCCTCTTCTTCACCTCGAATCCTTTTCACAGGTACTTTGAAATCTTTATATAAGACTTCCTCATTGAATGTAACATTACAGCTTCGGATAACTTTCCGATTCTTTGCATCCCAAAACTGGTACCCAAACTCATCACCACCGTATCCAATAAAAATGCACTTCATCGACTTTGTATCTAACTTGGTCCTTGTATCTGAATTATCAAGCACATATGAGATACAACAGAAAATACGCAAGTAATTAAGGTTTACCTCTTTACTGATCCATGCTTCTTCAGGAATTCCAAAGTCCAAAGCCATCGAAGGCCCTCTGCTAGTCAAGTATGCCGCTGTACTAACCACATCTGCCCAAAAACACTTTGGCAATCCAGCGTTGAGTCTCATACTCCTCGCTCTTTCGCTTATTGTTCGGTTCATGCGTTCTGTAACACCATTTTGTTGCGGTGTTTCGGGAATATTCTTCTATCTCCTAATCCCGTTTGATGCGCAAAAGTCTTCAAACTCATCACTACAGTATTCACCCCCGTTATCTGACTTGAGACACTTCAGTTTCAAACCGGTTTTATTTTCAACTAGAGCCCTCCACCTCTTGAATTTATCGAACACATCTCACTTGTTATTCACAAAGTAGACCCAAAGTTTACGAGTAGCATCATCGATAAAAATAACATAGTAATGAGAACCACATGGAGAAGACACCTTGGTTGTCCCCCAAACATCCGTGTATACAAGATCCTATTTTCCGGGTTTCCTTGATTTTCCAGATAAATTGAAACTGACCTTCTTCTGCTTCGCAAAAATACACTCTTTACAAAACTTGAGATCAACCTCAGCAAGACCCTCTAGCTTTCCCTTCGCTACCATTATCTTTATCCCCTTCTCACTCATGTGACCGAGTCGTTTGTGCCACGTACTTGTATCAATCCCCGGAGTAGCCGCACAAATAGTAGAAATTGTGTTTTGCGTTGTATACAATGTTCCTTGTCGCAAGCCTCGAGCTACCAACATAGCTCCCTTTGTAATCTTCCAGAAGGTTGCGCCAAAGGTACACTCATATCCGGCATCATCTGCCAATTTGCTAACCGATATAAGGTTATGCCCCATTTTAGGTTCAAGTCGCACATTTTGTAAAACAAATGTTCCACCTGAAGGTAACAACAACCTAGCGTTTTCCTTTCCAGTAATATTGCATGCACTCTTATCTGCAAGAAAGACCGTACCGAAGTCGCCTTTAATAATATTGGTAAGAAAACCTACGTTCGCAGTAGCATGGAAGGAAGTACCCGAATCAACAATCCAAGATTCGTTAACATCGTCTCACGATAGTAGTAGAGCCTCGTCAGAACTAACCTCCTCAGTAAGGTTCATTGTATCTTTCTCTTCATCATCAATTTCTTAGAAGAAGAAGAGTTGCAATCTCTCCTGAAGTGACCCTTCTTTCCACAAGTCCAACAAGCACCGGGCGCCGTAAAAGGTAAACCTTATTTTCCTCAGACGGTTCCGAGTACATAGCAGACAACGTCTCCATCAATCCCTTCGTCGTCGTAACTTTGGAGATCATGTGTAGAATTTGTGATGATAGCGCTAACCTAACGGTTCCAAGCGCTTTACGATCCAATCGCGCCCACTTAGTTTCTTCGAAATCTACTGGCTTCATTTGAGCTCCACCCAGCGGTAGATCAAGATTCTGCTGATAAAGGTAATCTTCTATCAGCATTTTCTACACTCCAAAATTCGGCCCATTGAACTTCGTGATCTTCAACTTCTCCTGATCGGCTATCGCTCTTCACCACACAAACCCTAACACTCGCTCTGATACCAATTGTTGAGAATTGAGGTAGCTACTCTCTCTTCCCTACGAAGAACGAAACACGGAAATTGCCAATACAAGAAGTAAATCAAACAAAGACAATAAAGAACACAATAAGGATTTCCCAGAGGAGGGAAGTGGAAAACCCTTGCGAATGAAACACCACTCCCCACGAAAAATTCACTATGATATCAAATAGGTTGCAATAATCTCTCAAGCTTCTCCAGCTTTAATGGAGTCTCTCAAACCCTTGCCTCTCTAAGGTTAAACTCACCAAAAGATTAATTAACAAAATAACCTGAGTCCTATTTATATACTAGAGGACCAAACAATACAAGTAGTACGGATCTTGAGGCATAACTCTAACATCTAAGGCAAACCTACGTGAAGCTCGTTTGAACAACTCCAGGCTCGTTCAAACGACTTTGTGATAGTTTGTCTCTAACCCTAGAAACATAGCATCTCGTTCGAACGACATCCAAGCTCGTTCGAACGAGATTAACTCTTGGGCCAAAATTCAGGGAGTACATGAGTTCGTTCGAACGACTATTAAGCTCGTTCGAATGACTTCGACAATTTCTCAATTTCGACAATTTTAGTTCATTCCCAACAGATGTGCTATAAGTGGCTCTGGAAATATTGTGATGCACATCTTGGAAAAACTTCTTGCTTATCAGGTGCTCTGCCTATTACAATATCAGGTACCAAAAGTTGGAAAAACTTACTGTTATCTTTATTTCTGTCGCTCAATATATATTCTAGGCGTGAAACCAAAATCCAATATTTCATATATTATGCCGCTTATTGAGTATATTGCATGAATACTATGTAAGTTATTTGAGGCCTTGCTGGTTCACTATATTACACACGACCGCTTATCCCCCCTCCTTTTAGGGGGAGGTCATAAATTTGGACCCTGACAACGAGGGTGAGAAAATACCATGAGGTAATAATCTCATAACTACAGGCTCGCTTTCCTAAAAATATGGTTCTCTGTATTGGATTAATGATGGCAACTATATTATCTGTTGTATTGGAGAGAAGCTTTAGATGTTATAAGCAAATAGTAGAGAGTCCACTAATTAACATAATATGACTAGCTATTGCAGTCATGGTAAGTAGGATTAAAAAACAATAGAAATTGATTTTGTTTTTGTTTTGTTACAGTAAGTTCTTTAGGCTAGATATTTGTCACTATTCTGCAAGTTACGATATTTGATAAACACAATTTCTGAGTTGGACATAACTAGCAACTCAATGACAAGGAAGGTTTCGACCGCTTGCTTACACATGCAGAATATAGCGATATAAAATGTACTCATTTCGACCATCCTCAAATTAGTGATGCAGAAGCTAGTTGTACTTGGTGTTCTCAGATCCCGATTTGGTGTATTGGGGGAATAAGACAGCTAATGAAGATTTTGCGCCGGACAGATATCAGGGAAAAAATTGAATTGCTAGGCCAGAGAACATACTATCCATGGATTTATAGTCAGTGGTGCGGCGCCAAAGATCATACACTTCCACTTTCTAGCTGATATCTCACTATGAGATTAGGTAACTTTAGATTCTGTTGACTTTTTAGTTAACATCCAGGCTTTAGGAGAATTAGGATATAGGCAAAGTGATGGGTTGGTGATCTGCGGAAGATTGCATAGTTTGCTAGCTCATGGAGTGATGTGTTGGCTTTTTTCAAATGTCTGATTTTGGTTCTTCCATCTATAGGCTGCCGCAGTGTTATAGAGTCTTGTAGTTCAAAGGTTTTGTGCGCTTGGCTTTGTGGTAGAGGAAGTTGTTTCTGAAAGAGGCTATTGTTTTGGTTAGTACTTGTTTTATAATCTGCCTATTTACTTCATGCCAACTTTTTTCATCTGCCTATTTTTGGTTATTGTGGCTTTGAGGCTTGACAGGAATTTTGCCTTCTCTTTAAATAAATGAATCCAACAAAGTTGAAAGTTCTAATTTAATAAATAGGATTCAACCTGGATGGAGATGTAGGGTAAGGCCCTTCGGTAAAGGTTTGGGGCATAAGTCTTTCGGGAGATTAATGTGGCCCTTATGTGAAAGTGTCAATAGGTGGGGGGGAGACAGGTTGTCTCTGGTTCGAGGTAGTGGAAGCCAAGTTTAGTATGTACATTTCCTCGGCTATAGAATTAACATTTAATAGGTGTGTTTATGAATCATGAAGGTATTAGCTAGGCTATTTTATGTTATTTTAGTCCTACATTGGTTATGCATAGAAGTAGTTTACTATCACTCTCCTATATATAGAGAGTATGATGTAACCTAAATAATCAATTCAATAATAATATTTTTCTCTCTTTAATCTATTTTTACATGGTGTTAGAGCGAGTTATCGTTCAATACCCTCGCTGATCGAACTCGGCGGTGAGTTCGTTGGGAGGTAATTTTTTTTTAGGGTTACGATTTTTGTTCATGTTAGTCTGATTCACACCGCCGCTCTCTCTCTCCTTTATTTTGAAGAACGATGATTATCACTGTCTCTTTGGTAGCGTTGTTCTGATCGCAACCTAAGCTTCCGCAATTATTTTTTTTAGTTTTTTGGATCCGGTGGTGAGATGCGATTGATGCTGATCTGAATCTTAGATCTATTTGGTTTATTTTAAGTAATCGATTGTGATGGCTATTGGTGACGAGTCGAGTTTGAGTTTGATCGTTTCTTCGATTGGAACGAGTGAAGATGTCCAGTCCTTCAACTCTGTTCATGATAATCCAAATCTAAAGATTACCTCACAGCTATTAGATGGCTTGAATTATGTTCGATGGGCACAATCTGTGAAATTATTTGTTGGTGGCCTTGGAAAGATAGGGTTTCTTCTTGGCATAGAAAACGAACTTGCAGAATTAGATCCAAAGTATGCAAAGTGGTTCTTAGATGATTCGATGGTGAGAACTTGGTTGAGTAATTCTATGCAGTTGAGGATCTCTGCTGGATACTTATTCACAAACAATGCACATTTGATTTGGGAATAACTTCGTAAGGTATATTCTCAGCGAGAGAATAATGCTAGGATATTTCAACTTTCTAATGAGGTTGGGAATTTTAAACATGGTACTCAGACTTTAGGGATATATTATGGGAGACTTCGATCGAGTTGGGAAGAATTATCTCATTATGATAGCTTTATCGAGTGGCCAACTAGTGCACCAAGTAAAAAGGTTCCTATTCTACCTATGGCAGTAGAGATTTATGCAAAGATTGTGGAGAAGACTCAGGTGTTTCAGTTTCTTGCGGGGCTCAATCCTGACTTTGAGTATGCACGAGTTCATCTACTTGATAGGATTCCTTTCTCAACTCTTGAAGATGCACACGCATATTATCTCTCCGATCAGAGTCGTCGGTCACCTTTGCCTCATATCTTCAGGATCCCTTCAGAGACCTCTGTTATGGCTATTCGTTATGCTTATCTAGTACCACCGTCAGTTCCTTCACAAACTTTACATACATCATCACCTAGCCTTTCTCAGTTACCAGCGGCTTCCGGTAACTCTCGCCCCTCGAGAAAGAAGTGTGATTATTGTGGTAAGTGGGGACATCTAAAGACAACTTGTCATACTTTGCAAGGTCATCCTGCTAGTTATCAACCCTACTTATCTCAGTCCTTAGCATACTTATCTACCGACTCTAGTGTGCCAGATTTATCGGCCTTTAGTGCTTTCTCTCAAGATGAAATCAACAGGTTTCGACAACTTCTCTCTATGTCATCCACACCGGCAGCTTTTCATGCAGGTAACTTCGCATCTGCAAATAGTATTTTTGCATCTTTAACTTTGCCTTGGATTGCTGACTCGAGTGTAATCGATAATATGACTGGTATGTCTTATCTTTTCTGGTCTTATGCTTCTAGTTCACGTCGATGAATTGTTTATCTTGCCAATGGAACTGAGACTCCTATTACAGGAAAGGGTTGTATCCCGATTACAGATTCTCTTTCTTTTCCTGATGTCCTTCATGCCCCTTAGTTGGATACTAATCTTCTTTCTGTTAGAAAAATTACCAGAAATAAAAACTGCAGTATAACATTCTTTCCTGATTATATTTTTTTCAGGATCTGGTGTCATGGAAGATGATTGGCAGTGGATGTGAAGAGGGTGGTCTTTATTTTCTGGATGGACATGTCTCTTCTATTTCTCCTCAAGCTCTCCAGTCAAAATCAATGTCTAGTAGTGAAATTATAAAGTGGTTGCTACGTTGGCATCACCGCTTAGGTCATATTTCCTTTGAGTATCTACGTTATTTGTTCCGTCTTTCTTTTCTAAAGTATCCATGTCTGACTTGTCTTGTGAGACGTGTGAACTAGCTAAACATCGCTGTAGCACGTATCCGTTGAGTATTAATAAAACTTTTTCTTATTTTGATATTGTGCATTCGGATGTTTAAGATCATACCCCAGTTACCTCTAGTTTAGGATTTCATTATTTTGTGTTGTTCATTATATTTCTACAGGAGGGTCATCTTCAACATTGGAAATTAGTTTTGGGAGGGTATCTAGTTCGTGTCTGGGTATAAGGAAAAGATTTAGTTTTGACTGATGGATGCTTTGTGACTTGAGGCAATTGGCGGAGGAGGTCTTTGTCGTCTTGAGTATCGTAGAGGGGATGCATTTTAATTAAGGGTTGGAAAGTCTATAATTTGTACCTCATTTAGAAACTAAATGATTTGGAGGTAAATTTCTTGGGTTGATTATTAATGTGGATGATGAATGGAGAGTGAAATGGCAACAATATGGGCTTTTCGGTTTAATCATTATGTGGATGAGGCTAGGAGCAAGGGGGAGATGACTATCAGCTAGCCGTTTCTTGATAATCTAGATGTGGAGGGAGGGTATCTTCTCGCAAGTTGCTTTCTTTCTTTAGGGTGGGGATGGGTGTCTTTGCACCCTAACTAGAGAATTAGAGACATCCTGAGGGGGAATGTTACTGTCAACCCTTTTTGCTTGTTTTACGGTTAATCACAGGACCATTGGTAACCTTTCATTACCCTTTTAGGCTTTTACAATCAAGGTGTGGGTTAATGTTCATTTTTTGGCTTTCTTCAATTTTCCTAAGCGACTCAGTGAGCTCAATGAAATTTTGCGTCAGCTAATTTTTGGTAAGTACACCAGGTCAGTTCTTTGGTTTCTTTTACAACATACTGTTTGCTATATTTTTTTTTTGGAAAAAACGGAATCCCAATGGAAAAGAGGAGGAAATGTTTGATGCATGCACGCTAGATATCGATGCAGTCACTAGATATTTAGCCTCCACCTCTAGTTTAAAAAGGGCCAGATTGCTAACAGTTCTTAGGACTGCTTCTTGTAGCCTACCTTTTATAGGTTCTTAATTTGCTTCACTTCTATGGGAGCTGACATGTTTGGTAGCTAAGCAACTTTGCTATTATAATGTGAGGCTATTTAAATTTAGCTCAGTCAACCATTTTAGTAGTCAAGTTTTCTTGTTACGGTTATATTGGGCATTGTAAATCGTGTAAGTGGCTATATTAGATTATTTGATGAACTTGGAAAAGATGCTTGAATTGACTGATATTTATATTAGATTGGCTAACTATCGTCTATCATAAAGAACATCTGAAGAATGTCTATTTATCTTAGTTTAGAATCTCAAGAAAATTGGTCTAGAAGCTCTCCTGTTATAGTAACATGTACATGGAGATTTAAGTTAGATGCCTAGTATTTTTATTTGTGTCAAGTTAGATGTCTATGCAGAGAACTGTGGGTGTGGGTGTGACTATAAATGATATGGTATAAGTATTTATGGTATGAACCCAGATGAAATGAATTTAATGGTATAAACCCAGAAGATCGAAATCATGCACTTTCTGATTGGTTTACTATATGCAACCCTTTTTGTACTTACCAGCAGTAGTATTCTTATGTAGTTCTGAACTAGACATACTTTACTTTCATATTGATTCCTATTCCATTCTTATTGTCTGTTTTTATCAGTTTTTAGAAAAAGTAGTAGGAGATTGGGTTTATATATA
Source organism: Kingdonia uniflora (assembly GCA_014058105.1). Taxonomy (NCBI): domain Eukaryota; kingdom Viridiplantae; phylum Streptophyta; class Magnoliopsida; order Ranunculales; family Circaeasteraceae; genus Kingdonia; species Kingdonia uniflora. Next base: position 994,705 of record JACGCM010000857.1, read on the forward strand.
TAAAAAGATCCAGTAAACAATTTAAATTAGCTAAAAAAGATCCAATAAAACTTCAGAGTTTTAAAGTGGATTTAATACTTAATAAATATCACCTTATATTATTATCTTTATTGCTATTTCTAAACCATTCATATAACTTTAATTGATTGATTTACTATAATTTAGTATTATTTGCTATTTGCAGATTGCAGTTAAAGAGATTATCGTAAAGAATCCATAATCTAAATATCCTGATGTTGACCATGATCTTTTAGCTCAAGTATTTGGTAAGGTGAAAAAAGGGTGTGTTAATTTTATGGGTCTGAATGTGACCAAAATGTTTATACAGAGTACTGAGCTTTTGAGGTCACAAATAATGGAGGGTAAGGAATCCTATATTGATTTGAAGAACCGGTTTTCACAATACAAGGCTGAAAATGATGCTAAGCTTGATAGTTTGAGGGACATTGTAACATCTCTTAAATCATTTGAATGTGTTGCGATACCTACTGTTAATGTGATAGATCACGGGTATGGATTAATTATGTAGTTTTTCTTTTAATTTTTTTTTTTTTTTTACTAATATCAGTACCACATGTTTTTTATTGTTAGATGTCTACACCTCTTTTGCAAGAAGAGGCAGTTGCTCATTTTTTGAACTTGCGCGAGTATATTGTGGCATATGGGAGGGCATTAGTAATTCTTGGTTACCAAGAAGCGAGAAGGCGGAATATGAGATTATTGCTGATATAATTTTTGAGCAAGGTTCCCCGGTCTTTGGTCAACATGGGGTTTTCTTTTATGAGATTTTAATTGGCACAAAGATCAAGTACCCGAGAATTTTTTTACGTTTCGCCTATTAGTGATTATCCTTCCTATCCCCATTTGAATTTTTTGAAATTCTTTTCGTTATCCATTCATCAAGTATAAGTACATTGGGTTTGACCTTTATATTTATTTCTTATTTTAATTTTCTTATAAGTGCTTCCCATTGTTGGATTCCATACCTTTTTGGATGCTCATAAGGGATTGAAGATGGTTCCTATTCTTGGATCAGTTATTCCTTATTTTTGTGGATGCTTATAATGGATTGAAGATGCCTCCAATTCTTGGATCTATTATTCCTTACTTTTGTGGATGCTTATAATGGATTTAAGATGCTTCCTATTCTTGGATCGGGTACTACTTCCATGCTTATGCTTTGAACACCGTTCTCTTAATCTTTTGCTTTAGAAGCCACTATCATCTCCATTTTTTTTTGTTCTTTTTTGTATGGCCATGGTTTCTTTTTGATTCATTATAGGGAAGATGTGTATAGTTTCCTTTTGAATTGGTATATATATGAACACTGTACAATGAAACTAGTTATTATAAACTGTCTTTTTTTGTTTATATACATTTGTTCATGAGAGAAAATGACAGGTGCATCGAGAATATTACAAATTTTACAAGTTTTTGTTGATCTTTTTTTTGGAAAAAAAAATAAATAAAAAGTAAATTGCCATAAACTTAGGCCGTGGAAAATTAAAGAACTGTGACAGATTTCAAAACATTGAACTCGGGATAACTCCGTAATAATATTATTAACCACGGACTAAATTAGTGACACATACCGTACAATACTACCGAATATGTTCGTGGCAAAAATTATTTCTACAGATAAACTCTGTAGTACAATATATGACGAAACCATAGATTTGATCCGTGGCAAAAAAATTACCACACCAATTTTACTAAAGACCTCCACCACGAACAATATCTATGGTAAATAATGTAATTTAATGTACCTTGATAAAATCTTAAATATTTAGGGCCTAATAACATTATAGTATATCCATAGAGTCTTAGATTCAAGATATAAATAATTTGCTTATCTTGGGATCTCGGATAAACTTTGATGATTTACTATTGTTTGTCGTACATTAAATCATTTATATTTGTAGGAAATTGGTCATTTGGCTAGAATATACCAACCTTATAGAACCTTGGGGATTTGAAATCCCAAGTGGTTAGATAAGTGTATTAGAATATGAACCTTCAACAAATAGTATGATTAGGAATGATATAATTTTATATTTATTCTAATGACTATTATTTGTCTTACATGCATGAGAATGACCATCTTATATAATCTACAATGCGAATAGAGAAACCCTAAAACAAATAATTGTACGAAGAAGACACCAATTGGTTGGGAAAATCCCATTAAGAGCTTCAATTGCTTAATAAAAATCAACTACAATGGAATTATTCTCAAGCCCTGAGTCTCTCTTTCAGAACTTTGATTGATCTAACATAAGATAATCTTGCGTAGCCTTTCCCCGTTTATAAGGGTTACAACTCCTAGTTACAAAATAGGACAAATATGCCCTTAAACGCCTAAAGATATATGCTGAATCGCGCCTCTGTTAGAACTGAACAAGTCTCTGTTTGAACAAAAAACTTAACAGAACGTATATTCGAATACACTTTAGTTGTATTCGAATAAAACACCTCAAAACTTTATCTATCCGAATAAAAAATAAATCTATTCGAATAGACCAGAAGTCGTTCGAACGACTCCAAATCTCATTTGAACGACTTTGGTTAATTATCATCAAAACTTCCCCAGATCCTCCTGGATCATGGCTCCCCCCTTTAGGAGCCTTGAGCTCCTGCTCAAGCTAGAACTGGAGATATAGAAATACGGCTATGCCCATCTCCCTGCTGTACTACTTCGACTTGTTAGGTAGTTGACCCTTCTTCCCAACTCAGAACGATTCGTTACCACCCCGTCTTGTAGTATGAACTTTCCTCTCTAGAATATCATCCTCTTGCAATGGACCTTCTCTTTCCATCCATAAGCCATCAACTGACGGGTAAGCGAGTGTCGATTGTAGAGTCTTCATCCAAAAGGGATGACTCAAACAACTTTAAATGTTCGACATTAATCACCGAATACATCTTCATGAAAGGTGGCAAATCCAATTGGAAAGCATTGTCACCAATTGGATAGGTTTAAGTTTCTTACCTTTCCTCTTAAGCCGTTCCTTACCCAAATGCAACCAAACATGGTCACCCTCTTGAAAAGTATACTTAACCCGATGCTTGTCGTGGTAAGCCTTATACTTTGCTTGAGTCTTCTTTAACTATACTTCAATCGCCTCATGAACCTTGCTTATCCTCTCAATGAAACGTTAAGCTTTAACATGTTCCTCTTCCACCTTCCTTTACACCGTCTTATCACCAAGACTAAAAGTCAAATCAAAAGGTCTTTGAGGCAAGTACCCCAAACAAACTTTAAATGAGACTTTAAAGTGGAACCATGAATCGCCCGGTTAAACACAAACTAAAGATACGGTAAAATCTTATCCCAAGTTTTAGGATGCTTATAATGGAATCCCAGTAGTAAATGTACCAAATTACGATTAACTACCTCTGTTTGGCCGTCCGTCTGCGAATAAAAAGCGGTACTTCTCTTCAACCTAGTGTCAATTATCCCCCATAACGGTCTCTAGAAATTCCCCAAAAAGCGGCTATCCTTATCAAAAATAATAGAAAAAGGGATCCCGAAATACCTCGAGACGTTTCTAAAAAACTATCGCGCTGCTCCATCCCCGGTGACCATCTTCTGGCATGGAATAAGAGCAATAATCTTATTGAATAGATCCACCACCATAAACAAATAGTCATTCTTACACATGGTCATGGGTAAACTACACATAAAATCTATTGAATTGCTCTCTCAAGGTCGACTAGGAACTGGCAATGGTAAGTACAATCCTATCTTCCGATTAGGAGGCTTTGATGTGTTGTATAACGCGCAACCACGAACCACACAAGTAACATCCACCTGCGTCTTTGGCCAATAGACATAACGCCGTAAATTCAAAAGAGTCTTCTCAACCCCGTAATGGCCTGCCATTCGGGAACAATGTGCCTCTCAAATCTAATGCAAACGGTCTCCACCCTCTGGAATACAAAGTAAACTACCCCTGTAAATCAAACCATCCTTCAAAATATACTCGCATGTCTTGCCTTACAGCAACTTCCCGTGAATCACATTGAGTTCCTTGTCGTCGTTATACCCTGTAACGTACTCAGAAAGAATAATAGGTTATATCTGCATAGCTACCAACAAAGAAAAAATAGTTGGTAATGGGGGTCGAGATAGCATATCAGCCAATTTGTTGTCCACTCATTTCTTAAATTTGATCAATAAGGTAAACTGCTGAAGGTACGACATTCACTTTATATGGCGAGCTTGTTGTAGCTTGGACTGCGTTGATAAAAATTGTAATGGTTTGTGATCAGAATGTACCATAACCTCCTACCCCAATAAGTAACTCTGCTAATGTTTCACTGATTGATATAACATATAAAACTCCTTATCATAGGTAGGATTGTTGCGTACTGCTCCTGTAAATATCTCAAAATGGTAAGCAACCGGCTTCCCATCCTGTAAAAGAATTGCCCTCAATGCATAGACAGTCTAACACATTTGTCTCGACCTCAAAAGGCCGCTGCAAATTGGGCAATGCCAACACTGGTATATCCGTAATCTTGCACTTCAGTAATAGAAAATCTTCTAATGGTACTCTTCCTACATAAACTGTAATCTGGTCTTCGTCAAAGAATGTAACGGTGCGGCTATTTGTGAAAAATGTTGAATAAAATTCTGTAACTATTGACAAGAACCCATAAAACTCCTCACTTCCATCACTGTACGGGACCGAGGCCAATTAGTAATGACCGAGACCTTTTCTGGATCGACCTTAAGCTCACCACTACCGACAATAAATCCCAAATAGACTAGCTCCCTCTTCCCAAACTCGTACTTCTTCCCATTTAGAAAAAGTTGTTGTGATTGCAAAATGCCCTATACTTTGTGTAAATGTCCAAGGTGCTCCTCCCATGTACGATTATATATTAAGATATTATCCAAATACACAATCACAAAATAATCAATAAAAGCACGAAGTACCTCATTCACTAACCGCATAAACGTCACCGGAGCATTGCATAACCCAAAGGGCATCATCAACCACTCAAATAGTCCTTGTTTGGTTTTGAACGCTATTTTCCAAGTATCTTCTTCTCGGATTCGAACTTGAGGGTAACCCGACTTAAGATCCATTTTGGTAAAAAACTGAGTTGTTTGCAATTCATAAAAAAGTTCATCAATCCATGGAAGCGGATAACGATTCTTCATAGTTATCTTGTTCAGCGCCCGATAATCCACACACATCCTCTAAGACCCATCCTTCTCCGGCACTAATAACATCGGTGAACCACAAGGTAAATAACTTAGATAAATAACTCATTAATCTAGGAGTTCTTGTACCTATTTATTGATCTTATCAGACTTTGTAACAGAAGTTTGATATAGCCTAATATTGGGTAGTGGCTCACAATTCACCAAGGTTATCATGCTCAACATCCTTCTTGCGTGACATCCCTTCTATGCTTATAAACAAGTCTTCATATTCCTCTTGCAACTTCCCCATATCGGTTTGTTACTTAGGAGACATTGCCAAAGTAGACATCACCTTAGCCGACAGACTCTCTTAAACTGGTCGTACCAACAACATACAAATTTGCCACTCGCATTAACCAACCTCTTTACCTGAGTCGCCGTTACTAAATTAGTGGTAATACTATGTTCCTTGTACGTATTGATATAAAACTCCATCCCCTCTTTCACAAGACGATACTTGCGAGCTCTACGATAAATAATTGCATCTCGGTCCCAAAGATAAGGACTACCCAAGATGAGCTGATACACATCCAACGGAACCACCTCACATGTCACTTCATCAATAAACTTCTCAGTAATCGCAAACTTGAACATACACTGCTTAGTGATCTTCAATTCTACGTCTTTCTAATTCCAACCCAAACCATACGGCTTAGGATGAGCCACAGTAGCCAAACCCATCTTCTTCAACACCACCTTAAAAGTTAAATTATTCTGACTACCCGGATCAATAATGGCCTCGAGTAAGCTCTGCTTTACTTGAATGCTGACGTAAAAAAGTTCTTCCCGACTCGCCTCGTCAATAGCTATAGGTTCGTTAAACATTAGAGTAAGCTTAGGATTTGGCTTATCTAAATCTGGAAGATCCACAATTGTTGCGACTAGTGCACCTTTTTCTTTCTTGTCCATCTCCCCCTTCAGCCTAAGCTTTGGGTGAAATTTCCAACATTTATCTAAAATGTGCGTATTAGCCTTACAATGACTATAGAAATTCCCCATGGATGAAGACCCCTCTCCTTTGGACTCCCCTTTCTGATCATACTTCCAATTAGACTTGTACCCTGACTTACTCTTGTCGTCTCTCTTGTCACTCTTCAAGTACTTACCTTTAATGGCAATTGCTTTAACGGTAGCATCTTCGATATTTTCTACATTAAAGAGCTTTAATTCTCTTCTAATGGACTCTGGCAAACCTCCTGTATATTTTATAAATACCTCTTACTCATCCACATCAATATCCAAAACCAACACTTGGTTTTGAAACTCCGTAGTGAATTGTTGTATAGATTGCCCAAACTTTTGGCAAAAATCATGCCATTTATACAATCACTCCTGTTCATACCCAATTGGATAGAATTGCTTCCTCACCAAAGCCTTGAATTCTTTCCAACTCAAACTTCCTACTTCATGGCGTTTCTTATAGGATTTCCACCATGTTAGTGAATGACTTACAAATTTTAAAGTAGAGAAACAAATTTTCTGAGCGTTGGAATATTTATAAACAGAAAAATAGGTCTCTAGCCTATCTAACCAATTATTCAACTTCTCGGCATCGACTGAACCATCGAATAGCAAATTTTAATCTTCAAGTCAATACGAAGATTATGCATATGATTCATTGACTTACCAATACCCGAGCACTCCTTGACTGATTCAACATCACTAAAATTGCTATCTATCTACGCAATATCATAATCTCCATCCACCTTCATAGCCTATTTTTTCCTCAAACAACATCGCCGTTGAGAGCGACCTCGCCGTTTCACCGAAGCGGAAGCATTCGCGAGGTTCATGGAACATAATTGTTCTACTAACTCCCCTACAGTAGAAGTTAGGATGGAAACTGTCATTTCCAAAGTTGTGAGTCGATCGTCGGAATGACCCATCTCCAAATTGGCCTTCTTCAAATTAGGTTTTCGATGAATCTTCAACTGACTCACTAGCTTCTCCTTCGTTTGCTTGAGATGGCCACATGTAAAAACTATAAGCCACAATCACCCTCGAGAATAGTAGCTACAAAACTGATACCACTTAATTCAAAATAAGAATAGAGAATCCCTATAATGAATAATTGTACAAAGAACACACCAATTGGTTGGGAAAATCCCTTTAAGAGCTTTATTTGTTTAATAGAAATCAATTACAATGAAATTACTCTCAATCCCTAACTCTCTCTCTCTCAAAACTTTGATTGATCTAACATAAGATAATCTTGCCTAGCCTTGCCCATTTAATAAGGGTTACAAGTCCTAGTTACAAAATATGACAAATATGCCCTTAAACGCCTAAATAAATAGGCCGAATCGCGCCTCTATTCGAACAAAACAAGTCTCTGTTCGAACAAAAAACATAACAAAAAGTGTATTTGAATTAACTTTAGTTGTATTCGAATAAAACACCTCACGACTTAATCTATTCGAATAGAAAATAAATCTGTTCGAATAGACCATAATTCATTCGAGCAACTGTGGTTAATTTTCATCAAAACTTCCCTAGATCCTCCTGAATCATTATAATTGCTACTGATTCAGATTTACATGTTGCATGTAGATGTCTGCGAAACTTAAGAGTGTTCATTATCCTCCGTTAATGCTTTCTGGAGCCAACTACCTTACCTGGCGCATGAACGCTGAATTACACCTAAAAACTCAGGGTCTTGAGAATACTATTGTAGAGGATAGCACTAAAACTTCCATTGACAAAGTAAAGGCGATGTGCTCCCTCCACCATTACATTCAGGAGGATTTTAAGATGGAGTAGCTCACTATATCTGATCATAGTGACTTATGGGACAGCTTTAAGGGGCATTCTAGAAAACAAAAAACCATTATGCTTCCTAAAGTGAAGCACATGTGGAGTACCCTTAGGTTCCATGATTTTAAGACAGTGGTCGATTACAATACGACAGTCTTCAAAATCACATCCACACTTCTTTTGTATGAAGCAACACTCACTGAGGCTGAGATGATAAAGAAAACTCTATCAACACTCCATGTTCACAATACTGATCTTTAACAATAGTATATGGAGATATAATTGAGGACGCATGTGGATTTAATTTAAGCATCGTTCAATGCCGCGAAAAATGGTAAACTAGTTATGAAAAAAATGCATTATTCTCTCCTAGGAGGAGGAAGCAGTGCATTTAGCACACAAAATCAAATTTGATGGTCAGAAAAACCATGGACGAGGTCATGGTCGTGGATAGGAGAAATGAGGCAGCAATGGTAGAAAGGGCGGGAACCAAAAATTCCCTGGCCCACGGCGGTAAAGTTTGTGGTCACAGACTTCTTCAGCGATACTAACGCAGTAATGGAGCAGCCTCAGAAGTAGTCAGTAGTATTCTCTCGTGAGATGTGTGATATCACATTAAATAGCAGTTGTTTCTTTACTTTGTTGCTAGTGGTAGATTTGTTTTATTTGTACTTTTTCCAGATTATGTTGAGAATAAATCATTGATGTAGTTTAGAAGTGCTGGTGACATACATTTTAGTATCATCATCTATGAGATATATTTATTTCTTTTTTATTGATTATGTTAGAATTATTTCTTGAGATAGTAGTTAATTTTATTGTATGGTAGTTATTTTATATATACAAGTTTCATATGGATTTTTCTGCTAATCGAGCACGTGTCGATAATCGGATGAGTAGCGACAACTATTTGGTAGACAGGGGTGCCACACACTCAATCCATCTAGATATGATCTATTTCTCATCTCTAACCTTATACATCGGGGATGTCACGACTATCACTAGCATGACCAACATGATAGAAGGCACTGGGATTGCTACGCTATTACTCTCTAATAGTAAGATATTACTGGGTATTCAGTTCGCTTTGAACTCAAGTAAATCCAACATTAACTTATTGAGCTTTAGGGACATTCATGAAAATGGATATCAAATTAAGACGGTAGGAACTATTGATAGCCTGGTTATGTACATTACATCTAGTAGCTAGGTAAACTTGTATTATTTTTGACATTACAGTAAAGTTCATAAACATTAAATCATAAGACTATAAAATAGAAATAAAAACCAAAAACATTAAGGTTTTTTGGATCAAAATATTTTCAGAAATTTCAGATCGGAAAATCGAAATGACAATTATTTTCAAGAAAAAAAATCGGATATCAATATTTTAGAAATTGGAAATACAACATAGTGAATAAAAATGATAAAAAATTGGATCAAATTTCAAAAAATTCAAATTTTCGGAAAATATTTGGAGCCCTATGTTTGCGCTCAAACAAAGGTTCCATGGATAAAAGGGAAAGTGCCAATACGACCCCCTTATAGAGTAAAAAAAAGTAAAGGCTTTAGCTAATCATGTAGGGGAGATTTATAAGCAAGAATGAATTTTTACAATTGCAGGGATATAACAAAACATCTGGAATATTGTTGGGTTTCTAGTAGAGGCAAGGTTGAGGGCCCTACAAAAAAAATAACTTAAATAATAATAATTAAAATCTCCTCATTTTCTCCACCATTCGCATTCAACATCTCAAGCTAAACTGAAGTAATTCGTAATCATTGTTCCCAATTTACCCCAAAAATAAACTCATAACACCCAAGCTCATAACCCCTACAACCCAAAACAACCACATCATTATTGTTTAACTTCTCCAAGACCCAAAAATCACTTAAGGGATATGAAATTATGGATCCGAATATAAATAAATAATTAAAGTGGTTTTCACCCAATGTAAAAGAAAAAAATTGAATTTTTAACAAGGATTGTTTGAAATCCTAGAATTACTCAAAAGTTTGGGTTTTTTTATTGCCTCATTTTGTTTGGAGAAAGAAAGAGAAGTCGATCTCTATTTGTTATTAGGATAGTTGCTTTGGAGTATTGGATTGATTAATTCATGGAGATGTTTTTAGTTGTCTAGAAGATGAGAAGATTGGGTTTAATTTGGGCTAATTTTTAATTTTATGAAATTTACTTTATTGGTGGGGCCCTCAACCTTGCCTCTACTAAAACCAACAATATTCCGGATGTTCTGTTATATCCTTGCAATTACAAAAATCCATCCTTGCTTATAAAGTTCCCCAATCATGTAATCTGCATGATGATTTAAACCTTTAGAGCATCAAAAATAGGTAATGGATCATTGTGTAAGAATTAACTGATGTAGACTCTCTCCAAATACTTAAATTAAGCCATGTCCTAGTCTATTTCTTTCTCTCTCACTCTCTCTCTATATATAGTTTTTCTCCATTTGGATTGGTAAAAACTAAAGTGACATTGTATTATGTTGTGGATTAATTGAAATAGTGATATACTTTTTGAATTGGTAAATTTAACTCCATTATCTAACATGGCACCATATATTTCACAATCTACTATTACTTCTCTAACAACAAGTACGACATCTAAAATCTAACGAACCAAATACCCTTAACTTCCTCTTTTCTAGCATCTCATCGTACGTGATGGACACATAAAATGACCACTATTCCCCTATTCCCCTATGACTTAATGTTTATTATTCTTAATTTTATTATTAAACATAACTTATAAAACCAATTTTTATATTTCAGGTTACATGGAGCTCATTTACCAAATATGTGCAAATACCGGGATGTATAGCTCAAAGGATGAACTGTTGGAGAATGATGTAGAGTTGTTAAGCACAAGGGTCCCACATGGGGAGGTTACAATTTTAGAGGATAACTCTTGGAGGTTACAAATTTATGTACAGTCATGACATAAGTTATAAATCTAATATTAAATGTAAGAACCCTCTCCTTCATCTAAAAAAAGAGAGGTGGTAAGCTCATAAGATCATCCAATTTTGAGAGATTCATTCTTGTAGAGTGTAAGAAAGCATTATTGGAGTAAGTTGGTGCAAGTCTTGTAAGCATTTGGAGCATTTCATTTTGTAAGTCAATAAAATTCATCTTTTTGTTGTTAGTTTATGTTCATTTCATTCTCATATCATTTAGGTTTTATAGTTGTTATAATGGCCGACTAAGTCCTCACTAGGGGTGAGGATGGATCCGCCATAAGCGTATGATATCATGTAGTAGAATGTATTTTTCTCCAACACAATATGAACATATTATCACAAATCCCAAAACAATATTGTTGGAGACATCCATTATCATCCTATGATCCCTTTAAGTAGAGATATAGGAAGAGTTTTGTGATTCTCAAATGATATAGTAAAATTGCATTAATATTGTATTTTTCTAAGGTGTGATCCTAATTAACATTTTATAGTTAGCATAGCTTTCATGGAATGTGTTTTTAGTACATACTTAGTTCATACAATATATTTTACTTGAGTTATAATTAATCATGGGATTACATCGACAAAAGGTCGAAGTTTGTTACTTCAATTAAGTGGAGAATTTAATATACGATACTATGTTGATATTGTATGTAAATGGTGGTGAAATCTGAAGCCCCTAGACCTTTATTATTGATTAAAACTGTATCATTAATTTTTACGGTTTTACAACCTTAGATTACTAAAATATAAGACCAAAACTAATTTCTAGTTCCGTTCGAAAGTGAACGACACTCTAATTTTTACCTAGACTAAACACCGGATTTTGACCGTTATCAGTACGCTATACAATTCGATCGAGCCAATTTCACGCTATATCATGCAGCAACTTGCTTCATCTTCTCCCTCCTACCCGGCAAACAAAAATGACTATCTTAAAGCACGAGCATTTGGATCTCTTGAAAGGATTTTTTTACTTCTAAAATCAATTGTGTAAATAATCTTTAGCTTTTAGGCCCAATATAATGTTAACTTTTTGTTTGAAGTTCAATTATAAATTTAAGGAAGTATTCACTACATAGACTTTTTTATACATATTGAATCGATTTGAATCGTTCTATATATGCTCATAAATTAATTTTGTACACACGTACATCATAAAAAATATATAAAGACATGACCACATGTATTTATTGCCTTGGCAATGGAGACAGTAAGCTATTGGTTCTAGACATTTCAACTTCCTATATCTCTATCCACTTTTTCTGCATTCCAATACAAGACACAGTTTCATTAAGCATCATCAAATCGGTTCATCTATAATTTCGTGAGGTACATATTCATCTGTGTTTATTTAGCTTCAGTTGTTAGCTGTACTTATTATATTTGCATACGCATTATCACCACATATAGATTTGGACTTGAATGTTTGTTAATTTCAGTAAAAGAAATTGGTAAAAGGATAGCGAAAACAGTGTTTAATTATGAAGTTAAATGAGATTCGTAACCCTTCATCACGCAATCACAAACACATCCCTAAGAAATAAGAATATTTAAACGGATATCCTAAAATTAGATTAGTTGTACAAACAAATGGATCTAACTATCAACCCCTTACACCAAAATGTTCAGATTCAGTGCAAAGAAAAGATATTAATGTTAAATGAGAGAGAGAATTGGATGGGAAACCCTTAAATGGTTAAAAACCACGGCCTCCTTAGAGGACTTTTGAAACATAGTCTTTATTGATGGTGATCTCAAGGTTACAATATGACAAAAAGTTATAGTATGATATTGCAATAAGTGATAGCCAACCTCTTTTAATGGGGGGTTTCTATTTATTTATAGGGCTCTAACTGTGGGTCTCACTGTCAACTGGCAGGGTACTGCCAACAAGCTTGACTCAAGCTGAAGCTAACGACTATTTCCATAAGCTTTGCTTGTAATTCGGGCCAAATCTGAGTTAATTGACTGATATCTCCCTTTTAATCTCATGCATTTGACTTTGTAATATCTTCAGGTATGGTTGAGCCTTCAAGCTAGCATTTGCAGTCGTGCACTCGTGCTATTTGCTGTGTTGTAGCTCGAATATGCAAAATAAGGAACTATGCAAACAATAGAAAAAGGACGCAAATTGTCCCTTAGTTTTTATATCTACTTTCGGATTTGTCTTATGAAAATGGTTTACACATCATCTTTAGATATGAATATTTTTGCAGAAAATGTTAACATTCTCCCTTTATGTTATATCTTACGTTTCAGCCTAGCATGTGCGATTTACTTAAATGTACCCTTATATTGAACATGGCATTTGAGGTAGGGAAATATTCCTTAAAAGACTTTTTCTCCTACAAATTCTCTCTTAATTTTCATCATTTTATGTGCTATGAAGGAAGAAAAGAAAAGAAAAGAAGAATTAGTTCTCTCCATTACATTATTGAAGGCTAAGTACAAGGAAAGGTTAAATCTATTTTGTTTAGACCTTTGGTAGACCAAATTCGAGCAAGGGCTTCTGCATAATAAGGTAACTTGGTTGTTGCTTCCACATCCTATTAGTGTGGTCTCTGATATTTCTGGTACTACTAGATTTGGGGAGATTGGGATTAATTAGATGATTGAGGATTGACAAACTATGCCTTCTTGGCTGCGCACCACGTTAGCACAAGAGTTGCTAGGGTTGCTGATACAATAGTTTTCTTGAGAGGGGAGGAGAAGATCCTTTCTGTGTGACCTTCTCCCTCTATTTATAGGCTCCCCCCCTGCTTAGGGCCCTCTGCCCAAGATAGGTATTATTCTCTTTGTACCCCCATCCCCCGTTATTCTTGGGTATCTTGGTTTAGGTTTGTCCTTAGGAAATGTCTCAACAGCCCTTCCTCTATTCTGGGGAGCTGTCTCCCTAAGGCAAGCTACCCATGCGGGTTGCTTATCTTCCATTTATACCAAATCCCTAAGAGTAGCGCTTATCACAGCCTTGACGAACAGTGTTCCCACATTTGCCCCCTCTCAGTTGCTCCTTGGATAGTCTGAGGGGTAGTTGAGTGAACAATTTGTTGGAGCTTATTTGTTAGGAATTTATTAGATTTTCATTTGAAAATTTTGATGAACGTCCACTAACTAAAGTAAAACTAGGTTGTTCTTAGCGACCTGGTAGATTAATACTTAGAAAATTTTGATGGGCTTTCACTGAAGAAAAATTGGGTGGCTCATAGCAACCTGGTAGTTCAACATTTAAACTGGGTCGCTCTTAACGACCTGACATTCAATACTTAATGAAATTTTGATGAGCTCCCACAGAAGAAAAACTGGGTTACTCATACTGACCTGGTAGTCCAACACTTAGAAATTTTTTTGATGATTTTTAACAAAAAGAAATCGGGTTGCTCTTAGCGCTGACATTCAATACTTATGAAATTTGGACAAATTCTCTCTAAAGAGAAATTGGGTCACTCTTAGCAACCTGGCATTCAATGAAAATTTGATGGATTTATACTTAAGGGCATCTCCTAAAGTGCATCACTACCTTGGAATTCAATGTGCCACCTAGGATTTTTGTCCTCCAACAGGGCCTCACTGACTTAGATTTCACTCTCCAAATCCAAGGCTGAGTCTTGAATTTCAAGACTCAACCTTGAAATTTAATGTCGTGATTGGGCGCCTAAGTGTTGGGTGCCTATTATATTTTTAAATAGGCGCCTAAAGTTTTGGCTCCCAATTGTTTTTTCTAATAGAAATTCAAATCGGGCGCCCAATTTTTTATTTAGAGTTGTGAAAAAAAAATTGAAAAAAATAGGAGCTTAACACTAGGGCACCTGTTAAAAAATCTAAGTCAGGTACTGTTGGAGGAAATAGAGTCTGACTGACTTAGATTTGGCTTTTTTTCAACCAAGTCAGTCAGGCACTTTAGGAGATGCTCTAAGAGACACTGGGTCACTCATAAGGATATGGCATTCAATACTTATAAAATTTTGACGAATTTCCTACAAAGAGAAAAACTGGGTGTCACTCTTAGTGACTTTCGTTCTACTATTTTGTTATTTTGAATGTAGGTACACATGAGGGAATGTGTGTAATTATTGTGCCGTATGGTGGAATCTCGAGGGCACGTGACTGGTGTGACATGTTGATAATGTCACTTGGACTATAAATTCTAACACATGTGGGACCTTTTCACATTTCTTCGCTGGAACTATTAGTTTTAGAGGAGAGAGAAAGTTGTTATGCCGTACTGTGTTAGGGCTTCCGATGATTTTCCGGCCACTCAGGTATTCCTCTTGGCAAAATAAACTTATATTTGTGATTTTCACTTCCTTGCGCTCATTTTGACTATAATCTTGTACATATTCGTGATGATAAAAAAATCTATGGTTTCATGTGCTCTTGAATAAAACTTGAATCTCGCCTCTTGAAACTCTACAATAAAAAACTCTTAAGATTAACTTTTGATTCAAAACCCTTAAAATTTGAGTTGTATGTACTCAGGGTGCCAGTGTTGTAGGTAACCTAGGCTATGCGCGAGTCATCAAGATAACTATACTTAAAAAAGAAATTAATTTTATGGTCCAAAGTCATCTAAAGGAGGGTGGGTATAGGTCAAACTAGATTAAGATGGCGAGGCCAAAGAGTCTACCAGCCCCCAGACATTTGGCAGGCCGTGTAAGGTTAACTCCGCAGCTGATATGTAGGCTTTGTGATAAGGCCGTTGAAATGTACTCGCATAGTACCTGGTCTGACGAGTCATCGCATGGGACTGTAGTTATCGGGGCTCACTATGTTGGCTATTCGCTTAGTATTTTAAGTAAAAATGACGCCCTAGTTGATGACCCAATTATGTTCCTTTTCAGGAAAGTACCTCGAGTAGTGGAAGCTCGAGGTCATTGATAAGTGTGTCAGCGGACGGCTCTCCTGTAGGCATCATAAAAGTTAATGATTATGTCATTAGCACTTCTAGTGAAGAATTTTGGGGATGCAAATAGCCGACCCAGTTGAGGTGGGGGTCCCCGACCATGCCTCGGATGTTGCGGTTAATGATATACTACACCTTAGTCGTCATGACGATGTTGTTTCTGAAAATGCGGCAGAGTCAGGCTCGTATGACTGGCCTATGCCGAATCGACAAAAGGGCGAGGCAGCCCGCCGTCGTTGGTACCCCTGGACCCGTCCTGAGGAGAAGAATGAGTATTGGTGGCCTAGCATGGTAGTGTATAAGTTTAAAAGTGCTGCTCAGATTAAACATGATTATGTTATTTCGAATAGATCGAGGTGGATATGCTGGACGACCTTTATGATTCTGGCAAGATAATCCACCCTGAGACGCAAAATTTGCATGATGATAAGGTTATATTTTATCATGGAAACTGTTTGCTAGCATGAGGTTCCCCCTCGATACCCTAATAGATGAACGATAACTTTTACCTGTTCATGATTCGAATAAACATGATTAACAAGATGTTGCCCAGAGTGGAGTGCATAACTGTGGACGACACTAAGACTCACTATATTCTCTGTCACTTCCCAAGGAATACTAGGAAAAGAAAATCCAAGCCCAAAGGTATCGACTCCACTGCTATGGATGACTCGATCTTTACTGAGAGTAGTGAGTCGGGGAAGATAAAGCAGGGTCCTGCTCGAAGAAAAAGAAGATACAACCCCGCCCCCTGAATACCATTATTGATACTATCTTGGCAAAAGGAGTGTAACACAAGGTGGTCCAGATATGCAAGATCACGTTGGTGTCAAGTTTTTTGGAGTTTTCGTCTAGCAGTAAATCTTGGTGTAGGTACCCTATCTGAGTGCATGGCCATTAGGATCAGAAGGGTCCTAGGGACTTGGCGGTGAATTATAACTACTTCAATCTTAGGTCACCTTCAAAGTGCTCACGGTCAAAGAGGGTGGCGCTGGAAACCAATATAATTAGGGCACTTTTGTAATTGGGTATATACAGACTTGTATGTTGGCTTAAAACTGTCATACAGTTTTGTTAATAGTTAACATTGTGAATCTGTCATAGAGACTTGTATATTGACAACTTCATAAGAATTCATGATTGGCTTAAAACTTTACTGTTAACAAAACTGTCATACTTGTGAATCTGTCATACTTGGTGAGTTGGTGTAAATCAATTGTTATAAAACTGTTAACTGCCTATGTTCTAGTTAATCACTTAATCTCATGTATTTTTGCTTAATATAAGTTGTTTATTTAAGTAATTGGGAGTTCTATGGCGAATGAAGACATAAATATGCAAGAAGTTCGTGATTGGCTTGAAATGGAAAAGCAAAAGAAAAAAGAAGATGAACTTAAATCTTTGGAATTGGCATCGAACAAGAAACGAAAAAGCACATCGAAGGTATGGAACCATTTTACCAAAGTAAAAAGTATGATTCTTACAAAAGCGAAATGTAAATATTGCTCGGAATTGCTTAATTGTGACTCTTCTAAACAGGAACTTCTAGATTGAATGGCCGCATGCATTATAGATGTCAAAGCCCTAAAAATCATCTTCGGTCGAAGTCAGATAATAGTCAACAAACTCTTCATTTCAAGCCAAATAGTAAAGGACAAGAGCTTGTGCCAATTACTTTTAGTCAAGAATCTTGTAAGGAAGCTCTCACTCAAATGATAATAATTGATGGGCTTCCTTTTAGATTTGTGGAGGGTGAAGGTTTTTTGAAATTTTGTAAAGTAACTTGTCCAAGATTCAAAGTGTCTTCCCGCGTAACTATATCTAGGGGTTATCTTGCTATGTATATGGAAGAAAAGAAGAAATTGAAGAAGATATTGAAAACTTATCAGATTTGTTTAACCACCAATACGTGGACCTCACTTCAAAATATTAACTATATGTGTTTAAATACACATTATGTTGATAGTGAGTGGAAATTAAACAAACGGATACTCAATTTTTGTGTCATTGTAAACCATAAAGGTGACACTATTAGGAGGATGGTGGAAAAATATTTAATAGATTGGGGTGTAGATAACATATTGACCCTTACGTGTGATACGCAAGTTCGAACAACTTGGCGATTGATTACCTTAAAAAGAAGACTAGACATTGGAAAAATATAATCTTGGCACATTAATTTATGCATATTAGGTGTTCTGCACACATCATAAACCTAGTCGTTAAAGATGGCCTAAAGCAATTTAATGTTTCAATTGCTCGAGTACGAGATGCGGTTAGATATGTAAGATCTTCTTCGTCTAGGTGGATGAAATGGAAAAAATGTGTTCAAGAAGCTAAAATTGATAGCCGGAGCAATGTTTGTTTGGAAGTTTCGACTAGGTGGAATTTGGCATTTCTTATGTTAGATGCCGTGGTAATATTTGAAGAAGCTTTTATGAGGTTTGAGGAATATGATCATGATGGGACATATTTTAAATATTTTTAAAGGAAAGACGATGATGGTTTGCATACAGGGAAGGTTAATTGGGATAGATGTAGGTTGTTTGTACAATTTTTGAGAGTATATTACACATTTACAACCAAAATTTTAGGGTCTAATGTTACTTATGATCTCTTATTTAACGAGATTTTTAGCGTTAAAAATAACTTGAAGGTACTAAGTGATCACGAGGATCCCAATTTGAGGTCTATGGATTTGAACATGGTTGAAAAATATGACAAGTATTGGGACCTTGAGAAGTTAAAGCCGTTGTTGTTAGTTGGGGTGGTGCCTGATCCACATTTGAAGCTTGATTATGTAGAGTTTGGTTTAACGAGGTTATATGATGAAGGTAAAGTTTCTTTGATATGTGATATGGTAGAAAAGACACTACATCAGTTATTTGTATCGTATGTTGGAAGTGGTCATAACCCAAGTACGGCAACTTAACATGTCGGTGATACGATGACATGTGATGTATTGGAAGACTCTATTAGTAAATGGGAAAGGCATAAAAAAGAGAACTCGGGAAATGCATCGAAAATGGAGAAGTATTTGAAAGCGGATGTTGAAGATGAAGTGGAATGAGAGAAGTTTGAAATCTTTTCTTGGTGGAAGAACAATAATATTAAGTTTCCGGTTCTCTCACTTATTGTGAGAGATATATTGGCTATTCTGATTACTTTGGTAGCTTCCGAGTCCGCCTTTAGTACGGGAGGTCGGATACTTGACCCATTCTATAGTTCGTTGCGACCGAACACGGTAAAGGCTTTGTTATGTACTCAAAATTGGCTTTGGTCACAGGAAAAACCAATTGATATTCAAGCTTCTTTGGAGGAGATTGAACAATATGATACGATTGATGCGGGCAATATTTTCATTTAGTACTTTAATAGTTTAATTATCATTTGCAATTATACATCAAATGATATTTAACTTCAATTTTTATTATTTTGCTGATTTCTTAGAAATGTTGGAGGGGTTTGCATCAATGTCGATAGAGGATTGCTGAAATAGTTGAGACAACATTATGTTTTCTAGTTGTGGTAAGTTTAATAGTTTATTGATTATTGCAATAAGTAGAGGACTAATCATTATTAGTTATAAATAGTTTTTGTGCAAATCATTTATAAACATAGTTAGTTAGTTACGGACTTATAGTTACAAAATCATAGATAATACCACAGTTCGTCAGTTACACAAATAATACCACAGTTACAGAATCACAGATAATCCCGCAGTTACAGAATCACAGATAATACCACAGTTACAGAATCACAGATAATACCACAGTTACACAGTTAGTCAGTTACACAGATAATACCACATTTACAGAATCACAAATAATACCACATTGCAGCTACAAAATCACAGATAATCATAGAATTATCGAATCACAGATAATACTATATCAAAATTGCTTAAGATAGCCACCAAAAAGAAGGAAAAGAAGCAAAGTTCCTTCACAACTATGTGCCTCCTTAACATTTATGTGTAGTGTTTGGTTGTAGTTATACCAAATGCCTTGCTTAGTACACCAAGAACT
Organism: Kingdonia uniflora; assembly: GCA_014058105.1. Taxonomy (NCBI): domain Eukaryota; kingdom Viridiplantae; phylum Streptophyta; class Magnoliopsida; order Ranunculales; family Circaeasteraceae; genus Kingdonia; species Kingdonia uniflora. The sequence continues at coordinate 1,014,589 of JACGCM010000857.1, forward strand.
ACTTCCTCATTATTCCTGAATACTACTCTGATAACTGCTCTGAACTGTTTGGTTAGAGTCTCCAATAACTGCCCCCTTACTGTCCCTGAACACCACTCTAATAACTGCTCATAACTATTTGGTTGGTGTAATGGCCAAATTCTGTAAGCTCGAAACAATTAGGAATTAGTTATCACACCAATGAACCTGTAACAATATTCTAATGGAAAATAAGAAATGGAAAAAGGTGTTTTTAACGTGGAAACCTCTGAATAGGTAAATAACCACGACCTCGTATGGAGGATTTTTGTAAAAGTATCTTTATTACTTGGAGTGGATATCTATATTACAAGTGATCTCTAAATATATAAATATTTTTGATCTCATAAATAAGAAGTTTTAAGTAATTTATTTGGTCATTGTCTCTTCTGAAACTTTTCCTTTATATAGGATTCTCCACAGCCCTTCATCGTGCTAGAACAAGTTTTTTGAATAATGTGGTTAGTGGCAGTCGACTGAATAACTGACGAGTTCGTGGGAGACAGGTATCTTTGACTGGATAACATTTTTCGGGTTTAGCTCGATCCACGTTCTTGAGTAGTTCGTGAGGCTGTTTAGAATGATGACTGGAGTGTTAAGTGTTAAAATTGCATGAGCCTGAGATAGAGGTAAATTGAGGTTCGCGAGATTGATTTTGAGTGAGATCGAGGGATAAGTCCCTACAATCGTCCCCTCGCAACCAAAGTCACGAGTTGCTTTTGTTGAGAAAGAATGTGTTAAAAGTTTAAAATTTGAAACAGAGTAATGATAGCGTTTGACTGGGCGGAAGTTACGCGATATTGGGAAGTGATGGGTAATAAATGATGATGCGGATGTATGTGACGGTTGTGTTTAAATTGTCGCATCCGTAATGAATGATAACGCTTGGGGAAACGTACCTGGACAATAAATTTAGGGTTATATAAAAAGTACTTGAAGTAAATCTTTGGTGCAATTCATGCATGCGTAACTTTTTCTGAGATGATGAAAACTAAGAGTATGGTTCTTGAAGAGAGGATTGCGTCTGAAATGTAGAGGTTGAAGTTGAAATACATTGGTGATAATTCCTTGGAAATGGTGATACCCGCCCCTATTCCTCCGACGTACCAAGGCTTGTCGGGAGAAAAAGCGGTTGAAGCTGAGGAAGATTTCTACTATAATTCAAGATTTTATGTCTTCGTCTTGACAGGCGAGGAACATTAGGCTTATCTTTGCACTCTTGCGGAAGATAGTATTAGGGCACCTTATGCAGGAATAGGTATATCTGCGGGGCAGATATGCTGATTTTTTGTGTCACCATGGATTCAAAGGTTAGACCCTCTTCATCTTTACCAACTCTTCGGTGGTGGTGGTTATAGAAGAGGTGGTGATGGCAGTGGAGGAGAAGGATGAGAAAGGGGGAACCTGCTGACGTATTTCCATCGTGTTTTTACGCTCAGAAGACCTTCATCTTATTTTGTGGGGGCCAACACTGAGTCTACTGCTTGCATAGTTTCCGTTTGAAGCTCGACTAGACTTCGACCAAACTCATGTAAGAGAGACTTTTTGTTGTGTCCAATATCTTTTTTGCATCAGGGTAAAGAATTACTTAATTAAGAAGAACTGGAAGATATGATACTTCGGCGTGCCTGAATGACCTGTGACTTAAAAAAATAGGGAAAACTTGTTATCTGTAAAGTATCTGGAGTTTGGTGTTGGATTGATAACATTCCGTTATACCCCTGAGGTCGATGTGGTGAAAACTTGTTATCTGTAAATCGTATGTAATAACTTTGACATGAATAAAAATTGATATTCAATAAACTGTAAATAGACAAAGTTTCTTTTAATTGAACTGAATTGTGTGGGTGTTGATTGAATAACTATTTATAAGTGATGAAACAACGTTGCAATGTTGCTCAAACTGAGATGAATATGTGCGGACAATGTCGTGCTGATATAAATAACTTATGTTTAAATGGTAAGGGATAGAAATTGTAGGAAATATGTAATTGTAGAAACTCACTCTAGCTGTTACAGGTTAAAAAGGGGTAATACTCATGGTAGCGTAAGGTCGAGTACAGTGACTATTGTGTATACTAGTGAAGGGATAAGTTCAAATAATTTATTCCCAAAATTTAGGGTTTTCTGCTACGGGATGCATGGTAAAAATCACGTATTTGAGGGGAAAGGGTGTGAGAAACGTATAAACATGGGTAGGATGAAAAAAAAAATAGAGGAGAGATTATAATGGTACAACTCGATCTCAGAGGATTCGTCATGCCGTTAAATGTCGATTGACTATAAAGACTGTTGAAGTACGCGAGAGAATCTTAGGTTCGTTGGTTATATTAAAATACTGAGGAAGGAATGTAAGCTCAAAGGTTAGATGTAAAGAGACCTTGTGAGTATGTTCGTTATTTCTTTGAGGTGTGTTGGTGAGGGATTAGGTAGATCGAGAGAAGCTAGCTGGTTTGATTGCTGAAGTTGAGATCGAATTTGAAGATATGAGGATCGACGAATAATATGATTAGATGATGTTTGGTTAGGTTACAAAGGTCGTGGCGGATGTTGTGTAAAGTGTGTCTTATGAATAATATAATTGTATTGGATGTAACATAAATAATATAAGTCAACAGGATCCTCTATAGGGGTGAATCTATTTTGAGACTGTTTTAGCAAACATTTTGAATAATTTTGAACATTTGTATAGTTTAGAAAATGACATCAATCACTATAAGTATGATAAACAAGGACAAAGAAACAAAAATATAAAAATACAGAAGCTTCTAGTTTTATTTTGTATGCAAAAGGAAATATAACTCTGACATCGTACAGAGTGAGTCTCATGAGTATGGGAAGGTCATGAAAAGATATAGAAATAGGGAGAAAAAATATGTTAAAAAATGAGGGGAATTGTAATGATGGAAAGGTGGTTTTATCGAAAAGGTACAAGGCGTCTGACATGGAGAGTGGAAAGGATGCCTCGGTTCTGGAATCGAGGACTGTTCGTGGGAAGAGCAATAAATGCCAACCGTTGGAGAGAGAAAGGATAAATAGTGCTTTTTCGTCTCCAATCAAACTTTTTATAACTTCACAAAATTTAGAGAGCACTCAGAGAGAGAGACAAAAGATCAGGGGATTTTATAAAGAGTTATCCGAAGGTGATAAACGGTTGAAGAGGGCAAAAGATTTTGGATCTCGTAGTTGGCTATACAGTAGCGTCGTAAGGGAAAAGCTTGACGCAACTGCCGAATCTCATTCGGATACTGAAGGTTAGTAGAGATGTACGCAAATATGTGTTGATGTATGTATATGTTAAAGATATATTGTTATACGTAAACGATTGATCAAAGATACATGTTGAATATATATATATATATATACATAGACGGAAGAATGATAAATACCTTAACCTATATGTAGGTCGAGCGTTAAAGACATCTCTGTAAGTCAAAAACGTGCCTGTAAAATTTGTTTTTAAGATGGGTAGTTCGTTTGCTAATGAGGTATCGACCTCTGGTCGGACGAATGAGTCTGATAATGAAGGAGAACTAGGATTGGAACAATTCCCAGGTTTTCCTGGTCAATTGGTATCTTATCCTCCGAGTTCTGATGCCTGTAGAGTATTTCTTTAAGCCAAGGCGGCTGTAAGAGGGAAGTGGGACAATTGTGTAGAGTTTGTCGGTAGGCAGTTTAGGGGTTGTATGGTAGCGGAGGGGGAAGAGTATTTTTATCTGCTGGCAGATTTGGAAGTAGAAAAACGAGATGGGGGTATAGATAAATCAATCTCATTAGAATATTTCGATGGGGATGTCCAGAGTGACCTCTCAGAGGGTTTTTGTGTTACCTATTTCAATTAGAGTATGGGTTGAGCCTTCCCCTCACCAATTTGGCGAAGGGGATTATGAATGCAATTGGGGCATGTTTTGTTCAATTGAATGGGAACATGTGGGAGGTAATAACTGTGTGTGACCATCTGAATGAAAAATAGGAAAGGGAGGAAAAAGTGAGGAGGATAACCCCTGAAGACATTTTGCAGTTTTATGGGGTGAAGAATTTTAAGGCCAGTGGGGGGTCTTATTTTACTGCGAACGCAACTCGGCGTCGTTTATTCGATCTGAATTCAGCAGGTCCAACCTGGAATGACAACATCATATGGGTGAAGGGTAATTACCTTCAAAGATATGATAAAGAACCTTTGGACCTTCAGCTTAGAACTGTAAAGCAAAGTAAGTATAGACATGGATAGATAGAATTATTATTATGTTTCTCTGATAACTGTAGTTGATAGTAAAGATGTTGTTATTGCAGGTGTGAAGCCTACAGTGGAAAGGAAGGAATCCATGTTGGACGAAGTTGCGAAGGAGGAGACTGAACTTGAACTTGGGCTGGAGGGACTCGACTTGAGTAGAAAAAAAGGGTTGAGAGCAGGTTGAATAAGGTTCGAAAGGCTTAGTCTACCAGGTCAATGGCGGGGGTCGATGATGGAAAAAGGCAAGTAAGTGGTGAGGAGGTTCGAACTAATCTGTCTAAGACTCTTGGAACTGGAAGTTCAGCTCAACCGAATTCTGTCAAGCCGAGCAAAGTAGCTAAAAAATATCTGAAGAAATGGATGTTGAAGGTTCTACCGACCTCCGGTACCACTGGAAGTGGTGAGGTCACAAAAAATAAGAGGAGGAGGGTAGAACCCTCGGGGGTCAAGAGAGAAGGTCGCTGATGGGCGATCTGCTTCAGTAGACGACCTTAAAGAGGTCGAGGAAAGGGCCAGGTTGGCGGTTCTCCTAGGAGAGGAAGACACGAGCAAGATGTTAAGTTTATATTATAAGAAAGAAATGCTTAATACGTTTTGAACTAGTCGCTGAGATCAATGTGATTTTTGCAGGTTGCTCGTCTTGTTAAGGGGATTTGGCTCGGTATAGAAGAAGAAAAAAGTAAGCTGAAGAAGGTCAATGTCGAGCTGGATTAAGAATTATCTCGATCCAGGGTTGACGCTTTGAAGGACGTCAAGCAGCTAAAGGCTTCTCATGCCATGGCGATTGGTCAGCTGCAGGTGGAGACAAAGGCCAATCTTGACGAGATGGTTGAGGAGCATGACAGACTAGGGCACCATTTGATGTTAAAAGGCTATTCAGAGGAGTAGGTGGATGTCATCAAGGCGGACACCTATGCTGAGGAAGAAGATGAGGAGGAAGCAGAAACGGTAGGGATCGTGGATGGTCTTGATGGTGTTTCCCGCCAGACGGTGCTTGACAATCAAGGGGATGATGTCGAGCTCCCGGAAGGTGGTAGTGAGAAGGTATGGTAGACATATGTGTTTGTATAAGTATTTGAAAGTTGTTTGAATCGTGTGTGAGGATGAAACTTTTGTAAATTGACCATGTTTATAAACATTTTATAGGTAGTTAGAGAGATGAGTCTCAAAATAAATGATCTAGAGTCTGGACTTGCCAGGGAAAGAGAGACCTCTAAAGCCTTGTTGTCTGCGCAAGCGGAGCTGCAAGTTAGATTGGAATAGGTTTTTTGACTTGTATGTTATACAACCGTTAAGTTATCAAGTACATAGGATATAAATGCATGGTAAAAATCCAACGTTATTAATATAGAGTAATATATCAAAAGTATCTACCTTGTATCTCGAAAGAAAACTCATGAAGCGTTCATCTGAGAGTGGACTCCAAACTTTTAGTCTAAAAGTATTTGGAAACAGATGTTTAGAAATCACATAGTCTCTTTAGAAATGTAGTATGTATATATTGAAAAGCTTCTGAATCGAACTGTACTAAAACTTGTTATATTTTCCAGGTCGAATTAGATTCATCTTGCGCACGTGAGGACGACGAACTCATGTGTAAATGGGAATTTGCAGAGCAGTTCGATATGATGAAAGAAGTGAGTGAGAATAGAGAAGATCAATGGGTAAAGGCGCATTTTAGACTTGTGGAGTTGATTCAGACCGTTTTCGGACTCGTCAGGTCGAAGAGAAAGATTCTGAGATAAAGAATGGATTAAAAGAGCTAGCTGAGGTCACAGAACGTACCGAGAAGCTTCAACGTCAAGTTGACGCATTGGTTGTAAAGGGTAAGTAGGCCGACACGGCTCTTTACCGTATTCAGGAGCTGGAACAATCAGAGGAACAATTTCGATCTGATCTTCATAACTGTAGGAACGAGCTAGAGCGAATGAGGCCAAAATTCTTCAAAAAGGATGGCGAGCTGAGGGTAGCTCGAGAAAATCTATCGGCTTTGGAAGCCACAGCTGAACATTTGCAAACAACCCTCCCCGCCAAGGATATGGAATTCTGAGAAATGCAACGAAGGTACAGCAATTTAAACTAGAGGATTGCACGACTTAAAGATGAGCTGACGCAAGCCATTGCTCGTGCCTAGAAAGCCAAGGCTAGAGAGCGTTCAGAGGGAAGTATAACTGAGGTTAAGGCTCCTTTACTTCGAGGGGATGTAGTTAGTCTCTTAGGTCGAATTAGAGAGCTAGAGAGTGACGTATCTCATATTCAGGGGCATAATCAGAAGGGAAATGCGAATTTGAGAGAATGTCAGCATAAGTTGGATGGTGCTCTTATCAGGGAGAAAGTTCTAAAAGCGGAGATCAAAGCAAAGGAATCGCTGGTGAAGAGGAAAGAAGAATTATGGAAAGATCTGCCGGTTAGGGAAGAGTTGAACGCAGAAATTGGGAGACTTCGTGCTCGGGTAGTAGACTTATAAGCCATGAACCTAGCTGAGTCAGCAAAGTATATTGCCAAGTTGGAAGAAGATGTCATCTATCATGATAAGGTCGATGCGGAAAAAATTGAATGGAAGAATGAGTACGCTAGGTTAGAGTCGCGCCTCGAGAGGTTGAAGGCGAGATTTGTAACAATGGTAGTACCTGATACGTCTCGATCTGACCTGTTAAGGGTGATTGTTGCATATTTTGTAAAGGAAGTAAAAAGACTTGAGTCAGAACGAGATACCTTGTTCAAAACTCTATCAGATAAGGGATGCATCTGTGGAGCTAAGATAGATCGAGGGAACTGTTTGGGCGTCATAGAGACCCAACTGGGCCCTCGAACTGCTGAATCGATAGAACAAGGTAGAGCTGCTCTGGCCCGCGAACTGAAAGCTCGACCTCATGATGTGGGGGGGGAGCACTGTTGACCCTTCATTAACAGAAAAGATTCCTTTGTAATATGAATTTGACCTAAAAATAAATAGTATTTATCGCAAACACATTGAAAAAGATGAAAGCTAGTATGACCATTGCCTTATCTTATGTCTGGTGGGGTCTTTGATATAAAACTAATTTTTTACATTCGTTTTAATTACAGAAATGGGTTGAGTTAAACCAAGTTAAAACCTGATTTGAACTATAGAAATGTCACAGACATATTGAAAGAGATGAAAGCTAGTATGACCTTTACCATATCTTATGCCTGGCTGAGTCTTTGATATGAAACAAGTTCTTACACTTGCTACAATCACAAAGATGTAAAGATTCAGCTAAACCAAGAGTTATCCTTGATCCAGCCGGTAGAAATGATCCAAACAAGTTGTAAAAAATGAAGACTAGTATTATCTTTGTCTTATCTCTTGTTTGGCTGAGTCTTTGATATGAAATGAGTTTTTACACTTGCTACAATCGCAAAGATGTAAAGATTCAGCTAAACCAAATGTTATCCTTGATCCAGCCGGTAAAAATAATCCAAACAAGTTATAAAAGATGAAGACTAGTATTATCTTTGTTCTATCTCTTGTTTGGCTGAGTCTTTGATATGAAATAAGTTTTTACACTTACTACAATCGCAGAGATGTAAAGATTCAGCTAAACCAAGTATTATCCTTGATCCAGCTGGTAGAAATGATCCAAACAAGTTGTAAAAGATGAAGACTAGTATTATATTTGTCTTATCTCTTGTTTGGCTGAGTTTTTGATATGAAACAAGTTTTTACACTTGCTACAATCGCAGAGATGTAGTAAAAGAAGCCAAATTAAGTAAAATGTAGACGAATGTTCGTGAAGAGAATGACATTATTCCGAAAAAAAACTTTTATTGATAAGTTATGAGTTTACATTGGATGGATATTAGAATCTCACTTTTAGAATTGTAAAACAAAAAGTAAAATAAGAAAATGGAGTAGTAAGACGCCTAACGATAGTACCATTTCAGTCGCCTAGTGTTCCAAAGATTTGAAATGGGGATTCCCTCTTCTGTCATGAGATAGTATGATCTCAAGCCTGAGAGACCTGTGATAACGAATGGACCGCCCCCCAATTGTCAGCTAATTTTCCAGCGTGAGGCTCTTTGCGATGTTAAGGAATTTCTTTGAGGACGAGATCTTTGATTTGGAAAGTACGGCTCCAGATTCGGTTATTATACAATCTGGCAAGCATATGATGATATCAACCTAGGTTAGCGATGGTGCGTTCCCTGGTCTCATCATGTTGAGGTTGCAAGCCAATTCGAACTCATTCTCCTCGTCAGTCAGCTCGTGATCACAAACTGGATGATGATATTCAGATGAAATAATAGCCTTAGTGCCATAAGTAATGAGGAATGGGGTACACCCAGTAGATTATCGGAGAGTGGTTCGATACGCCCATAGGATGTGAGGTAGTTCGTGAACCCAATTTCTTTTTTTTTGTGAGTGAAGCCTTTTTTGAGTCCATCTACGATGGTTTTGTTGATGATTTTGGCTTGGCCATTGCCTTGAGGGTAGTATGGATTTGATGGTGAGTGGATGATATTATGGTGATTTAGGAAGGTTACGACCTTATCTCTCAGAAATTGGGGCCCATTATCGATACGAATTAGGTGGGGGCACCCGAATCGAGTGAATATGTGGCTCTAAATAAAATAGATGACCTCTTCTTCTCTGGTTTGACATAGTGGAATTGCCTCTACCCATTTTGTAAAGTAATCGGTAGCTATGAATAGGTGACGGCGATTACCTGAAGAGTTAGAGAATCCGTCGACGAGGTCTAGTGTACATCATTTGAATGGCCAGAAAACCTTACTTGCATAGAGTTCGAGCGCAGGGGTATGTATCATATTTTCATGTCTCTGGCAGGTGTCGCACATGCGGGAATACTCTTTTGCTTGCTTGCGCATGCGGGGCCAGAATACTCCTTGAGTTATAGCTCGGTTTGCCAATGATCTACCTGCGGCGCAGGAGCCACAAGTTCCTTCATGTAATTCGCAGAGCAGTTCATCTTCTTTTGACTTCTAAAGGCATTTGAGGTAAGGCCCTGTAACAAAAACGCGATAAAGCATACCGTTTTGAGTAATGTAACGCTTTGATTTGTTGATTAGCTGTCAGGCACACTTTTGGATCTACTGGGAGTGGTCCATTGCAATTGTTGTCAATACTGAGGTAGGCTAAGAAAGGTTTTTGCCAATCATCGTCTCCCCCTTTATCGCCCCTAGTGTTGATCGTGCATACAGATATACGATAAATGCTGGGGGTTGAAATGATTTTGATTTGGAGATATCGAGCTTCTGTACCCATGATCCCGGCTAGAAATGCCAAGGAATCGGCGTGTCTATTTTTACCTCGAGGAAGATATTCGAGAGTTGCTTTTGTGAACTTACTCATCCAATCTGCAACGAGGGCTGAGTATTCGATCATCTTCCCGTTCTTCTTATATTGCTCAGAATAATGATGAACGATGAGTAATGAATCTATGTAAACTCAGAGTTCGGGGAAATCGAGCTCAAGTGCGAGGTCGAGTCCGTGAATGAGAGCTTCATACTCGGTGATATTATTTGAGGCCTCAAAATCCAAGCGGATTGATTTCTCAATTTTGTCATTAGAAAGAGTAATTAAAATAATCCCTATCCCTGACCCTGCGGATCCTGCTGATCCATCTGTGAGAAGCCTCGACCCTGACTTAGTGATCCAGCCAACTCTTTGTCAAATCGCTTGGGGTTGGATTCTCTGGCATGTTTTCGATAAGGTCCGGGTCATGCTCCTCCCACTCGGGATCCTCCATTAGAAAATCCATGAGAAAATCGGCAATGACTTGACCTTTTTCGGAATGACGTTGTTCGAACTTGATATCATGTTCTCCCAAACTGACTGACCATTATTGCACTCTTCGTGACTTTTCTTTTTTGGACAGAACTTCCCGAAGTGGGTAGTTCGTCATAACTTTGACGAAATGTGCTTGGAAGTAATGCTTGAGTTTCTGCGAAGTGTAAACAAGGGTAAAAAGAATTTTCTCAATTTCAGAGTGCCTTGTTTCTGTTGGTGTAAGTGTTTTGTTGATGAAGAAGACTGGTTTCCCTATTTCCCTTCCAGGCAAATGAGAACTAAGCTGAGAGAAGTATCTGTGACTACTAGGTAGATTATCAGTTCCTCATTGCCTATTTGGGTGCTCATTATGGGAGACCTCCCCAAATAGATTTTGAGATCCTGAAAAGCTATCTCACATTCTGGTGCCCATGTGACTTCTGCAGTTGGCTGAACCTTTCCTCGTTTGGTACATCTGCGGAGTAAGAGGAATAGCCAATGGCAACGGTCTGAAGATTTAGAGACAAAACAGTTGATAGCGGCAATCTTGCCGGCAATCTTTTGAACGTTTTTTGTTTTCATTGGAGAAGGTATGTCAAGGAGAGCACAAATTTGATCTGGATCAGCCTCAATCCCTTTTTTGTTGATGAGGCGGCCTAGGAAGCAGCCATAATGTACCCCGAATTGACATTTATCAGAGTTAAGATACATTCTGTAAGATCAAAGGATGTTGAATATTATGTTGAGATCTGAGATATTATTATCTGACTGTACGCTTTTGCACAAGAGATCATCGATGTAAACTTCAACGATTTTTCCCAGGTATGCTTTGAACATAGCAGTCATCAATCATTGATATATGTCACCTGTGTTCTTGAGCCCGAAGGACATGATTTTATAACAATAAAGGCCACTTTCGGTGATGAACGTTGTCTTCTCTTGATCTTCTTCCAGAAGTGAGATTTGATAATACCCTGAAGCAACGTCCATCATATATAAGAGATCCTGGCCTGCTGTGGAATCGAGGATCTAATGAATATTGGGAAGAGATAAACTGTCCTTTGGAGTATGTTTGTTCAGATCTATGAAATCTACGCAAACGCAGACTTTTCTGTTCTTCTTTGGAACAACGACAATGTTGGATATCCAGTCCGGATACTTAGCTTTTTGAATGAATCCCACTTTGATCAATTTCTCAATCTCGGTGTTAACGTCATCTCAAAGACGAGGTGAAAGTCATCGTTGTTTCTGTTTGACCGCTGTGGCGTTGATGTTGATGGCTAACTTATGGCAAACCATGGCTGGATCGACTCTGGACATTTCATCGAAAGACCATGCAAAAACGTCTCGATTGAGTTGAAAGAACTGAATGAGAGTATCTTTCTCGTACTGAACCAGCTTGGTTCCGATAAACGTACATCTGCTAGGTCCATCAATCTTGACATATTCCGTGGGTTCTTCTATAGGTGATTGATCGTCGAGATGATCAATTTTCTGTAATTACAATGCGGCCAATCTGTCTGAAGTATATAAGATGGCAGAGACAACATTTTTACAAGCTCGGGAGAGTTTCTAGCTACCCCTGATCTCATAAATACCGTTGTCGTGCTTGAATCAGAGTGCTTGATGATAGGTAGAAGCGATAACTTCTATATTGTGTATCCAGCAGTGGCCCATAATCCCAAGATAGCGAGACTTAGCATTGATGACGTAAAAATGATGTCGATAGTGGCTTGTCCTACGGTAATAGGTAAGATAATCTTACCTACTCGTTCCTCCCTGGAGCCATTGAATCCATTGATGTCTGTGTCGATTTGAATGACTTGGTCGGCCAAACCTATCTGGTCGATCGTACTCTGAAAAAGAATTTTAATATGGCTTCCAGTATCGATCATTATCGTGTGCATGACAAACTGTTTCAACTTGAGCATTATGACTAACGCATCATGATGTAAAAATTTGACATGGCTAGTATCACAATCCTCGAAAGAGATTCCGAGTCGATGGTTGCTCGACTCGGGAAGAAGTTTGGCTTCTTTGTCTTGAGGTGTAAGATCACAGCATTCAGAGAGCCTCCGGCGCTTTGATCGGTTAGAATTGGTGATCTGGTTGATTTTGATCATGTTGCTAAGGTGCATATAGTAGAGATGCTTCTCCTCAGCTTTATCGCTGACCTGAACAACTTCGAGTTGCTTCTTATAATTGTCATCTTAGTATGACTTCAAGTTTGCAATATATTCGAGCATCCATCCTTCCTTGAAAATGAGCTCAAGCAAGCGCTATAAAGCATAGCAATTGTCAGTAAAATGATGTTTTACCTTATGGTGTAGGCAAAATGGTCGATTCTCGATGGGCTCCAGTGGCTGAGAGACGTGGTAGAACGTGTCTTTCAACAGTAGTAGAAAATTATGGAAATTTAGACGTTTAACTTTGGATGGACGGGTTTGTTTTGTGGACCGCTTCTCCGAGGGTATCCAGTGTTTCCCTTGGTGCGTTTCTGATCTCCTTGTTCCTCCTTAGGCTCGTTGGTTCGTTCTGCAGGTGGAGATTTGGTGGAGAAGACAGACTTAGTAGACCTTTGTCGCTCAGACATCATTTTCTCCAAGTCGACGTAACCGTTGACTTTGGCGATCATCTCCTTTAACGTCGCAGGCTTGTTAAGGAAGAGGTACTATTTGGCCTTGCAATCGAGCCGGAAAGCATTGGTGAAAGCGGTAATGGCTGTTTTTTGGTCGATGTTATCCACCTTTCTTGCGAGCTCTAGGAATTTCTTTGAGAAGTATTCAAGCTTTTCTCCATGTGACTGTTTAAGACGAGAATACAAGTTCTCATCCTTGTCTTTGTTATGAGCATATGTCTTGATGAACTGTTTTTGCAGCTGATCAAACGTATAGATAGATTCCTCAAGAAGAGAATGGAACCATTGGATTGGCTCCTCCTATAAACTTGTGGCAAATAGGCGGCAGAGGATGTGGTTGAGATTGGAGTACAACCCCAATGAATCACGGTATTGCTAAATATGCTCCTTCGGGTCAGTACCTTTGTATTTGTGAATTTTGGGAGTATGGAAACCTTTTGGTATTTCCTTATCGAATAGTTCTTTGGCAATCGAAATTCCTTGTAACTTCTTGGTATCACCGGTAGTTCCCAGAACTTGTACTTTGATCAACTCCTTAATTCGTTGGTCCATGTGTTCTTTTGTGACGTACTGACATGTTGGTTGAATCGCTGGACGTGCTGGCAGGGGATGATGAGTTCCCGTACCTTCAATCAAGCGATCTCATACTGGAACTTGATATAGAGGTCATTGGTCTTCCTCATGACGGATGAAAAGCGGGTGACCTCGACTGACTTCTAATTGAACTTCTCCCCCAAATGGATGGAGGGCTGCGGTCCATGTGGTAGATTTCTGGAAATGGCTTTACTGGCAACTCCCCGAGGTCCCAACCTTTCCCTTACTGAGATGCGGAAGGTCTCTGGAAGTTGATCGTGACCCTTGGCTGGAAGAGCCTGCTGAGTATTTTGCAGAGCCTCAAGTGCAGTCTCTATCATCGTCATCTAATCTTCATGTCGTTCTGCATCGAGTTCTTTCTTTTGGAGCTCGCGATCCTTTGTCAATTGAAGTTCAAGTTTGGCGCATTTCTCTGCCTCTACATAGAAATTCGCCCGTAACTCGATGAGTTATCCCGGATCCACAGAAATTTCAAGCTGAGTTCTTGCGGCCTATCGTCTTGAAGAAACCATAATTGAAAATTGTAATGAAAGACTGCCTTAGGGTATCGTGGAAATGTAATCTTTCCCACAGACGGCGCCAAATGTAATGGCCAAATTCCGTAAGCTCAAAACAATTAGGAATTAGCTATCACACCAATAAACCTATAACAATATTCTAATAGAAAGTAAGAAATGGAAACAAGTGTTTTTAGCGTGGAAAACCTCTGAATAGGTAAAAAACCACGGCCTCGTATGGAGGATTTTTGTAAAAGTAACTTTATTGCTTGGAGTGGAAATATGTATTACAAGTGATCTCTAAATATATAAATGTTTTTGATCTCGTAAATAAGAAGTTTTGAGTAGTTTTTCTGGTCCCTGTCTATTCTGGAACTTTTCCTTTATATAGGCTTCTCCACAGCTCTTCATCGTGCTATAACATATTTTCTGAATAATGTGGTTAGTGGCGGTTGACTGAATAACTGACGAGTTCGTAGGAGACAGGTATCTTTGATTGGATAATGTTTTCCGGGTTTAGCTCGATCCACGTTCTTTAGTAGTTCGGGGGATGTTTAGAATGTTGACTGGAGTGTTAAGTGCTAAAATTGTGTGAGCCTGAGATAGAGGTAAATCGAGCTTCGTGAGCTCGATTTTAAGTAAGATCGAGGAATAAGTCCCTACAGTTGGAGTCTCCAATAACTGCTCTTGATGTATGTGTATGAGTATCTACTTCTTCATTGTTTGCATAGATTGATTAGTATCTTCAAATCTTTTCTTATTTCATGATGTCCAGATTATGTGACAATGGTTTTCCATGATGGTTTTCCATCCATTTTCTGGAAATATGTGGATGGCAATGGATGATAAAATCTTAGTTACATTTTCTGGAAATTTGTGGATGGCAATGAATGATATATAATTATTACTACATATTAGTTACATTTTCTGAAGATAAAATATGTTTACTTATATCTTAATAATATAGCAATGGATGATAAAATCCTGAAGATATTACATTACATATTAGTTACATTTTCTTATTATTGCGTTAAACTTTAAAATATTTTGTTTTGTTTTTTTTTTGCACGGGAGAATAAAGTGGAGTTGTGGATTGCTTTGTTTTGGACATGGAGATATTACGTTATGGACCTTATGATTGTGGATGTGAACCATGTGATAAGTTTAATACTTTATCAATGTTTAAACATATTACTTTTTGATGAAATTTCCTTATTGTTGCCCTAAACGTTAAATAATTCATTTCTTATTTTTATATATAGGAGAAAAAGTGGAGTTGTGGATACTTTTATTTTGGAACGGAGATATGATGGATGTATGGAGTTATGGACTTGTTTAGTTTGTTTTTGTTTTTGGTATCTTTTACTACTTGTGTTATGGCCTATTATTAAGGAGTTGTGGATTGTTTTTCTTTTAGAACAAGATATTATGGACTTGTGAAGTTATGGACTTGTGTATTGCAATTATGGACTTGTGAAGTTATGGACTATTATTATGGACTTTGTAGGCTATTATGGAAAATTTCTTTGTTGAATTGTTGGACTTTGTTGACTATTATTATTTATTATGGACTTGTGAAGTTAGATGAAGGTTGTAAACTTGTAGGCTATTATGTATTATCTTTGTTGAATTATTATATCTAGTACTAGTTCACATGGCAAATTTCTAATTCTCTTGGTCTTTTAACAGTTGGTTTAAATATATATGAAGAAAAAAAAACCCGAGTTCAGAACCCAGCCCGACCCGACCAATTTGGTTTGGTTCTGGTTCGGGTTCCAGCACTACTCGGTTCGGGTTTCGGTTGAAAAAGTGGTAACCCGACCAGGCCGGGTCGGCTCAGGTTTAGGGTTTAACCCGGGCCGACCCGACCCGTGTACACCCCTACCCATTACACATAGGCATATGTTATGTTTAGTACTACAAAAAAAAATTCAAAAAAATATATCAATTTTTATTCATTGCACAAGGTCTTATAAAACCAGAGCCGACCTTGATAAAACGCTAGTATCCTAGCACTGATGGGAAAAACTTTAAAAAAAAATTGTAAATTTTTTCTCAAAAACTCATCCAAACATGAATTTTAAGAAACTTTCTCACAATCACATAACCAAATAGACTTAATTTATAGCTCTAAAGTTTAATTTTGATTATAAGTAGTGTTGTCATAACTTTTAAAATTTTGAGTTGAGATATGCCTAAAGAGAAAATGTGAGATGAAGAAAGATGACAAAAGAGAGACGACGACGACGACAAAGATATCAAACGGGGTCTTAGTACTTCCCAAAAGTTTGAAGAACGAATTGAGGAAAAGGACAATCGTGGAGAGAGAAAAAATGGGAAAATTTGTAGAAAGTGGAAGAAAATTCACCAGAGAGCGAGGGAGAAACCCATGAGAAAGTGATTTTTTTTGTTATGATTAGAGTCATCCCCTTTTGAGTTATATACCCAATAGAGGACTCATTTACGTAGTGTTTTAGTAAAAGATGGTAGTGAAGATAGAATGACCCTTGCTTATATGATTTGATTTGTGTGGTTGAAGCTTCTACAAGACCCCTGCTTTCTCGTGGATTTAAAACGATTAAGATTGCCTTGGGCGAAAGAAGTAAAAGCAATTGTGGATAAAACCACAAAAAATCTCTTTGATTTGATGCAATTCTCCTTGAGATCGATGGATCATGGCTGCCCTCAACGAGAACAAGGGCACTTGATGTTTAATTATAACAATTTGTTCCCCGTTTTTTAGGATTTAACCTTTAAAATTGGATGTGAAAGAGAAAGAGAGGCAGAGAGAAGTTTAAGATATAATAATAAATCTAAAAGTTAGAAGACCGGAGATCACTCTAAATCTGGTCTGGTTCGGGTTTGGTCAGTTTTTTAATACCTAAAACCGACCCTGATCCGAGTCTACAACTACCAAACCGAAATCGACTTGGTTTTCATGGGTTGATGATATTAGAACATCCACAACAGCTAGGTAGATTCTAAGGTGGCAGGGTGAATTTCAAATCCATCCTCAAATCTACCCCAATAACTTCCCAGCAGCTAGGTGACTTGCTTATGTGGAAACCAATATCCACCCTAGGGGTGGATTCTCCACCCTGTGGGTAGATTTGGGATGAATTCATGTTGTGCGGTTCAGAAGGGCGCGTAGGCATTGAGCACACTTCAGAACTGCGCGCAGCTATTAACCAATAAGATGCTGCCGCGTGGTTCAAATCTAGTGGCTCCCATTGCGCGCACTTCAGAACTGCGCGTAGCTTCAATGTCCAGGATTAAGACACGTGGACGGCTGAGATTGAATAATTTTCAAACGGCTAGTTTTGTCGCGCGGTTCAGAAATGCACGGCAAAAGCTTGCATAAAAAATATCTTTGGTTCCCCATTATTTCACTTTGGTTTTTCCTTGATCAAACTTCTTCAACAAGATGCTCAGCGGCTATAAACGGTTAGTTTTTTCTCTATTTATAAACCCCATTCATCTTCTACTCTCATCTACAATCAACTCATTCATCTTATATTTCTAAACTCAACTTTCTTCATTTCTTATCAATTGCGCGGAATCATGTCTAACAAAATCATTGCTGACCTACTCAGGCCTGACACATCACTCTCATCTTGGAAGTTATCATCTTCATCATCGTCCAGTGACGAAGAGCTATTCCGACCTCAAATTCAGTTGATGCACGAGTATGGTAAGATTATGATTGAGATGGGAGAAGCAGAAGAAAAAGAGCAAGGGGCGAAATCATCACGGAGGCGGGGAGGTAGTAAAAGGGGAAGGATTGATAAGCGAAAAAGCCGTGAGCATAAATTGGAGGAGGTTAGCCTTAACCGGGATTACTTCGGTGAGAACCCAAGATTCAAAGGTATCTCATTTTGTCGTCGATTCCGTATGAGCGAAGGTGTGTATCAACGTATTTATGGTCAAATAATTTCTTCGAACCCTTATTTTATTCAAAAAGAAAATACCGCTAAGACTATGGGCTTATCCTCAAACCAAAAGATAATGCACATACTTCGCATGTTATGTTACGGTATGAGCGCAGATGCCCAAGAAGAATACCTTCATATTGGGGAGTCTACGGCTATTTTGTGCTTGAAAGAATTTTGTCAAAACTATTATAACACAATTCAAAGCTCAATACCTTAGATTTCCCAATGAAGACGATACATTATACTTGTTAGAAGTGAATGGATCGCGAGGCTTCCGGGGATGTTAGGTAGTTTAGATTGTATGCATTAGAAATGGAAGAATTGTCATATCGGGTGGGTAGGTCAATATACTGGGTATAAGAAAATCCTGACGGTGATTTTAGAAGCGGTTGCATCCCAAGATCTTTGGATATGGCACACATTCTTTGGGGTGCCCGGTTCGAATAACAACGTGAACGTCTTGTATCAAGGATGGCTTTTTAACAACTTATCTAATGGAGTTACGCTGCCATGCAATTATAATATAGGCACGGTACCGCAAACTATGGGGTATTAATTAGTGGATGGAGTCTATCTAAAATGGCAAACACTTGTTCAAACCATAATAAATTTGTCCAACGATGCCGAAAGACATTTTTTGAAGATGTAAGAAGCATGCCGGAAAGACGTAGAGCGTGCTTTTGGGGTATTACAAGCTAGGTTTCAAATATTGGCATACGGTGCACAATTTTGGAAACCTAGTAATCTAGGAAATGTTATGTACGCATGTATAATCTTGCACAATATGATCGTTGAAGATGAACTCATACTTACATCCGGCAAATGGACATTAATCCCGAGCTTAGAAAATTCGTGGATACTTCGAAGGAGGACTTAAATCCAAGACACGCGATCAACACTATGGCAGAGTACATCCTAAAGGTTTATGAAATTAGAAATGAAGGAGCTCATTTCTAATTACGAGATGAACTTGTCGCGCATTTGTAGAATTGAAAAGGGGTGGAGTAATTGTAGTCTTCATCATTGTTTGTTTATTTTCTAAAGTAATGTC